>LNAC01000069.1:5072304-5162440 GCA_002007465.1 Ailurus styani
AAAAAAAAAAAAAAAAAAAAAAGAATGCAAAGAGGAAATGAAACCTGGTTTTAACACCTTATTTGCATGTCCTCAGTCTCACGCAGAGAAATCCCTCCAGCCCTGTTAGGTCTCCCCAAGAAAGGCTCCGAGATGAGATACGATGTGAAGACCCTGGGCTTGGGGCTCTTGGTGCTCCAGTGACAGCTTGCGGGACCCCTGGGGAGTTCTCTGCGTTGTCTGAGTCTTGGTTGGCCCATTGCAAATGGGGATTCCCACGAACAGTTGAGGTGAGAGAATCATGTGAGAAAGCAGATGGGAAAATGCTTTATAAACCATAAAGCACTCATGAAAGTTGGCTATTGCTGCTGTGTTCGCTTTTAGCAGCTACCAATGAGAAGCATTTCAAATCAAGATTTACGGTACAGACAAGGATTTCCTACCTGGGTCACAGAAGCCCACCATAATTTCTGTCCCAAAAAGGCAATGAGAGCTTCCGGGGTTTGGATAGTCAGCTCCCGACTCCCCTGCCAGCACCCACCCACACCCGACCCTCCACACCTGCCAGCTCCTAAGACCTTGGACAAGTGACCGAATCTCTATGGGGTCTCTCTTTCTTTAGCCTTGATAGCTCTACCCTTATGTTATTCACTGCCCCCCGCCCCCGCATTTGTTTACCCTCCTGCCCTAAACTTTTTCTCCTCCTCCCAAGGAGGTACTTTTGCCTTCTGGAATCTTCTCTCTGCTACCCCCATACCCACACCCCCTTTTCTCTTTGGTCTTTCCAGGTTTTGGCAAGAGACGTGTCCTTCCCCAAGAGATGTCCCCAAGAATTCTTTGAGTGGCTGGGAAGAGAAAAGGATCTCATGTATTTTTGGTACCACAGATAATCAGATAATTGTGCAATTAGCAGTAATTTTATCGCTCCTGTAATTTCCTTTTAACAAGAGCCCCCTTTAAAAAAATAAGAGGGATTTATTCCTTTTTTCCCCCTTGTGTTGTTTTGTCTGGAGTGTCTGTCATCAGGAATTTGGTCGGACACCCACGCGCTCGGCGAGGAAGCCAGGGAGAGGGGAAAGATGCGGGAGGCGGCCCGCCTGGGGGAGAGAATCCTCCTCGGCTCCCCGCCGGGCACAGGCTGTGGGAGGGGACCCAGCGGGAGGAGGCTCCTCTGGTCCTCAGACCATCTCTTGTCCCTACAGCGACTCCCCATGCCTGTCCCCCCTCCCACGATGACCCCGGTCGGCTAGGAAGGGACCCTGGGGGGAGACTCCCGAGGCTGGGAGGGTGCGGCTGAGCTCACGCGGGACTCAGGGAGGAGTGCAGGGGAGTGCAGGGGGCAGCGCTCCAGGGCCCACCGGCCCCTTCGCCCCCCAGCCCCCCTCCCGCCTTCTGGGTTGGGCCACGGGGGAGGTGGACACCCCTAAGGTCTTGGGCCAGGTAATTACCAAGCAGATTCCTGGCGATTTTCGATTTTCTCTCCTCCCCACCCCGCACCCCTCCCTCCCCGGGGCAGTGCCTGCTGCGTGTTCCCTGATTCGGCCCCGGCTGCGCAATCGGCGCCAGGTAACCTGCGGCCCGGTGGTGATTGCTCCGGAGCTGCCCAGGACCGTGCAAGGTAAGCCTTGGCCGCCCGCCTCCCCCCGGCCTGGTGCGCACCCCAAGTCCCAGGCCGGACGCTGGGCCGGCGGACGCGGGGGGCCGCGGGGGCGCTGCGCCGGGGCTCGGGCTCCGCGGAGCTGAGACAGCCGCTTTGCGCTCCTGGGGCCCGGGGCGGAATCAGCTGGTGGGGGCAGGAGCGACTTGTGGCCGGAGAGGGGCCCGTCTCGCCACGGCCCCGAGGAAGAGGCTTTGGCGGGACACGGGATCCTCCTGTCCCTTCCCTCCGGTGGAGAGGCGCCTCATTGATGAGCCTTGTCATCATCCTTCAAGTGTAATTTTTTTAAATTGCAAAAATCTTACAGAGCTATTAACCTCAAAAGAGTTTAACATATGGCAGACCGAGTCTCCCTCTTACCCTAATTATAAGGCTTGCAGTAATGGGGCTGTCTTTTAAGTTACAGCTGCTGCGCTTTGGCTTTCGCTAACATTACATCCTATTAAAGAGCTACATTAAATGCATGCAAATTGCCAGAGCGACCGCGCTCTCCCGACCAATGAGGGCGACGGATTGCAGCCCAGGCGGCGATATCGAGGGTCAGACTCACCCCGCTGCGAGCGCCATAGGATCTATCAATCAAACTCCTCTCATTAATTAACTAATTCATTAAATATCTTTATATATGAAGGCCCGGCCAGGCGGAACATTGTGTTGACAGGGACGTCCCGTCAGCACTTAGCCCCGCGTGCTCCCCTCCCCTCCCCTCCCGCACAAATCACCAGATGACTAAGAGAGGTCAACTTCCCAGTGTCTGCGGGGAACACAAGCGATCGCCGGGCCCGTGCCCACCCCTGGGGGCACCTCCTTGGGCCTCCTTGTGTATGATGCCCCTCCGTCCGGCCTCTGCCTTGTGCACCTGTCCTGTACCCACCATGCTACCATTATCGGGAGCTGTCTGTGGGGCTGGTGCCTCCTCTTCTCTGGTCTCCCTAGGTGGCCCGGACTGGACCACATCTTGCTGGTCTTGTATCCCCAGTGCCTAGCACCGAGCCTGACACATGACAGATACTCCCAATGTCTGGGGACTGAAGGAATGGCATGCTGTCATGAGGGCTCTCCTCTCTGCAGTACCCCCAACACCTAGCAGGCCCTCCTTCGCAATGCTCTTCTGGTCCCTCCAGCGAGGAGAGGACAGCCATGTGAGCGGGTGGCATCTGTGGAGAGGGATCGGGGAAGGAGGGATGGCTTCCTGATGGTCCTGGAGGAGGGGCAGGGAAAGAGGGAGAAAGGAACTTTTGAAGTTCAGAGCTGGTAAGCCATGCAATAGCCACGATTTGCAGACTCTGAAGCAAACTCTTCCTGGAAGAAGGAAGCTATGCAGTTCTACAAACAGCAGAGACGGCTTTGAATGGATGGTGGGCTTCCTTAGTTCTTTACACGCATGCACACTTACGTATGTGTGTATGTGTATATTTGCTGGGTGTACATACATAGATATGCACGTGTATTTTTGTGGAGCGACTGTTACAGAATCATTCCTTTCCTGTATTTATCTCATTCAAAATTGACAACTTGGCCAGGTGGTTATTTTTACTTCCAGACTATAGGAGAAGAAACAGAGACTCAGAAAGCACAAGTAACGCATCCAAGGTCAAGCAGCAGAGCCGGAATACAGACTCGGGCTTGCGGGATCCGGGACCGGCGCCCACTGCTATGTCATCAGCGTGTAAAAAAATGACGCGGGAGAGATCAGCAGTTGTGCTGCTCTTCTTGGTGGCCTGCTGTTCTCCCTGTCCCCGCGATTGTCTTTCTCTCCCGGCTTTGCAGCAGTCTCTGCACCGCTGCCTTCTCTGCTGGGCTGGTAGGTTTTTCCTGTATGTTTGGGGAGAGGGATGTCGCAGCACACCCCGTGATGCAGGCTGCTGGCTCTTGAGTGACTCAGAGTGATTTTCCATATAGGGCACCTCGGGCGGACAGAGCCCGCTGTCTTAGAGCAGCGTGGCTGCAGAGACGTGTGCCCTGAGCAGCTGTGTACAAGGGACGGGGATGGGAGGGGCACCCCCAAGCCGGCTCCTTGGAGAGCACTCCCCGTGCAGGCTCTGGCCCCTGTCAGAAAGGGCGGTGGCAGGTGAGGGCTGCGGGATCAAGAGCAAGAGGGTCTCTGCTAGTGTTAGCCTGAGCTCCTGCTATTCAGCTCATGCAAGTTCCCAATCCACCCAAATGGCATGAGGTGGGCAGGCAAACATCCAAATGCTAGAAATTCCAGGGGAAAACCCATGCCCAGATCCTTTTATGCTCCTCTCTCCCCACCTCCGTCCACCTCACTCTCTTGCCCTTCTGAGACATGGGGCTAATGGACTTGAGCTGTTAGCACCTGTGATGTTGGGCACCAACTCGCCATGGGCCGCTATAGCTCCCTCTGGCCCCCTTGGCTCCCAAGAACAGTTTTGGAATGGGGCGTGCTGTGCTAATGGGGGTTAATGGTAACCTCGGAATCAATTTTCCCTCCCAGAAGAAAATTCTCCTGGCTTAGGCTGCGCAGACCGTAATAGTGAAAACGGCCCTGGATTTGAAAAATTGGCACGTTGTCGTCCAACAAGGCAATTTTTCAATTGTTCCATGCAGCTGGGCTTCTCTGGAGGCTATGCTGGCTGTGTCCTGAAGCCGTAGGACGGACAACAATTTCCAGCCCAAAAATAGTTCGGAGGTGGCCTTTTCTTCTCCCTCCTCAGTCTGAATTTGTGGGTTTTTTGGGTTTTTTGGTTTTGTTTTTGTTGTTGCTGTTCGCTTGCCCCAAATCCCTGGGGCTTTGTCTTCCACATCAGCAGGTGCCAGAGCTATTAGACAAAGAAAGAGCTTTTGTGGCTCTCTGCGGAACCGCACTCCTGAGGCCAAAGGACCCGGGGAAGAGGGGTTTGTTTCTGTTTTTGTTTTTAATTAACCTATAATGCATTCTTTGTTTCAGGGGTATAGGTCTGTGCTTCGTCAATCTCACGCAGTTCACAGCACTCACCATAGCACTTTCCCTCTGCAGTGTCCATCCCCCAGCCACCCGATTCCTCCTAACCCCCTCCCCTCCCGAAGTGCTCAGTTTGTTTCCTGAGACCAAGAGTCTCTTATAGTTTGTCTCCATCTCTGGTTTCATCTTGTTTCATTTTTCCCTCCCTTCCCCTATGATCCTGTCTTGTTTCTCAAATTCCTCATATCAGTGAGATCATTCGATAATTGTCTTTATCCGATTGATTTATTTCGCTTAGCATAATACCCTCTAGTTCCATCCATATCATTGCAAATGGCAAGATTTCATTTTTTGATGGCTGCATAGTATTCCAATGTATATATATACACCACATCTCCTTTATCCATTCATCTGTTGATGGACATCTAGGCTCTTTCCATAGTTTGGGTATTGCAGACGTTGCTGCTATAAACATTGGTGTGCACGTGCCTCTTCAGATCACTACATTTATATCTTTGGGGTATATATCCAGTAGTCCTGGATCCTGGGTCCTATGGTAGCCCTATTTTCAACTTTTTGAGGAACCTCCACACTGTTTTCCAGAGTGACTGCACCAGCTTGCCTTCCCACCGACAGTGTAGGAGGGTTCTCAGGGAAGAGGGTTTTCTGAAGACCATGGGTCTGTGCTCATGCAGCAAGGTGAGGCCAGACAGCCCAGGAGCACAGTTCCCAACCAGCTTTTCCTGGCCAGGGTCAAAGCTGAACCTTTCTTGAGCTTGATGATGAGAACCCAGAAGAGACAATGTCCGTGATCATTGCACAGGACACTTGAGTTTGATGAGCTGGGTTACCTCTATTATGAAATGCACATAGTTTTGTCTTGTTTTCATCAGCATTAAAATGCAAAGCAAGGCATCTTAGAATAAAAATATATGATATGTAATTCAAAATACTAGAACCTCAGAATGGGGGACCCGCAAGGCAGTCTACCAGTTCCTTGGTAAATGTCCTCATTGTTCAGATGGGGAGATGGAGTTTGCCTGGGGTCACACATCTGGTCGGTGGCACCATGCCGAGATCCAGGCTTCTTAGGTAAGGATCCGAGGGGGCCCAGAGAAGCCATTGCTCGCCTTCTCTGCTCCTGGGGCCACAGCTCTCCTTTCAGATCGTTTGCCCTTCCATGAGTCCCCTTAGGGTGGGCCTATTTGGTGACTCGAGATTAGAAGCGTGTAATGTGTTGAAATGGAATGTGGGATGAGGGCTGAACTGGGGCTTGGCCTGCTGACTGGGCTCCCTGCTGCCAGCCTTGCTCCCCTCCCACCTGCTTCCCAAAATGCATCCAGGGATCTCCACCACGCCCGGGGATCACATGTCCTTTTACTCCTTGATGCCGTCCGGGCTCCCTTCCGTGGCTCACCTGTGATTCCCGGCCACCTGCGTTCCCGCCTGCACGGCTCTTTCATCATTTCCTTAAGTGCATCTGGCCTTCGCTCCCCTTCACAGCCCGCATGGGCCTCTGCACATTCAATCGTCCCCTCCTTCCAGAAATACACACCTCCCCCTCTCCTGCAGCCCCCTCCAGCCATGGTGACGTCACTTCACCTGGCTAGCTGCAAGTTAGCCTTCAGGCTCTCATAAAACACCAGTTTCTCTTCACGGGCCCCACTGTGTCTACCAGGCGCTCTTCCTCTGCGCCCCTAAAGCTCGCCTCTCTTGCCCTAGCCTGTCACTTACGACCCTGTATTGCGATCACCTGTCCAGCCATCGGAATCTTCCATTAGAGCATCAGCCCCAAGGGGCAGGGCTGTGCTGCAGTCGCTCTTGCCGGGCTCCCTGAAGACCACCTGCTGGCTCGGGCCACGCACTCCTAGAGTCATTGAAGGACTTCTGCGAGAACGATGCCGCTACTCTTATAACAAGTAACAGCAGCTGACACTCGGGGAATGCCTCCGTGTGCCAGCAACGATGCTGAGTGCTTTCTGGGCCTCATCTAATTTATGTTAGTTTTTGTATGAATTGAGTGAGGCGAGAGACAAGGGTTCTAATTCTGGCTCTGCCGCCAGCTGACTGCGTGACTTTGCACAGTCAGCCTGGTTTTCTTATCTTCGGGATAAAGGAGGGGGGGCGGCAGGCCAGACTTAATTCCTCCGTTCTTTTTCCCAGGCAGAGAGGGAGCCAAGAGTCAGTCTGTGTGGGCCTAGGGGGACTCAGCCCTCAGGATTCAGAGAACCGGCAGACAGAGGGTCAACTTTCTAGTCTGGGCGCAGGAGGAGAGGCCCACGGCTGGGAGGCTGGGAAGGGCAGCGGGTTGCTCTCCCATGCTGCGGCGGGGCTTCCAAATAGAGGAGCCCGCAGCTCGCTGAGTCATTAACGCCGGGCTCCACGCCGTCACCTCGGGCATTGTCTGATTTAAGTGTAATAACTTGTTTGGTGGATTTTGCCTTCTATAGAAATCCCCCCAAGAGTGAAGTGCTTCATTCAGCCGGGAGAGCACAGGCCTTTGTGCGCTGATGGCCTGGCCTCGGCTGAACGTGTTTGGAGTTGGTTATCAAAGGGAGGATAAATTAGAGCTCAGGGCTGAAAGGAGAGGAAGAGGGGGCCCTTTCATGAGCGGGGCTGAGCACTTAGGCAGCTGACGTGGGGCCGTGAAGCCCCAAGGCCAGGCCTCTTTGCCTTTTGGCAAGAGTAGGGCTCCAGATAGGCCTGGCTGTACCCTGGCGGGGCCCAGACGCTGGAGATCCACCTGGGGCCTGGGGCGGGAGGAGGGGTGGCAAGGGAGGTTCCTAAGAGAATGGCCCCAGTGCCTGCAGGACACAAGGTTCTCCACCTTGTCCCACTTGGCCCTGTAGCCCCGTTTACGGAGGTGCAGGCAAGCCCTAGGCTCCCACCTGGGTTTATTGAAATCACGTCCCATTGTTACCCAAGGCTCCAAGGAGCCTCGTTAGCCTTTTGGGTCCTGTTCAGGGGCCTGGGCCCTTCTCTTTGTTGACCTATCCCCATCTGCCTCCCTCTTGTCCCCCAACACACACAAACAAGCTGGTTTTCGGGATGGCTTTGTGGAGTGCACTTCGCAGCCAGGAATATGGAGCTCCCGGGCCCCCATCCCTCTCCACGGACTTGGCTTCTGATGTCCCGATTCAGAGGCCACGCTGGGCACAGCTGTCAGCTGAGTCACAGGCAGGGTGGCCTGAATAGTAAATTGCGCCGAGCGTCCAGGTTTTTCCTGCAAGAATGCCTCCCTCTGGTTTCCAGTGGGCCTTCCCCTCCATCGGTGACAGCTGCTTGCCATTTGGGATCTAGAGCAACAAGGTCATTCCTCAAGAAACCAGAGACCTGACTTTCGTTGGCCCACGGCGACAACATCTTAGGTGCGTATCCGTTTCCAGCCAGGGGGAACCTGAGACACCAAGTTGTAATCCTGTTTGGAGTTGCAGATATATTAAGGGATTNCTTGGCCCACGGCGACACCATCTTAGGTGCGTATCCGTTTCCAGCCAGGGGGAACCTGAGACGCCAAGTTGTAATCCTGTTTAGAGTTGCAGATATATTAAGGGATTGTCTGAAAGTAACGGCCCCTCAGCCCAGCAAAACACAGAGATTTTCATGCATACGAAAACGCATGTGCCATTGCCGGGGGCTTAGACCCCCCCAAATCTATAAATCCATTCCACCCTGGCTGCACATTTGAATCATCAGGGAACTTTGATTAAATTCGGAGGTGTGGGCCTTAAAACACAGAGACTCTGACTTCATTGGTCCAGGGTGGGGTCTGGGCATTCGTATTTTTTCTAGAACACTCTAGGAGGTTCTAATGCTGCCAGGATTGAGAATCATCGCCCTAGGGACTCTTAGGCCCCCCTGCTCAGATTAGGAGCCCCAGCTGTGGACAGTCAATGCTTGTACAGAGAGACATATAGGAAGGCCCATGCTGGGGCCGTTGCAGGGAGTGCCTCATACACCATCAGCAGATTTATTATTTTGCCCACTGTGTTTAAAATCCTTTCCTTCTTTCTTCACCCCTTGAGGGGTGCTTCCTTGGTGTTCACTTAAAATAATTTAAGCACACCACAGTGGGAAGGGAGCCTGGTTGCCTTGATGTGCTTCTGTCATTTCAAGGAGCTCAATAAAAATTTAGTTTCGGTGTTCGCTCAATGCAACTTTCACATAGAGGTCTTATGTTGCAAACCAGATTTCTCTTTTCATCTGGTCACCCCCCGGGGAAATTGTGTATTTGAAATTCAAACAATATTTTGGCAAAAAGAATTTCTCATTATATGCGGTGGGGGAAAGCCAATGAGGGGAAAGCACCGAGAAATGATTGAGTGACATTTCTATTTGCGGGTTTGACTTCTCCACCAGTGGCGGCCGTGCTGTGGGGCTGCCAGAAAACTCCTGGTGTGGACTGGAAATGCCAGACCCCTGGAAAAAGTCATTTGGAAGAGGAAAATGCGAGTGGGCTGGAAGCGGGTTTGAAGACTCAGTGTGACCTCAGGCTGACATTGTCCGTAACTGTGAGGGCAAGTTGTGGAAGAAGTCAGCATGTTGCTTTAAGTCCTCTCAAAGGAGGAGGTTCGCTTTCTAGACCCCCGAGGATGAAGGGAACCCAGAAGTCATCTGGATCTACCCTCTTTGGCAAGCGAGTCCCCTCTACGACATCCTGATACTAGTTACGTCTTTGGAATAATTGACACAAAAACCACTTATTGAACATGGACAATGTCTCGCACTTGACAAAGCGTGGAGGGGAATTCAGAGACTGATGGTTACTACCTCCCCTAACGTGGCTTCCAGCTTCCTCAGCACCCAAACAGCCCAAACAGCAGGGAGATATAAATGCTGTGCAGTCAGGAGGCAGAGGGAAAGAACAGTGACCTTGACAGAGAGTCCATTAGGAGTCTGGTACTTTCCCCAAATGACTTTCTTGAATCATTACAACAATTTTTGAAAGTAAGTACTATTATCATCACCCTCTTTGTACAGGTGAGGGAACGGATGCTCAGAGAGGTGAATTTGCTATCTTAGAGTGACAGAGAATGAGCATTTTAACCTAGGATATCTTAGGCCAATGCTTTTGCTATTGTAATAATCTGCTCTCCTAAGGCGTGGGGTGGGGGGGATTCTGAAAGGGCAGAGTGGCTTTAGGCCACGGTGGGGGTGTGGGCAGGTGCGGGGGGGAGGGGGATTCGGGCTGGCAGAAATGACTGAGAGAAGTGCCTGGGGCCCAGGTACCCAGGCTGGACGGTGCTGCTTGGGGAAGGAATGGACCTTAGGGGGTGACAGAGTAGGAAGGTGGCCTGGTGCAGATTTGGGAAAGGCATGGAAGCTAAGGAGTTAGGATTTGTGGTGGGACAGACAGTGGGAAGTTTCAGAGGAGAGAGGGAATATAATGTGATCATCGCTCCTCTCGATTTAGGATTAACAGAATCGATTTCAAAGCCCGGCGCTGTGGTTTTCCCAGCTCTGTAACTTGGCCGAATTATTTAATCTCTCCGTGCCTCCTTCCCTTCCTCTGTAAAATGACGATGATAAATAGTAGTTGCCTCCTGGAGTTGTTGTCAGGATCAAGTAAGTGACGTGTGTGAAGGGCTGAGGATAATGCCTGGTGCATGGTGAGCTCTTCGTGAAGGTTGAATATGCGATTCTCATAACAGTGTGTACAGGAAGGGTTGCAGAGGAGAGAGATGGCGGGCCCGGATTTTAGCTAGGAGGCCATTGCAGTGGGGCAGACAAGAGGGTCTAAGGGCTTCCCCCTGAGTGGTCCAGAGGGAAATGCAGCAGGGCAGGGCAGGGGAGGGTCAATGTTACTCTGCTTCTGATTGGTGGTGGGGGTGCGCTCAGGGGTGGCCAGAGAGAGCAAGAGCTCTGAGCTGGAGGGCAGGATGCCAGCACAGGACTCGGCACTGGAGAAGTTGCCAGCCCCGGCCCGTGGGGAAGAAAGAGAAATCTGGCTTGCACCTGTGCTAACCTGGAGTGAGGGGCGACCACGAGCAGGAAGAGGAGACCTGGGAGAGCAGTCTAGCCTTGCCCTTGGCTTCATTCCATGTGACTGCTCTGCTTCTTTGTGTCCCGGGGTCCTGGGAATTCCCATTCCCAAGCTACCCTTGACTCTTGGGTTCCTGCCTCCTCTGAGCCCCATCTGGGCTCCCCACAAGCCCTCTGCACCTGCTGCCCAAAGAGCTGGGCTCAGGACTGTTTGCTCTGACACCTCGGGGTGGCTGACTGTGAGGGATGGGGATTCCGCTGTGGCTGGGTGGCAGAGGGAAGGATTTGGAGGATGGTGGTAGGTAGCAGTAGGAGACAGTCCTGCCTTAGGAAGAGGAAATAGGTGAGTNCCCGGCCCGTGGGGAAGAAAGAGAAATCTGGCTTGCACCTGTGCTAACCTGGAGTGAGGGGCGACCACGAGCAGGAAGAGGAGACCTGGGAGAGCAGTCTAGCCTTGCCCTTGGCTTCATTCCATGTGACTGCTCTGCTTCTTTGTGTCCCGGGGTCCTGGGAATTCCCATTCCCAAGCTACCCTTGACTCTTGGGTTCCTGCCTCCTCTGAGCCCCATCTGGGCTCCCCACAGGCCCTCTGCACCTGCTGCCCAAAGAGCTGGGCTCAGGACTGTTTGCTCTGACACCTCGGGGTGGCTGACTGTGAGGGATGGGGATTCCGCTGTGGCTGGGTGGCAGAGGGAAGGATTTGGAGGATGGTGGTAGGTAGCAGTAGGAGACAGTCCTGCCTTAGGAAGAGGAAATAGGTGAGTGACCAGCTTTGTGGCTTTCAGGGGCTTTGTTTTGTGCTGCTGCAAGAATCGCTGGATATGACATGTGGTGCCCTCCTATACTGCCCGAGCCTGTACCTGTCTGATGGAGTGCCTGTCTAATGGTGTGAGTGTCTGATGCTGCACCTGTCTGATGGAGTGCCTGTCTGATGGCGTGCATGTCTGATGGTGTGCATGTTGATGGCGTGCGTGTCTGATGGTGCGCCTGTCTGATGGTGCATCTGTCTGATGGCATGCGTGTCATGAGTGTCCGATGGTGTGAGTGTCTGATGGTATGCCTCTCTGATGGCATACATTTCTGATGGTGTGCATGTCTGATGGCACGCCTGTCTAATGGTGTGAGGGTCTGATGGTGTGCCTGTCTGATGGAGCACCTGTCTGATGGTGTATGTGTCTGATGGTGTGCACGTCTGCTGGCATGCCTGTCTAATGGTGTGAGGGTTTGATGGTGCACCCCTCTGATGGTGTGCCTGTCTGATGGAGTGCCTGTCTGATGGCGTGCGTGTCTGATGGCGTGCATGTCTGATGGCATGCCTGTCTGACGGTGTGCATGTTGATGACGTGCATGTCTGATGGTGCTCCTGTCTGATGGTGCACCTGTCTGATGGCATGTGTGTCATGAGTGTCTGATGGTGTAAGTGTCTGATGGTGTGACTCTGTGATGGTGTGCCTCTCTGATGGCATACGTTTCTGATGGTGTGCATGTCTGATGGCACGCCTGTCTAATGGTGTGAGGGTCAGATGGTGTGCCTGTCTAATGGAGCGCCTGTCTGATGGTGTGAGTGTCTGATGGTGTACCTGTCTGATGGCGCACCTGTCTGATGGTGTGCATATGGCATTGTGAGGGGCGGCAGGTATTAACTCACTGCCCGGAAGCGGTGCTGAGGGAGGCTAGGTGGCCTCTGGTGAGTAGGGGGTGCTCAGCCTGAAGCCCCCCCACCAGCCCTCCAGCCTCCATCGGATCCCATCCTGCCTACCCGTTGACTGGCTGCTGCCACCAGCATTGCTATGGATTCGAATGGTCCCCTGTCTCATGCATCAGGCATTCAGACAAAATGAGGCTTGGCCGTGGAAGGGCGAGTCTTCCAGCAGCATTACCAGCCTGCTGTCTGCCAGGCGCTCTGCCTCTGCGGAGCAGACTCCAGACAGGTTGCCGGGTGTCAGGCTGGGCCTGCCTCGGCTTGGCGGGGGGTCTTGTGGACAGGCAGAGTCAATTACCCAGAAAGGTTACACTTAACTTCCCCTGCTATTTGCAGACCCTACCCGGTTTCCACAGTCGTGCTGGCCTCGGTTAGAACTCCTTTGGCCTGTGCTACAGCCAGCTGCCTGACAACCCTGTCCTTAGACATGTCCCGTGCCACCAGTTGCGGGGGGTGGGTGGTGATCAGACTCCAGCCCTTGTCAGCTCTGCGGCTGCCTGTTCTGGTCCTGGCCAGTGGATTTCCATTTCTGCCCTGCAGACCTCGTGGGATCATCAGTGGAAGGGACATCAAGAGGCTGCCTTCCCTCCATGTCCACTTCTCTCCTCTGGCAAGCATCCCACACTTTCTCATCCACCCCAGTCACTTGTCTGCTACCATGGAGGGTTACAGTCTGGGCTCGGAGTCCAACAGCTGTGGGTTTGAAGCCTGGATCAGCCCCACGCTGCTGTGTGACCTGGCACAATCATTTCAACCTCAGTTTCAACATCTGTGAAATGAAAATGAATAATAATAATAATAATAATAATAATAATAACAATAATAATAATATATCTCTCATGAGATTACTTCAAGGATCAAAGAAGATACTGGGTGTTAAGTACCTGGAGTGCCTGGCACAGGGTAAATGCTCAACTGACTTCTTACCTTCCTTCTTCCTCCTCCCTCTCCTTCCTCTCTCTTCTTCCTCTCTCTTCTTCCTATTTATTTATTGAAGATCCTCACTTATCAGGACATTGACTGTTTGTCTCCTCCCTTCTGCTATAGAAGCCTGAATTGGTAGAAAACCCAGCTTTATCTACCAAATCTTTCCACTCAGAATTTAGGCTGCAACTCCAAAATATATCATGCAGTTAGGCTGTGTGCCCCAGTTGGTTAGTGCACAGGTCATGGACTTTGGGTTATTTACAGTCTTAATTGTTCTATCTGCTTTATCACTGAAGTCACGTATTTCAAGGACATTTCCTCTCTGCACGCCCCCCAGCCAGCCCCGTCATCTCCCAGATGTTTGCTATTGGTCAGAAACATCCAGCAAGTACAGTGTGGGGCTCAGCATGTCTCACTTGGTAACGGGATTTCAGCTTCAAACATGTGCCCGATGGATGGAAGGCAGAACTCTCAGTCGCTTGGTCATTCAGTCATTCAACAAACACGGAGACTCTGCTATGTGCTGGTGCAGGAGGCTGCCTTTATGTGCATCTTGGGTTTGGGGCAGGGTCCTCCACCCCCTCCCCTGTTCTGGAGGTGGGTCGTGAGGAGGGACTGGCAGTTTCTGGGAGCCGTGGCTGCACCCTAGCACTGTACTAATTCTGCTAGACAGAGCTGTTTAAATGCCACCAGACAGAATATTACTCAAATTAAAATGAGGCCTTAAATGTCATTATTTGTGTCATTATTAATAGCCCCTAATTGTGTTCTCTAATCATCATGAAATTATGTTAGTATTAATATTCACGTCAAAGCTGCCTAGGGAACTTGGAAGATTTTAGAAAAAATTATACCATATGTCAGTTCCCATGAATGTGAAGCAAATGCTGGTTTTGGTGTTTGAGTTCAGGCTGGAGATGAGACAGTGCCCTCAACACCTGGGGACCACGACAGCCCCCGATGGCCCAGGTCGCCTTCCTGTCTGCTCCCTGAGTGGCCGGTTCCTGGACCCCTCCCCTCAGCAAGACCCTGTGAGGCGTCAGTGGGGCCTGTTCTCCAGGATGTTCTGCAAGTCTCCTGCCTGCCGCTCTGGCTGCTGAGGGGATCCGAGTCCGCTCAGGCGGGAGAGTGTTTGGTGTCTCCTTCTCCTCGCCTGGAGTTTTCAGACCTGCCTGTGTCTGAATAAAATACGTATGGCGAGCCCTCCTGTCCTCGCTCGCCACCCACCTCAGTGTGCCTTGAGGTCTGCCCAGACCGCCCTTCACGGCTCAGGGAAGTGGCGCCAAAGGAGTAAGTGGGGGGTGCCCGGGGACCTTGACTGTCCAAGGCCGCCAAGGAAGAGTTTTCAGGAAATGCGCTCAGAGACTCAGGCTTTGAACGTAGTGTGTACAGAGTGTCCATAAAGTCTGGAAACAGGAGCATCTGTCTGTGTCCTCAAGGATGTCTTGCTGCTGTAAGGAATGAAACCGCATCCTTGCATGTTTCCAGTTTGCGCACAACCTGTCCTTCGCCCCTGCTCACCTTGTGGGGGCTTCTCTGGGGAAGCACTGCCTCCCAGGAGAAGGCACTCCCTTCGGAGGCTTTCTTTTCCTCTCAGAGGCACGAGGAGGGAGAGCCTCAGCCGGGCACGAGCGGCCTCGCTCCTCTCCTCACGTCAGGTGGGACTCTGGTTCTGCTCCCCGCAGACTGCCGCCAGGTGTGAGAGGTGGGGTGGTGACGAGGCAGGCGGTAGTGCCAATTAGAGTTTCCCTCCCTGTGGGGATGTGTGGGGCGAGGGCCCTGGGACCCCCAGAGGCATCAGCCTCCTGCTGACATCACTCACTGGCTCCTCTTCATCATTTCTACAACATTCCTCTAGGCTGCTGCTCCATGCCTCAGTCATCCGCTAATGGAGTCCACGTGACCACGATGTGTCAGACAAATCTAGGGCAACCGCCTCACTCTCTTCCCAGAGCCCTTGGAATTCTCTGGAACTGAGAATATTCAAATGCCTTTCTTGGTGAAACAGCAGGCTTCCAACCCCCCAAATATTATGACTTGAGTTAAATATAACCCAGAGCATGAAAATAACGGCCCAACACGGGCCTTGGAGAAGGCACGGAGGGAGCGGCTGGCACACAGTCGCTCCCTGTCACCCTGGGCGGGGCGGGAGGGCCCCAGGAGCCGCGGCCACTTGCGCAGAGCGCCCACAGGCACACGCAGAGGCCTCGGCGCTTTCTGGGCCGGTGAGTCAGCGCCTGCAGCCCGGCGGGGCCTTGCAGGTGTCGGTGGCTGGATGTGGTCTCTTGTTTTCTAAGCAGACCCGGTGTGACTTCAGGGATGGGAGGAAGTGTCTTAGCTGTGGTGTGGGAAGGGAGACTTGTTGGCTTTGTACGGCTGGGGAGGGGGACCACGGTGCGGGTGGGACGCCCCCGGGTGAGCTGGGGGCTCGGCTTGCCGATGCTGATTTCTCGAGCTAGCGGGACGATGGCCCGTGCCCTCTCCCGGCACTCGACTGCCCCTTCAGATAATCCAGAAGCCGGGGGGCGGGGGATGTGTGTCCGGGACCCGGAGCCAGGCGCTCCAGCCTGCCTCAGTTTCCCGTGAGCAGAAGTGATCGGTAAGAACTCAGCAGAGGGCGGGGAGGCGGGGAGTAGAAAAGCACCAGGTCTTCTGAAAGTCAGACTCTCTGAATTCCAAACCCAGTGATTACAGTGGGTGGCCTAGGGCTGGATTTGAACCGGTGAGCCCAGAAGAGCGTGATTGAAGAGGCCCCCTCTTGGGGCCGTGCTACCCGCCAGTCACTCAGCAACATGGCCTCACAGCGGCTCCTCTCTCCTCTGCTCTGGGCCAAACAGCGGATAGCTCCGGCCAGTCCAAGACAGCGGACAGATCGGCATCTCCTTCGCACTATGAGTGCCTTATGCATGTGGGCAGGTGGACAGCATTTGTAACTGCTTCCTTTGGTCCCCATAAGGCAAGCGGGGCAGATAAAATTCCCCTCCACTTTGCAGATGGGAAAACTGAGTCTCAGCACAGGTATGAGCCAGAGGCCACATGGCTTACAAGCCACAGACGTGGAGTTGACCCCGAGGGTTCTGATGGCCAGGGCGTCGGTCTGCATTGGGTACCTCACTCTGCCCCCCCGGCCCTCACCCCCACGCGAGGGCAGGGTGGGAATTCTGAGGAAGGGCGAGGGGCTGGCTCGCTAGACCATGAAATCTACAAAGACAGCGGCAGCAATGTTTTCTCGTGCCTTTCCTCCAAGCCTTTCTTTTCCCCAGCTCTCTCTCTCTCTCCCTCCCTCTCCCGGGTGTGCATGGGAGGAAGTCCAGAGCGATGTATGGGAAGGTGTGAACGGAAGGTGGTGAGAAGGACTTCATCCTGTCAGGGTCTTTGCTTTCGTGCTCTCTGGTCCCTTCCTTAGAGATGAGTCCGCGGAGGGAGCCCCGTTCCTCCAGGATCTGAGAACAAAACCACAAAGGCACCTCCTCTCCCCGCCGTCCCCCAAATCCTGAGATGCCTTCTTTGAGAGAGGGCTCGGGTGAGGGAAGGGGACTCCTACCTCCCCTGGCTGCCTGTGGGAGGGTGTTGGGGGGAGACCGGAGCCAAAGCGGGGTTACCTCCCCAGGACACACCCCCAGAGCTGCCTGCTTGCCTCCTGCGTGAGGACGTAGACATCACAAGCTGGGGGTGCACAGAGCACCTGGATGCGCCCCTCCTTCATCCCGAGACCCACTGTCCAGCTCTCCACCTCTGTGCCCCCTAATCCTCCCACCCCCATCTCCCGCGCTACAAAGCCCCTGCTAGAAGTTGACAAAGCTGACTGGCTGCTTAATGTGCTACAGGTGTTGTTGCTAGGCAACCACCCCACTCGGTAGCTCCGACTCTGTCAGCCCAGATCAAACCCCTGGTAGCACTTAACCCCGTAACTGCTCACCGCAAATGCTAATTACCCATGCCCACCGAACGGTAGATTTCGCACTGTTTGTTTGTTTGTCGAGGAACAGGGGGCTGGATTCTCAGCACCTTCTGTGCCTCGGTCAACGCTCCTCACCACGGAGCCTCGGGTCGGGCTGTCCCAAGCAGGAGGTGGGGGACTTTTGCTTGTAAGTGTGTCCTCTTTCCCGGCCACATCTGGTGGCGAAAGAATGAAGCATCGGCCATTTCCATCCCCCAGTCAGCCAAGTGTCTTGACTCCTCTCAGGGCTCCAGGGAAGAGGTGGCCGAGCGGGTTCCTGCATTTTTGACAACTTCCAGGTTAATGTGCTTAATCTAGAACCTCACAGTTATGAGCAAAAGTTGTTTCTTTGATGTTTGTACTCAATCGTGTAGGGGATGATCACCACTTTTGAATAATTCTTCTAACACTTGAGTGTTTCTCTGCACTCCTGTTCTCGGGCTTCGCTTCCGAAGGTGGAATAACTCACAGTCCTTTAGCTTGACCAGGAGTTATGGGAAGCTCTGGACATACATACACAGGTATTTATACTAGGACGTAGATCAAACTCTAGTAGACTTGATCTGTTCTGGCGTTGGCCTCCCTGTTTCAGACTGCGATCGCCCTGCCCAGCCCATGGTAAGTCCTTAGCAACTACTGGTGGATTCGTGAACACAACCATGTTTCTAATCGTTCTTTTCTAACCCACAGAACAGGACTGGCAGGAATGAGGGAGACCATTGAGCGCCAGGGCGAACTCCTCTGTCCCTTCTTCCTACCTTTTCTCCATGAGACTAAACTCTGCCTGGAGGTCACATGGCAGGAGGTTCCCATGAGGCACTGGCTCTCCTTCCTCATGGCGAGGGGCCGAACAAGCGTAGTCCTGATTGCGAGGGGCGAGTCTACGGCTAGCTGGGCCACGGAAGTGGAGAGTTCCATGCATTCCCCAAAGGCAGCTTTTTCTGAGCACGGTGGCCCCTCCCCATGATGCCAGAGCACCCAAAGGAGCTCCAGAGGGTCCCTAACTGCTCTCCTTTGGAGCTCCAGTAAAAATCAGCTAACGCTTCTCTTCCCGGAAGCTGTCTAGTCATTCAGGGTTGGAGGGGCAGAGAGGATTGACTTCTACTGAGCACTTACACTTATTATTTAGGAACAGATATTTCCACCTCGTGACCCCACTTCATGCAGGTATCACGCCCCCTGCGGATGGACTCGGTCAGGCGCTGTACTAGTGCCTATATATTTAACCTTTCCTGTAGCCCAAGCAGCTGGATATGACCGTCTCTATCCCACATGTGAAACACTGCGTTCCAAGAGGTGAAATAAATTGCTTGAGTTTGCACAAGGAGCAAGGGGCCCAACTGCTACTCTGGGTCACGGTATCTACTTCGAAAACTACAGGTGGGGGAGGTTAATGACTTGCTTGAGACCCCATGGCCAGGGAGTGATGGGACAGAGATTTAAATTCTCATTGTTCTGACTGTAAAGCTCTTTTCCTATTTTGACCTCGACTTCGCATCATTTTTCAGAGTTGTCCCTCCAGTTTCTGTGTTGGATGATTTGTGCCTCCTTAGTAGTGAAAAATCCATGTGGCCAGCATGGAGGAGGAGTGGGTTCTAGGGAGCAGCAGAGATTGCGTCCTGAAAAGGCTGTGTCTTGAAGAAGCGTCTCTTGTCCATCTCTTTCGCGTTGCCTTGGAGGGATCACATTGGAGAACGCAAGAGAGGAAGAGAGAGAAAGGAGAGAGAGGTGAGACGGGGAGGGCAGGGGAGAAGAAGGGGACAAGAAGGGAGGGAGGAAGAGAAGGAGAAAGACACACAGAGAGTAAGATGGAGGGGGAAAGAAGGAGGGAGAGGAGGAGGGAGGAAGAGAGAGAGAGATGAGATGGAGGGAGACAGAGAGAAGGAGAGGCATAGGAAGAAGGAGGAGAGGAGGAAGAGGGAGAAAAGAGAGGCAGAGAGGGGGAAACATGCACATACACACACGCAGGCTTGTTTCTGAGACCCTATGGCTCCCTGCTTCCCTCCGGCATCTCCCGTCAGCAAGGCCTTGGCTTTGGGCTAAGCCGCCATTGCCAGCTGGTGGCATTAAGAGTGGGGCTTTCCAGTTCGGTCACAGGTGACGGGATTAGGAACATCATCACGGCCCTGGCTCCTTCCCAGTAGACCCAGTGGGTCATGGAAAACCCCAGTTGGGGAGTCGAATGGGGGCAGAAAGAGATGGCATATTCTGGGTCCCAGTGGGGAGACGGGGGTGACGGGCTCGCCTCATGAGTTTAACACTTTCATGCAAGTGGTTTCTCCATAAAGTATTAATAATGTTCCTATAATTGATACTTCAGGGCAATAACCTCTGACAAAATGGCCCTGATTAGCAGATAATTGAGTGTGTTGGATTGTGTCCTGAGAGAGCTGAATGCCAGGCAAGGCCCATTAGCCCATCATAATGACCCCTTTTGTCAGGTATTAGTGTCATTAAGAGCCTGCTCTCTGAAATCAGTCCCTTTATTTAACTCTTTTCTCTAATTATATGGATCATTTTACAAATCAAAGCAAATGTTTGCATACAGCCCCGGTCATGCAGTGGAGTGAGGAGCTGGAGGAACAGGTCGAATCCCCTAGTGGAGAGTCCGTGGTGAGGAGGACACTTGTGGTCACGGGGAGTTTCCAGAGCGATGAGCCCCCGAGGGAATCGTTCCACCAGAGGCTGGCGGTCCTTGCCGGCTCAGGGACTTCCGGGGCGGGGGCACAGCTGGACAGAGGGCCCTTGCCGGGAGAGCTCAAAGGCCACACCTGGGCACCTGAACCCACCTTTTGGCAGAACATCTGGCCTCCTGGACCCCGAATACCTGGGTCTTTACACCGAGGGCTCTAGGACGAAATAGCCCAGCTACAGGGCACCGGAAGACACAGGACAGCTGGGCGATCTCTGGGTGCTGCTCACAGCTGGCTCCGATCTCGGGCAGGGAGCAGGAGCCTCTGGGAGCGGCCGGAGAGTGTAAATAAGGGCCCATCCCACGCGGCCCTCCCTAGAGCTGGCAGCCAGGTCAGCAGCTCATGCTTCTGGGACTCCCAGAGACTTCGAGGGCAACCAGCGCCCAGGCCACACGCGCGGAAGTTGGCATTAACTGGAAGCTCCAGGGACAGAAAGCTACTTCTGACCTGCTCTCTGGAGCGCCTTCTCACTCATTCAAATGTACAGATGGTCTCCCCTGTATGGACTCCAACTCAAGCCTGACACCTTTCCCACCCCGCGAGCTGCGCCCAAAGTTCGGATCCCAGGCCGGATCAGTGTGGGTGAATCGGAAAGAGGTCTCCGAGTCTTGGCCGAATTGCTGAGAGAGGAGGGACTGATAGGTTGTTGGCAGTGCAGAAGGGTGTGTTTTTAAAGATTATTTACTTATTTATTTGACAGAGAGAGAGACACAGCGAGAGAGGGAGCGCACAAGCAGGGGGAGTGGGAGAGGGAGACGGAGACTCTCTGCTGAGCAGGGAGCCCGATGTGGGGCTCCATCCCAGGGCCCTGAGGTCATGACCTGAGCTGAAGGCAGACACTTAACCGACTGAGCCACCCAGGCGGCCCGGTGTATTTTTATATATCCCAACGATGAAGCTGAAGGAGATCATCTATTGATTGCAGGCAGGGCCCAGAGGTGGCTGAGCTGGGGATGATTTATTTATTTGGCCAAGTGATGGGTGCATTTCCCAAGGAGAGAGAAAGGCCTGGGGTGGGTCCAGGGCCAGGGCGTGTGTGTGTGTGTGTGTGTGTGTGTGTGTGTGTGTGTGTGTGTGTACCGGGTCTCTCCGCACAGCCCTCCCCGCAAAGGCAATGCCCCTTGAGTTTGCCCACCCTTGTTTTGATCCCAGAAGAGCCCGTGCTCTCGTGATTTGCTGAATTTCCCAGCAGCGGCCTTGGGCGGAGAGCTGCCGGCCGCGCCGAGACGCCGCCGGGCTTTCTGCTGAGGAAGCAGAATTTCGGTGGTAGAGTGTGACATTCTCCTCTCAAAAATAATACCTTTCATTTAAGGTAGAAGAGGAGGTTTGACATCCTGTGAAAATATGATTTTTCAGCCCGGTTCTGCTTGGGGCAGACTTCTGCTTCAGGGCCTCTGGTGCAGTGGCCGCAGCTGGGGCCAGATAGCCCGGCGGCTGCAGGTGGGAGCAGTGATCGGAGGGACACGGCAGTGGCAGAGGGGGACTGGGTGGGCAGGCACCTTGCTTTCTGGCTGCAGCTCCCTTGGGGGGCCAGTTCTGCTCCAACTCCAAGGAACGCGGCTCCCAGGAACGAAGTGCCTACCTACCTCACCAGCCTGAGCCCAGACTGAGAATAGAGGGACACGGTGTGTGTTGTGACAAATACATTAACAATTATTCTATGGGATGGCAGTTTCTAAGATTGAACTTAGAACTCTATGGTTGTCCACAGACATGTCTTAAACATTATATGGCCTAGGCCCTGACCAGGGTGCTGGGCGTACTTAGATGAACAGGACACAGAACCTGCCTTCAAGTCGCTCACGGCATCCCGTGTGTGTGTGTGTGTTGGTGGTGGTGGTGGGGGGGTGGAGGGACATATGCACAGACTCCTCAACAGAAATGCGGGCTGGGTGTTATGGGAAAGCGCAGCAGGAGAAAGAGCTAACCGCTTCTGGCTGGGAGGGAAGGGAAGGCTTTTCTGAAGGTGTAATACTAAAGCTGAGATTTTAGAGTTTGTCAGATAAAAAAAAATGAGCTAAAGCATCACAACAAAGAACAGCTACATTTATTAGGGATTCTGGTATAATAATCATAATACCTAATCTTACGGAGCAATTACTGTATGCCAAAACACTTTGCATAATTTATCTCATTTAATCCTTACAGCAACCCTGTGATGGGTATTATTGATACCCCCACTTTACAGCTGAAGAAATGTACATTTTGAGGGAATTTGCGGAGATTAAATGCTCTGCTGGGACCACACAAGTCTGTAAGTGGTGGGAATCAAAGCTGAGCCCAGACTTCTGAAGTCAGAGCGCGGGCTCCTTCTCCTGCATCAGCCCGACTTCCCACACACTGTCCACACGTAACCGGTTTAATCCTCTCAACAATCCAAAGAGGCAGGCATCCTTCTCATTTTCAGGCAAGAAAATTGGGAGTGCAGGAGAGTTAGAGATGCGCCGCGTGAAGATGTAACAGAGGCAGAGTGTATTGGGGAATCTTTCAGAGGTAACTCGTGGTTTCCTGTAGATCCCCATTCCTACAGCCCTGGCTCTTTAGAACAGTAGTTCTAAGTCTCACCATCCTTGTGGTTAAAACATGAAGTTTGGGGTGAGAGATGGAAGGATGTGAGCTTGGCGGTAGGCAGAAACGGGGTCCTCCAAGGCTAGCCGCATCCCAATCCCTGGTACCTGTGCATATGCTAGGTTACATGGATAAAGGGTTGCATGTGGAATTAAGATTGCTGATCACTTGACCTTGAGATGAGAGGTGACCTTGGTTTGTCTAGATGGGCCCGGTGAAATCATCAGGGTCTTCATAGGTGGAAAGGGGAGGCAGAAGAGAAGGAGCTAGAGAGAAGGCATGAGAGAAGGACTCCACTGATGTCGCTGGCTGTGAGGATGGTGACATGGGGCCATGGGTCAAACAGTGCAAGCGGCCTCTAGGAGCTGGAGAAGGCTAGGAAATAGGTTCTCTCCTAAAGCTTCCAGCAAGCAATGCAGCTTGGCCACCATCTTGATTTTAGCGCAGAGAGACTCCTTTTGGACTTCTGGACTCTGAACGATGAGATAATAAATTTGTGTTGCTTTAAGCCTCTACATTTGTGGCAACTGGTTTTAGTAGCCATGGAGTCAGAGAGCAGGATGGGTTGGCCTGAGGAAGGCCCTGTGTATTGGCCTCTGGAGTTCAGTTGTTGATTAATCCGTTAAAGAATGAATAAGGAGACCTTAATTCTGCTGAGTCTGTCTGGGACCCAGAGTGGTTCGACTTTAGGAGATACTATCCAAGTGCCCTCAGGAGAAGGTGCAGCCGGTCTATTCTAGGCCGGCCAGATTGTATGTTCTTTGGAGAACAAACTTAGAAACAAAAGGTCATTGTCACTTGGTCATAACCGCACTGGCAGGGAGCAAGGGGGTGGGGGCAAGGGAAGCCAGTTCTTCTGCAGGCTGAAGCTGCTCATCATTGAAGGCATATGGGCCAAGAGGTCATCTTTTCACTGGATTTAACAATAATTGACTGGTGACTTATTATACACCAGATACTGTGTGTGGGAGATACAATGGTGAGCAAGCAAATATTCCACCATAGTTGTCATGGAGCTTACGGTTCTGTGGGAGTCGGATATTCAACAAAAAGTCACAAATAGATATATAATTATAAATTGTTGTGAGCGCTGTAAAACAGAAGAGTAGGATGTGATGAGACCATATACAAGAGGCCTCGTTTCTATTGGGGGTTTCGCGGACGGTCTCTTGGGAGGTGGCAGTGAGGCAGAGAGCTGTGCATAAGAAGGACTTTGTGGGGTGAAGAGTATGAAATGAGCATTTCAGGGAGAGGGGACGGCACATTGAAAGACTGCATCTGGTAAGAGCAAGCGCCGTCACGGACCTCCGAGAAGACACGTGTGCCTGGAACTTGGTGCACGAGGGGAAGAACGGTCCAGGTTGTCACTCGAGAGGCGGGCTCGCCTGTGGCGAGCATTTTTGTGGCCCCTTCAGGATTTCGGACACAACCCAGAGCAAGGTGGACAACCACCGAGCAGGAAAAGGAGTGGCATGATCTGATCTGCGCTTTGGAGAATGTTCTAGAAGGTGATAAGAGGCAATGTGGAGAACAGGAAGGAGGCAGTGGCAATAGTCTAGGCAAGAGATGATGGTGTCTTTGACAAGAATGACGGGGCTAGTGAGAGCTGGGCAGATCTGACATTATTTTGAAGATAGACTCATTTAGACGTGCTGAGGGGTTGAATATGGAAGTAGGGGGAGGGGCAGGGATAATTCCCAGATTTCTGGCAGAAGTGGCTAAATGGATGGAAGTAGAACTTGCTGAAATGAGACAGGTTGGGGGAGTGAGGAGGTTGTGATGAGGGGGAACTCCAAGGGTTTTATTTTGAATATGTTAAATTTCAGAAGCTGTTGATACTTTTTGAAAGATGACAAGGAAGCAGTTACACTGACAGGACTGGAGTTCAGCAATGAGACCAGGGTCTGGGCTGAAGAGATACATTTGGGAAGTCACTAAAGCCATGGGAACGGGTGAGTATGAAAATACACGGGATGAGGCTGGAGAAGGTCCGACATTTAAAGTTTTTTCTTGTCTGTACAGCTATCCCAGCAAGCATGCCATTCGCTCCCTAGTATTTCTCTCCCCTCTTGGAGTCAAGATGGGCCGTAACACTCGGTCTGTAAAAATGACAAGGGAACGCCCATGCACGATTTTTCTGCCTTTCCCCTTTCTTCCTGCAGCTACAAGATGGTGGGGCCTTTATGGCCTGGGTCTCTGAGTGACTGCGTGGAGCCCCTTCCCTGCAGAGATGTCTTGGATACGGAACACGAGATGGAAGTAATAGCTTGTTATATTAAGCTGCTGAGACCTTGAGTTTGTTTATTAATATAGCTTAGTCTTTCCTACCCTTATTAATACAGTCAGGTGAAGAGACCGCATAATGTAGTGATAAGCAGCGAGACCTGACCCAGAATGTCTGTTGGACTCTTATCTTTCATTCCGATTTCTAGCTCAGTAAACTAGGGGAAAGTCGCTCTATGTCTTCATGTTCTCATCTAGCAAAGGGGGGAAAATAGCATTTGTATCATAGGACTGTTTTGAGAAAGAAAATCGTTAAAAATATAAAGCGCTTAGAACTGGATAAATAATAAGGCGTCAATAATGGTCATTCAGGAAGGAGGAGGCTGCAAAACCCACAACAATAGAATTAGGGAGAATGTGGACCAGGCCCTGGAGAATGTGACATCTCACAAAGGAGAGGGAGAATGTGCTTGGGGGGGTGGTTAACAGGTAGACGATGTGACACCAGAGAGTGTGCATGAGATTTAGTGACCCGGAGGTCACCGGTGGTCTCAGCAAAAGCGGTTTCCATGAGGTGTAGGGCGTGTGGTGGGCCGGTGGGCTGCGGCAGACACAGTCGAGTGGGCTGATGTAAGAAAATGGGAAAAGCATCTGTATACGAGCCTTTGGGGGCAGCTTGGTTGGGAAGAGACTAAATGGAGAGATGGGAGGGAGAGGTGGGGGTGGGGCCTATGAAGATTTTGGTTTTAAGATGGGGGATTCTAGAGCATAGTTGAATGACGGGCAAGTCCAGGCACAGAGGGGAAGTTGAAAATTGGAAGGCGAGAGGGCAGAGTCAATGCAAAGAGCCCTTGAAGTTGTCTTGAGGTAGTGGGATCAGCAACACAGAGAAGAGGGCTGGCCTCTCCCTCCCCTGGGGTGGAGGTGGGAGGAGAGGACGGGCGCAGGTGCAGGGAAGGGGTGGAGTTTGGAGGCGGGAAGAGGGGCAGAAGTCTTCCGTGAAGTGTGGGTGTGCACTGAATGCAAACGCGTGCTCCTGCCCTGCTTTGTGGTGGGGGTGAGGCTCCGAGTGAGGAGAAATGGGGAGTGGGCCTGGGGAGGGAGACAGAATGGGACTCTGCTGCCCGTGCGGGGTGGGCACCCCCGGGAGGTGCTTTGCCACAGATCTGGGTCCGAACCTCATCCGTTCGCTCATACCCGAGATCTCTCCTGGAGGAAGGGCTAGAACATGGCTCTCTGATAGGACAGTGTTCAGCCTGGGGCTCCTCGGTGGTGTTTGGTTGTTAGCTTACATTTTCAAACAGGTTTCCCACCATCGCTCCACACAGGCTCTGTGCCAAAGGATTCTGCACAGTGTCTCCTGAGCATTTTCCGGGACTTTCTGACCAGACCTCCTGCCTCACGGGATATTACCCACTTGGGATGTCTTCTGCACCCATCTCCTCTCAACTAAACCCAAATGCCTCTAAGCTAAACTCAAGCCCTGTGACTTGGGTGAAGCCTTTCCATCCCTTCGTCCCACAGTAACCACTACGTCCCCCCTACCCCGCCATTTTTAGAGCTCCTGGCGTGAGCCTCCTCCAGCTGTGAGTAGCGTGGCCCTGGGCATCACGCCCAGGGCTGGGTGCTGTGCTCCCCACGAACGTGCCCTGGAGTTGTTCGATTCACACCCGAGTGGCTGCTGCCGTGGCCTGGATGCGTCTCCTCAAGAAAGCACGGAGAGCAGGAATCTTGTCTCACACATCCGTGAGTCTTCTGTGATGGCTCTTCCATAGTAGATGTTCACTAAACACGGCTCGGTGGACTTGCTGCAGTCAGTAGGTGTGAGAAAAGCTCAAAGGTGAGGCTGCCGAGGCTTCCCCTGGATTTGTTCTCTAAGTGGCAGCATTTTTCTTAAGCTCTGAGGCTGGATTGCAACATCTTCAAACAGAGAGGAGCGACTTCCTCCCGACCGCCCCCACCCCGAGGAGTGGGCCAGGAGGGGACTCCTGTCTGCAGGATCCGAGCTGACCTTGGGCAGAAAGGCCTGGGGTAACGGAGAGAGCATCAGTGCTCCTATGTTCTAGTGTGTTGGTGCGGCTTGCTAATTGCCAGAAAAGAATGGGACGGGACAGGCAGATCGAGGCAGAGAAGGAACATGTTTGTGCAGAGTCTGCGGCAGGACGTGGGTCCCCTCAGCTGTCAGGCTGAGATCTTGTCCTCTCCTCTGTTTGCCCATCTGAGATGCTCCCTAGGAGTGCTGTGTGGGCATGCAGTTTAAAATAACACCGAGCGTGTCTTGGGTTTGTTCAGCTTCGAATGCGGTGCGCTGGAAATACGTAGCCAGCAGGCCCACCTGGAGCTTGTCTGGGGCCTGGAGCCATCTCCAGTTGAAGAAGTCGATGCCAGGGAGCTGGGGGGCTCCAGCTCTTCTGTAGCTCAACTCTGACCTTCAGAGACCCTCAAGGTCACCCAGTGCCAGCTGCACTGTAGGAGACAGGCTAATGCCGAGGGCAAAACCAAGTCAGGCAAGAGGCAGAGCACCAACTGAGAGACCTGAAGTCCATCACCCTCCTCTTCTCTTCGGTCTCTGCCCCAGCCATTGCCTCTCTCCTCGTCCTTCACCAGCCGGAGGCATTGCTCCGTAGCGGTGGAATCCTGATCAAGGAGAAGTAGGCATGGTTCTCACAAGGGAAGAGGTCCTCGGTGGTGGGGAGAAAGAGGAAGAAGGCACAGAATAGGGGCTCAAGGACTTCACAGACATGGACCAAACAAGGTCAGGGTGTGGGCTCCAACGGCAGAGTGGTATCTGGACCGCTTGCCATCTGGAAGGAATTCCTTAAGGAGGGAGCCAAAGGACTTGCTGATTGGAAATTACAAACCCACCCTGTCAGTTCTTTCAAAGAGAATTTCTCTCTCCAACCGAGAGCCCACTTCAAGTGTGAAGGGCCAGCTCAGCAAGGTTACTGGCCCTGTCTCTCCCTGGCCCATTCCTCTGCTGATGGCTTCACAGCCCGCCTCCCCGCGAGGCTGCCTTCCTGCCTCACACGCTCCTTGCCTCCCCGGTGCCTCAGTAGGTCAGCAGGCTGTCTCTTATATTTTTGTCTGTTTCGGCTAACGGGCCGTGGACAGGCAGGGTCCGTGCCTCCCAGGAAGACTGTCGTGTCCACAGTGAAGCTGCCTCAGTCCTCCTCGGAGGGTCCTGAATGCATGGATTAGAGTCAGCTCTGGGGACAGTGGGGACCGTCACAGGGTGTGGCTGATAGGAACCACTCAGACTGGGGATGAGGAGGAGAAGTGCGTTTGAATCACAGATGGAAACTGCTTACGTTTCTGTCCTGCAGGATCCCTCACATACTGGAGAGGAGCAGAGAATTCTGAACTCGTCTTTCCTGAGAGTGTGCTTCTGGTGAACTTAGCTCCCCGAGTCTGAGAGCCAGAGCTCATCTGAAGCTCGGAATTCAATTGCCCCAACAGCAAGGAGCCTTGGGGTAGGTTGGGGAATTCTCTGGGGATTCATAGCCCGTGCTTTTCCCCGATTCGCTATCCCTGCCCACCTGGGAGCCTGAAATGTGTTTGGACAATGGGTATTCTTCGTGTTCTGACGATAGGGGTGATTTGTGGGTACCCTGACCTCGCCTCCTCCATCAGCGAAGAACAAAGCAGACAGCAGAGGAGCTAGGAGGGGAGATGGGTGTGTCGGAGTGAGGCCAGGAGTGCCTGTTTTCTCTGTTCCTCCCACAAATGACCTCATTCATTATGGAAAAGGTTTAACTGATATGGAGTCATAACGTGCAAGAAGAAGAAACAGCCCAATCGATACTCTCTGGAGCACCTGGGGGCGGAGTGCAGGGGTGGCAGGGTGGGGAGGAAGCAGGGAGGAAGGAGGGAGGGCATTTAGAAAATGATCTGGCTTCCGAAGTGGCTCTGGAGCGTCTGTGCTTCTGTTAACCATGGAACACGCGCATCTAATTCCAATTAACTTCTGCCACCATATTTAATCTCCGCTTCTCTGTTCATGCCGGTGACAAGACGTTAGCTGCAGGCAGAGAGGCTGGAGAGACCTCACATTACCCAGGTGGGAAGAACCAGATGGGCCCCGCATGCTGGGGTGTTGGCCGTGGGGGTGGAACAGGCAGAAGCAGTAGTTGGGTTATTACCCGAGGTCTTGGCCCAGGCCTCCAGCTCTTCCTGATTCAAGCTTATCCAGGAAACTGGGGAGAATCCTTGGCCTTTGTCCTCGGGCTGTGTGTAGGGACTCTGTTAACATTTCTGGAAGTGGAAGCTCCTTACAGGCACTGTTTATGTACCAGAGCCATTATAGGATTGAGTCTTAATGAGCTGCCTATGAAGGCCAACATCTGAGCTTGATTGACATCCAAAAGCTGCTTCTTTGGGCCTCAGTTTCCTGGGCCGAGCAAAGAGAGAATGATATGAGATGGTCTACATCAATATGGTAGCTACCCGTGCCATGTGGCTACTCGAATTTAAATTAGCTGAAATTAAATTAAATTAAAAAGTCATCTCCTTTGTCACATGAGCCACGTTTCAAATGCTCCATTCCCACATGTGGCTAGTGGCTACTGTGTCAGATAGTGTGGATATGGAACATCTCCATCATTGCAAACGTTACCGTTGGACAATGCTCATCTCTAAGGTGGCTTACTCTTGGGCTAACTCTATAATCGTCTGTTATTGAGAGGCCTGCAGAATCACGGATACATAGCCCATGCACGCGCATGCACCCACAGGCACAGAGGGCATGCGCTCTGTTCTCTTCTGAGAGTGCTGATGGCGCGGCTCAAGAAAAACTGCCCAGTCGGGTGTTGCTTCTGACTTCTCATGAAATGTTACAGACTTCTTGTGATTAGGCACTGTATACGCATTTCCTGCCTGCCCACTACGTGCTAGGCATTGTTCAGAGCAAGGGTGGAGTATAGAGTTTGGGGAGGATCCGTTCTTATATACAATTCCTTTATAGTGAGAGGAGGCACCATTACCGTGAGCATCCGTGATTCCCTTTGGTGTCTCCTTGCTTGCTGGGCACAGAGAGCTCTGCAGAGGTGGCCTCACCCTTGAAGGCCTGGCATTGCCCAAACAATTCTCTGATTGCATAAATACTTAATAGGGAGGTTGCGAAGAGTTAAGGGTTGTGTAGTGTGGTAAGTACTCGGCTGGAGCATGGACAGTATATCGTGGGGGCAGAGGAGAGGAAGACACACCTTCCCAGGCCTCAGTTTCTCCATGTGAATGGAGGGGCAGGGCCCCTTGACTTCCGAGGCCTCCGAATCGCTAAGACATCCTTTTCCGGGAGTCCCGATGTCTGAGCGCTCTTCAGAGGACAAGGCTTTCTCCGTGCCAATTTTGGGTTGCACAGGCTTTTCTGTATCTCCCGACGGCGCTGCCCTTTACTTCTTTTAAATCCTGAGGAGGGCTGGAGGCACCTTCCCTCCCCTGTACCCTCCCTCCTCCCAGGTTGTGTAGCCCCAGCCTACTTCTTGTCATATTTCCTACCGGATTGGGTGTTTAATTAAAATCATAATTAAAATTTATCTCCTCATTAGCATGCACCTGCTCTGCCTCTCACATCCTTGCGTTCCATTATCCACTGAAGATGTCAGGACTGACAGGCGAGCACCAGACCCCAGGCCAGCCCTGCCTGATGGGGTTGGCCGATGACAACATCTGGACAGAGCTGACTTTGGTGGGGAAGCTGCATCTGCAGCAGAACAACACACGATCAGCACCAGGTGGGCTCTCTGGGGAGAGGCCGGGCTGTGTGATGGCCTGCAGGCAGCTGGCTAAATCGAGTGGTCTAGGGGAAGGACACCGCCCACGTGTACTTTCCTAGCCCCCCACCTGTGTGCATGAACCCACAGGCACCCCTGCAACAGTGATCTGTGATGAGCCAGGAAACCCGTGCCCGGGAGAATCCGGGGGATGAAATCAGAGGGTGCCCCTGACTTCCCTGGGCTGAGACCTGACCGTGCCCTCCAGGAGCCTCTAGCAGGGCTGGGTTCCAGCTGCCATGGGGACTTGCAGTGTCCTTGGCACCTAACACAGAACCTGGCATGTAGTATGCACTCACTTTGCTTACTGAACATTTGTTCAATGAATGAATACCTTTCAGTCCCAGAAATCACTAAATGAGATAAGATTCCTCCACAAGGGTGATATGGATAGGGATGTGATATGAAATGTGATATCCTGAGTGCCATACCTTTTAGCAGATCCTGTATAAGTTCTTTATTAGAAGGCTGGGTCAGGGGCGCCTGGGTGGCTCAGTTGGTTAAGCATCTGCCTTCGGCTCAGGTCATGATCCCAGAGTCCTTAGACTGAGTCCCACATTGGGTTCCCTGCTCGGTGGGGAGTCTGCTTCTCTCTCTCCCTTTCCCTCTGTGCTCGCTTGCTCTCAGATGAATAAATAAAAATCTTTAAAAACAACAGCAACAACAATAATAAAAGAAGGCTGGACAAACTGACCTCACATAGAAGGGAATTTTGAGCATGGGAACAGGAATTTAGTCTGTGGGGTCTGACCTCATTACACACATCCCAGAGCTCTGCCTCTCACTGGCTGTATGGCCCTGGGCCATTTACCTCTCTCGGCCTCAGTTTGCAAATATACGAAATGGGTCTCATAATGTCTACCCAGTGTGGTGGTTGCAAGGAAGAAATGAGGTCATAAGTTGCCGTAACTGATGATTTCCTCTCTTGCTCTTCTTCCTTGTTATTCTAAAACTCTGATTATAATGTCCTGCCCATAATAGCACTAGGACTTACATTGTCTGTTGTGGTAAGCACATCGTGTCCGTCTGTCGAGCACTTTCTGCATATGATACCGCACTTGGGAGTGGGGAGGCTCAGTTATGGAAGGCAGGGGCCTGGCTCCTGGAAGAGGGCCAGGGTGCCAGGGGAAGTCGAGGCCAGCGTGAGGACAGCTCTCGCTCGTGGCTGTCACCGCCCTGAGCTGGCTTTGCAGGATGAGTGGGGCCTGACGGGCCAAGAGAGTTTCCTGTAGCAGGAGGCATGGCCTGAACGTCGGGCCCCTGTGTTGGTACCTCGTCCGGCCCAGTGGAGGCTGCTGAGAGGGTTTGAGTGGGGCCGAGCAGGGGGCAAGGCTGGTGAGGACGAGCTGGGCTGCTTGGAGATCATCCAGGGAAGCAGAGCCTTCTCGCTGTGCGGAAGTTCTTCCTCTGGGCTGCCCGAATTCCTTCTGCTGGAATCTTAGTTTGTTTTCTCTTCTGCAGTCTTTGGGGGAAGGAGAGAAATGCTAATGACCCTCCTCCATTACCCAGCATCGATTTGTGGGAGGGGAGATCTGCCATCGCCTGGTCTGCCTTTCCCTGCGTGCATCCCTCTGGATGTTCTAACAAGGGCTTAACCAGAGATGAATAAGCGTCAAGGCAGCCTTAGCTTACAGCCCTTCTCCCAAATTCCTCCCCCCGCTCCCATCGCTTTTTCCTCTCCTCCCGCTCCTCTGCCTCACCCGTCCCTGTCCTTGGGGGCTCAGGGCAGAGGTCACCCTCCTGGGGGAGACAGTCTCCCCCGTCCTGCCCAGGTGGGCTCACCTCTGCTCCTCCCTGGGAGCCACCAGCAGACAGCCCAGGAGCCCTGGGAAGTCAGGTCAAATGCAGACGATGCAGGAGCAAGAGCCACGGGGAGGCGGGGTGTCCACCAGGGAGGTGATTAGCTCCACGGCGCCTCTAATAATAATTTGTGAGGCTCACAAACAGCATGGAGGAGGAGGGGGCGAGGGCAGGCTGTGCGCTGGCTGTCTCTGTCCTTGTTAAGGTTAGACGAGGAGGGAGCCCTTGTTAATTGCAGACTTATCCTGATCACTACCAGCTCTCCGCGGGCGAGCCGCAGGAGCCAAAGTCAAGGCTTAGTGAGGAGACCCGGAGAAGTGGAAGGCTGGTGGGGCAGGGTTTCCTCTGGGCCCTGGGGACCCAAACTTGTACGAAAACCCTGGGTTCACAAACTCAGCTCGTTCGTCGGTCCGTATCGACTGGCTGCCGTGTGTTCCATAGAACATTCCAAGTGGAGCTGAATTTCATTTTCGGAAGGATATGAGATGAGCCGACAAAGGTGACTGTCCATCTATCCTGTCGGAAGACTCCCTGCCAGGACGCACATGCTCACACACCCTGATACATACTAGCGCTCATGCACACACACTCTCACACTCGCACACATTTGGCTCTGAGCCCTCCCATGTTAGACACTCTATAAATATCCATTGCATGGAATTAAACTTGAATTTGTACCTGTAGGGAAGGGATGCGGCTGACCTTGCTGGGGCTTCCCTGGATCCTTTGCTGGTCAAGCCTGTAGCTGGCTGGGGAGGAGGAGCACACAGGGTGGGGAGGGAGGATGTATCTTAGCTAGGAGGTGGGTGAGGCCTCCTGGAACCAGCTGGCCCACCATAAGGGGCAGCAGCAAAGGCAATTATAAAGTCTGGGCCAGTCTGGGAGCCACAGAGCCTGGGAAAGCAGGGACAGGACACCGAACCCAGCCTTAATGCAAATTCAGGGTTAGAAGCTGGCTTGAGCAAGAGCTCTGGTTAGCCTCATACAGAACATGACCGGGCCAAGCCCCATGCACAGGAGCCCCTAAGACTGAGTAGCGGGGTGAGGTGTAGGCAGAGAGGCTTGCCAGGTGTATATGGGCAAATCGGAAAAATGCAGTTCTCCGAGGCTGGCCTCTGGCAGAGAATGAGTGAATCTTACCCCAGTGGATTATAACTAAAGACCTCACAGGGGCTCCTAGAAATAAGGTTTATGGAGGATGCTGGAGAGAAGGGGGTAGAATTTCTTCCCTTTTGGGTGGAGATTTGTCTTATGCGGAAATCACCTCGTCTCACTGCCTCTTGGGTCTGCCCAGTGCATGGGGACAACGTGACCCGTGGGTCCTGTCTTCTGCAACTACTTGGAATGTCCCTTAATCCCCTGCCTCCCTGGGCAGCCCTCCCTTCTCTGCAGACCTCACTCCTGCCTGCAGTGGCCTGGAACCCACCTCTTCTCTGGCTTCCAAACCTGATGTGGTCTCCAGGATTGGCCCTGTGGTAGCGGGATCAGCAACAGTTCTGTTACATAATAATGATAATGAATTAATGAATGAATGACAATTTATTAGGTTCTTCATATATGACGGGACCCTGAGTTAAGTGCTTTATTTTATTTTATTTTTTTTAAAGATTTTATTTATCCATTTGACACAGAGAGAGAGATTACAAGTAGGCAGAGAGGCAGGCAGAGAGAGAGGAGAGAGGAGGAAGCAGGCTCCCTGCCGAGCAGAGAGCCCGATGCGGGCCTCGATCCCAGGACGCTGAGATCATGACCTGAGCCGAAGGCAGCGGCTCTAACCCGCTGAGCCACCCAGGCGCCCGAGTTAAGTGCTTTAAGATGTATTGTTTCATGTAATCCTTCTAACGATCTCATGAAGGTTGATTTAATGTATTTATAGGGCTTGGGGAGACTTTGTACAACCTGCCCAAAGTCTGGAGAGGCCTGGGGAGCAGGGAAGGCTCAGTTTGGGCTCCTCCTTCTGTGGTCACAAGGGCTTAGGGTGCCCAGGCCCGCATGCATCCTCCTCCCCACCCCTCCAGTCCCACCTCTGGCCCGTGGTGGCCAGAGCCTGGTTTCTTGGCCTTGGTGCAAATTACTTCCCCTCTGGCTAACCAGTCACCCACCACCAGTGATCATATGTGCCTTTTTCTGTTTCTTGTGAAACTAATGAATACGGATTTTGGAGGAAGTCACTCTAATCCCTCAACCCTCCTTGTATTTTTTTGGGGGAAAAAATCTCAGAAAGTATCTTCTGCAAGGATTTGAAAACAGCACATTGTGGGGTTTTTTGTTTTTGTTTTGTTTTTTGTTTTTTTCTGCAATTGGGCCCCAAGGAGAGAGGTCCTAGCCAGGAGCCTCTCTGAGGAATCCCTCTCCAGGCTCCATGCCCCTTCCCCTGGGACCCAAGTTTCTTGTGCCCATTTTGCTGATGAGAGAATGGAGGGTGCAGCGAGATCAGTCCCTTGTCCAGGGGTACAGCATGGACCCGTCAGAGGGCACGGACCGCCACAACCTTGGGCACAGCTCAGACTCCTACTTCTTGGTACTGGATGCTGGGGACAGTTATAAGTGATTTTTTTTTTTTTTTTTTTTTTTTTTTTTTTTTTTTTTTTTTTTTTTTTTTTTTTTTTTNAATAGCAGTGCTGTCCATGCCAAGTTCTAAGGAGCTGACGTACTAATGAGCGGAGCTGTGGCCTGCCTGCTCTTTTGTGTCCCCCTCAGAACTGGAACAAAAGACACGCTCCATGGGTGTTGGGTGGGTGGCTGATTGATTGAATTTTGTACCTGCGGGAAGCTCCACTGGCTTCCACAGCTGCAGAGGTCGGAAAAAGGAAGGAGGGGAGGAGGCGTGGTGGTCCGTGCGAATGGGTCCCCCACGCGGGCAGAGGTGTCCTGGGGTGCGTGCCGTGCCCCTTCCTCGGGTAGATTTTCAAGGCAGACACTGTGCGGGGGTCAATATGCTCCCACCTCTCTTTCCTGCTGGACCCTCAGGAACCCCATGGGTCCCCTGGGCCCAGAGACGGGGGTACAGCAGACAAGGCTTGACAGCTGCCCCCACCCCGGGAGGGAGGCCGGGCCCGGTGCAGAGATGCACGCGGTGCTTCTAATAGGCATCTGCGTTCTGCCTCGGGCTCGGGGCACCCTCCCCGCTGCCACCTGTCCAGGTGCGCCCCCCGCTAGACCCCCAGCGTGGGGCACCTGCGCGCAGGGGACACCGTGGGCAGAGCTGGGAGGAGGGGGAAGAAGATGTAACATACGGAGCCGAGCACACTCGGGGAAATAAAAGATCTGTTTTTTTTTTTCGTTTGTTCTCAGCAAACATTTGTCATTTAATTTCTTCCTAATTACACAATTACGTAATTATGTAGTATTAGTAAAATAAAGCCTAAAGACGTTTGAGTAAAGAATTACTTAAGTAAATAATGTCTGACTGAAGTAATTATTTCCCGGGTTTTCTTTTTTAAAGTAGAATTGGATGAAATGAGTTCTGGCATTGTTGTGGAACCGAGTGGGGGTGGGGACCGCACAGCCTGGGGCAGCGCCCGGCCCCCCTTGCGCCCCTGGGGCTTAGTTCTCAGTACCCTGGCACCCTCCTCTCTGTAGAGGGGGCTCCGATGGCAAATCCCAACTCAGCGACTGGCTGCGTGGTTTGGGAACTGGCCTGTCAGAAGGGACAGGACTGGATGAGGACCAAGCTGGGGGCAGAAGTAGGTACTCGGCGACCAAGGGCTCTGCTTCGACCTCACCAGGCTTATGAGGCAGCTACACATGAGGCCACCAGGTCCATAAAGAGATCACCCTGGCCTCAGGAGGAAGGACGAGGGCCCGCGACCTGGCGGCAGATGTCGGAGGATCTCAGGGCTGCAGAGCTACCTGGAGACCTTGGGTGGGCAGGCCCCCAGAATCAGGCCACTGGTCCATCCTGGATGTTTCCTTCTTGGCCTGGAGTGTTGCAGAGCGGGCTGACTTATTCAGGGCTGGCCTTCAGCTCCCCAAAGCCCTGGGGGCCTGAGCAAGTTCCTTGGTAGACTTGAACTTGGCAGTGTGCTCGAGGGGTGAGGAACCAGTCCTCCCAGAAGAGCTGGCCAGGCCTGGGATTAAGGGTGCCACACTGCCTCCTGGCTGCCTAGGGCCCAGCAACCCCCTCCCCCTGCCGACAAGACCAGACACCAGCTCTCAAACTCCCGAATCTCTTTCCTGCTTGAGAGTCTGATGAACTTTCTTCCTCCAAAGACCAGTTACAAAGTTCAGTTTTTCTTGAGTGGTTTATCTATTCCCTGAGCAGCAAAAGTTTGGCAATATTTAGTAAAACTGATACATTTCCCTACAATCCAGCAACTCTACTCTAGACATATGTTCTGGAGAAATTCGTGCAAGTGCACAAAGACACATACACCAGAGGAATCATAGCAGCCCTGTTTATAATAGCAAAAAAAAAAAAAAAAAAAAAAAAAAAAGAAAGAAAGAAAGAAAGAAAGAAAAAGAGGAAACAACCTAAATTTCCACCAACAGGAAAATGAATACGTTGTAGAATATTCATCCAATGGAATTCTTTCCAGTAATAAAAGTAAATGAAGTAGAGCTACATGTATCAATGTGGATGATCCCATAAAACAGTATGGAGCTAAAAAAGCAAGTTGCAGAAGAATATAAATGCTGTGATACCACTTACACAAGCTGTAAACTATGCAAAAACCACACCATGTACTGTTGATGAATAATACATAGGAATATAAACACCAGATTCAAGATGGTCAAATTCAAGAGAGTGGGAATACGGGGTAGCGAAGAGGGAGGGTTTCGAGGGAGGGGATGCTACGGTATGTGGTTATCCAATTCTATTGATCATGTTTTATTTATTAGGCTAGGTGGTAGGCACAAGGGTATTTATCATACTATTCTTTACCATTTTTGAATGCTTAAAATATTTTAAGAAATGTTTTACTACAAAATCAAAATGTGAAAATCCACCCAACAATGAGAGATCCTGTGGGTTTTCCCCCAGAAGTGCCAGAATGTGGCTTGTGTGTGTGTGTGTGTGTGTGTGTGTGTGTGTGTGCATGCATGCGCGTGTCTGAGATGGCAGAGGTGCGGGTGACGGTGGGGGTAAGGGGTGGTAGAGAAGACCTCAAATAGAACAGGCCACAGCTGGCTCCTGGAAAGTTTTCTGGGTCGAATACTCATTCACTAAAGTTCTCCTCTTCACACAATATTTGCCTACGTAACAAGCTAAATATTCATTGAGTAATTAGCCAGTTCAAATTTGTGGTCTGAAAAGACAATTCCTTCTAATTATAGGGATGTCAGTTAAAAGATGCCACACTAGGATGCCATTCACTGCCAAGAGAGCCTTAATAAAATTCTCGCTGTGATTTAGATTCAAAAAGGTAGGAAAAAAAAAAGGACACCATTATTTTTGATAATTAAATATTTACCGGAGCCGAGAAAATAAGTCACACTAATGTTGCAGGCTAATCAAAAGCTCTTTTAAAAAAAAGTCCCAGTGAAGATATTGTTTCTCTCACAGCTTCATGGCCAGGTTCAAAGATTTCTGGGTTAACACCAGCACCAAGGCCAAGTTTCCCAGAGGGTCTGACCACTCCTAACTTCACACCGGGAGAAGCCCTTACACATCCATCCCTCCTGGAGACATTATGTAATTTACAGTTACTCTTCTGCTTTGTAATTTTAAATAGTTCCACTGTTGTCCCATCCTCCCGGCAAGTTGGATTCTAAGTGTCATGACTACAGAGCTGTGTCTCGTTTAGGGGGCCGAAGCAGAGATGGGGGGGAGGTATGTCACCTGTAATCCAGTTCTCTCCAAGGGAAGCTCAGCAACTGCCTAACTACGATGTTAATTGGTGTGGTAGACACTGCACCCTGACCGGAGTTCCAGCTCCGAGGCTCCCCAGCTGTGAGCTCCCCAACTCACGTTGGGTGAGTTGCTTACCCTCTGTCAGTCTCAGTTTTGCTTTCTGTAAAATGGGGATATTGCATACTACCTTACAGAATCGCGGTGAAGATCCGATGAGGTGACAACTGTGAAAACAATTGGTACGTTGTAATTTGCCACACAAGCATAAAGCAGTATGCAAAGTAAACTATTATCATTACAGATAGCGATGATACGTAATGGAAATGGAGAGATTAAGGGGCCTTAAACCCATCACTTCTTATAGTAGATTCATGGGCATTGTTTAGCCCTGAGACCTGCTACCCTCCCTCTGCAGATAGTGACCAGCATGGGAGCCACCCTGTCACCCCTTAACTCCTGGCCTTTCTCAGGTCATGTGCCCATGACCACAGCTGCTTGGTCCAGGGATAGGGCAAGGCCAATCTGAGAACTTTCCTTGAATTTTAACAAGGACTGAGGAAGCTGGTCAGACCATCTCTGTTTAAAGATGCTGTAAATAGGGAACATCCTAACTGTATTCTATCTGTTAATATTAGACTTTGCTGCATTTAACTGAACCCCCTCACCCCCCCCACATGTCACAGTAAAACAAAACTAAATAAAAAACGGTGGTTAAATAAAACATATATTCCCTCTTATGTAAAGAAGTCCAGAGGTAGCCAGCGCAGGGCCAGCCAGAGAGTTCCCAGGTCACTCTCCTATCTTTCCGCTTCTCTAACCTCCGTGCAGTTGTCCCTCTTTTGAATCATCTATGGTGCCAATAAAGGTGCGGGATTTCAGTGATCTTATTTGCATGCCAGGCAGTAGGAGGGACTCAAGGGAGGAGAAAAAAAAAAAAGCTGTCCTTCCCTTTTAAGTAACTCTTCTGCTTACATCTCATTGGCCAGAACTTAGTCACGTGGCCAGGCCTAGCTGCAAAGATTCCTGGGAAATGTAGTCTTTTAGCTGGGGACGGATTCTGCCCAATAAAACTGTGTTTCTGTCACTAAGGAAGAAAGGGAGACTGTCTGTGGGGCTGGGCTACTAGTAATCTCTGCCGCATGGAGTAATTTTGTCACAGGGACAAAGCTGTTCCATTGTAGCATCTCTGCATTTCCCACCATTTGATTATTCAACCTTAGCTCTGATTATAGGAAATATTCAGGATCTTTTTAATAAATTCCTTCTTTTCTGCCTTTTATTAAAAAAGTGTCAGTCACAACTGTAAGGGTCCTGATATTCTTCTCCTCTAAGACCACTTTATAGCTCCCGGTGACACCCGATGGAGGAAAGGGAGGACCTCACTGGTAGTCAGAGGTCTTTTTCAGAGCCCCCAGGGGCTCACAGGGTCACACCCGACCTGGTAGGGAGGAACACTAACAGACCCTGGAGGCCTATCGGTAAATTTAACTAGAGGACCGGCTGCTGTCTAGGTTCATTTGCCAAACGTTGTGGTGTCTTGTCCTTTGTCCTTGGAACTGCTCCCTGCTTCCGTAGGTCTTAAACCCAAGACTCTGTGGCTCTCCCCTTGGCTCTGGGTCCCGGAACATTGCAGAGAACTTGGAATTGCTTTCTGCTTCCTCGTTCCTTCCAGCGTTGTCTGAAATCACTGTTGTTTCTCTTCTCCACTCTGAAGTGCTGGGATAGAACTTGAGCTCCAGTGACTCAAGCTTTCAACGGCTTCCTCTTCTCCTGCCTGGCAGAAGCTCAGGAGAGGCTTCTGAGTCTGTCTGCCTAGTAGTGCCAGGGATCAGCACCTCCTCTTAGTTTGGCAAAGAGCAAGGTGGGAATAAGGGGGGGAGGCTCTCCTTGGCATTGCCTCTGGGAGTCACTCACAACACACTTCTGGTGACATCTAGCCTGGGGGTTCAGCTGACTTCGAAAGAGCCCGGAGGTGCATTTTGGGAGGACAGCAAGGCATCCTATTATTTTTTTAAAACCCAGTAACTAGCTAGAAACAGAGCCCACCTCCTCCCACCCCTACACCCCAACTCAGGGAGGCTGGAGGTGGAGCTCAGAGCTGATCATGGGATTTGCAAGGGCAGGTCATTGTGGTTAGTTGATGGACATTTGAGAATGTGTTTTGTGCTGAGTCGATGGGTAAAAAATACTTCTCTATGAGCTGATTTTATTGCTGCAGTGAACCTCATCTCTGTGAGTCAGAAGGTCATCCTCTGTAGCAACCATGTGACTGGGAATCAGAGGAAAGAGGAACCGACAGGCCTCTAGGAGTAACTTTATACACCTCTTGCTGCTATTACATTAAACCCAATTGCCTAGTAGCTAACCATTACCGAGCACTCATTATCCGCGAGGACCATGTTAAGAGCATTATTTTATGTCATCCTCACAATAACCCTCCTACGTGGCAATGTTTAACAGTCCAGTTTAGTAGATGGGAAAACTGAGGCCCGGAGTCATCCATCAAGGAGACCGAGCCAGGATTTAAATTCAGTGTTGGTTTGATTGCCAAGCCTATCCTGCTCAACACGTTCTACCACCTTCTACTGGGTTTCCTGAAGGTTCGCAGTGTACCTCGAGCTGCTGGTTTCCAGAGGCCAGCTCATTCTGAAGGTAGCTGTACCCATCTCCTGGGGGACCCATTTTATGCCTCCCTTACTATTAAGTTCAGAAGCATGTTATCCTCCAAAGCTAACACGGAGCAATTCGATGGAAATATAATGGGAGCCACATATGCATTTTACATATTTTAGTAGGCACAGTAAAACAAAAAGGAACAGGTACCACCGCAACTCATGCTGTTTTCATGAAATATTGAAATGATCGCATTACAGTGGTATATAGGTACACAGAAAACAAAATGCTTCACACTGGATCAATCCATTGACTCCTACGTGATCCGTGGTGCGTTCTTAATGCTAGAAATGATGCCTTTTCCCAATACGTGTGCCACAGTACAACAATAATATCTTACCGAACGCAGTGGCTAAAATGAAGTGTAGTCTTATAAAAAAAATAAAGGTGTGTCTAATGCAAAAATATTTTACATTTCTTCTGCTTCTTAATTTAAATTAAATAACATTAAAAAAAAATTCAGCTCCTTGGCAGCATCGGCCCCATTTTAAATGCCTGAGAGCCACGTGTGGCTGGTGGCCTATCATTTCACTGAAATTCTTCGTGATACACGGGCACTTAACACGTCCTGGGCAAAGAGAAGACAGAGCACGGTGCAAGGGGATCGCTCTACAGAAGAGAAGTAGGGGCTGGGCTGGCGTGGGGGCCCCTGGGGAAGGGAAGCCACGGTCAAGTTTGGAGACAGAATAACATCATGGGAATGGTGCTTTAAGGAGATTAGTGTGGAGGCGTTGAACAGAATGGGTGGTGGGGACACAGAGGAGAGGCAGGAAAATCACGGGGAGGGGAGGTGGGGAAGCCATGAACACGAGAGGACCCAGGAAAGGGAAACAGTATGTCTGAGAAACAGGGAGATTGACCGTGAGTCAGTGGTCGGCTGCACAAGGGGAACCAAGGCCGGGGAGAGAGTTGCAAGGGCCCTGAGGTTTTCGCCTCCCACAATAGAAAATGCTAATAGCTCCGATGGAAACAGGGAAGTGAGGAGGGGAAGCAGGCTGAGGGCGAGGGGGTGGTACAGGGATGTCTGCGGTCCGCTGCCCCCCTCCTTACGTCTCTTCCTCCTTCCTTCTCTGTCTTTCCCTTCTCTTTCCTCCTTTTCTCGCCTCCCTTCCCCCTCCCGATCTTCTCCTGAGGTAGATTGAGCACCGGTCCTGCGCTGGAGGCCAGTGAGTTTCCCAGGCATTTCCCAGGCCCGAGGAAGGACCATGGAGAGGGGTGGTAGGTGCTTCTTCATCCAAGACAACAAAATAAGCGTTCTCCCTCAAACATCCCCTTTTGCCACAGCTGGCATGACCCGGGCGTTTGGGCCGGTGTCGGGAGCGGAGGGGGCAGGATGAGATGAGCGTAAAAACCGTTCATGTTTCTTCAGCAGGTAGTGTGGGTTCGGTACACGTCTCAACATTTGTGACCAGCCTCTCACTCAGGAGCGTTGTTATTTCCCAGCTGACAGTGGGGAGAATGAAGCACAGAGAGATGGAGTGACTTCCCTAAGGACACACAGCTGGGATGTGGTGGGGCAGGATTTCCCTCCCATAGTGCGTGCCGCATGCCCACGGTGGGTTGGGGGAAAAGGCCGATCACCTTCCCTATGTTATGGGCTGGTGTTTGCGTCCCCTGCAGAATCCACCTGTTGAAGCTCTCCCCTCCCCCTCTCCCCCTCAGTGTGATGCTCTTCAGAGAAGGGGCCCTTGGGAGGTGATTAAGTTTAGATGAGGTCAGGAGGGGGAGGCCCTCCTGACAGGATCAGTGCCCTTGTGAGAAGAGGAAGACAGAGAGCTTACCCTCTCCACCACAGGCAGCAGGGAAAGGCCATGTGACCACACATCGAGGAGACGGCCACCTACAAACCAGGACATGGGTTCTCACGAGGAACCGAATCTATGCACACCTCGATCTCGGACTCCCAGCCTCCAAAACTGTGAGGAATCAACGTCTGTTGGTTAAGCCCCCCAACCCGTGGTATATTGTTATAGCGACTGAGCTGACCGAGATATCCTGCTTCAGGGGTGCCTTGCCTCTCCAGAACGTTCTGAAGGGCAGAGAGCTCTCTTCCCAGAGAGCGTGGCCCTCGTGCCGCCCCAGCGTGGCTTTTCCACAGGTGGGGTTCGGGACCAGCAGGCCAGGCAGCTTCTGTGGAAGGCAAAGGAGGGAGAGGCAAGACGGGGTCCGGGGTGGGGGTGGGGGCACCCTCCTCAAGCGGCTTTTCTCATTGTTAATCAAGTGACCCCCGCCAGGGATCTGTTTTTCTGCTCTAAAGGCTGTGTTTTGATGGTGTTGCTCTAATGTAGTCACCCCCCTTCAAACACATACCGAGGAAAACAGCACAGCCTTCCAGTGAAATCGGAGCTGGGGAAGCAATGGAGGGAGGGGAGGATGGGAAATTCGGCGCTGCTCCTGTACATCGGCTCAAGGGATTTACTCCGGGCTTTCAGAGCCAAGTGAATATTGCTTATTCATGTGCGATCTAATCCTCCGCAGGCCCAAAGGCTGAGGGCAGCAGGGATGACCTGGTTGGCGAGGGGCAGGGAGGGGCTGCGGCATCTGTCCTTGAACATGAGCCCTAGGGGTCCGGACCGGGCGTCACGGGCTCCGGGAGGCCAGGGTTGGTTGTCTCTCGAGCGGCTTGCGTGGGTGCAGAGGCCGTGACCGGGAGGAGGTGTGGGCTGGAGGCGGGAAGGGTGACCAGATCTGGGACCCGCAGGGGGCCGAGGGAGTGGTGCAGAGTGTGTGGCTCCAACACCCAGAGGGACAGGAGCCCCGGGCGCCCCCCGCCGTGTCCCCCTGGAGGGATAGCGCAGCCGCAGACAGAAGCACGCTCCCGGGCAGAGAATGTCTTCATAACCCACTCAGTGGGTGATGGATCATCAGAGGAGGAGCAGCAGAGCCAAGTCTTGGCCACCCCGAAGCTCTGACTTGATAACGTGTGATAATTCACTTAGGGGCACCGGGAAGAAGATTTCCCAACTGCGGCTAACCAGTGTTGAAGACCTGCAAACAGCCACTTGGGACTGCTTTTATGTTCCGCTGTCGGCTTGGAAGCAAATGTCTAAGAGGACCTGGACACGGATCAAACCAATGTGCTGGGAACCCCACGCGATGCACAGATCTGCTGTTGTACGCTGCCGAGGGCCCGTGCGCCCCGCCTGCTCTCCTCCAGGCCCCCGGGGAGAGCGAGTCAGGGCCTCTGAAATGTCTGAGCTGCCCCCGCCGCAGCTGCCTGGGTCTGGGGGACGGTTCTGGCCCAGAGACGTCACGGAGCGGTAGGCAGTCGTCTTCGTAGTGACGTGAGTGGAGAAGGTAAAAATGGCCCTTTCTTGACCCATGGAAACGACGCGGCAGAGGCCTGTTCTCTGGCCTCCGGGGCCTTCGACAGTCTAGGCGTGGATAGCCAGGCTACCGGAGACCCCTGTTTCCCACGGGGAAAGGAAGGGCTCCCTAGAGCCACCGCGCAGAGGGAAAGGAGAGAAGACATCTTCCCAACCCCTCCATCTGTTCTTCCTTCTCTCTGCCTCCTGGCAACAAATAACCTCCAGGAGCTGTGTTTGAAACAAGCTCTGGCTTGGTGGTGGGAGTGGGGTAGGGCTGGAATCCCGCAGACGCCTTTAACAGATCAAGTACCAGAAGAACAGAAACACCAGCAGACGCCATCCTGTGTCCTGTGCGCCGGGCACAGGGCTAAAGACCTTGTGAACGCAGTCGTCTTCCTCCGTGAGCTCGGAGTGTTGACTTCGTCCTCTGCCGACCTTACAGATACTCAGAACCACATTCGCCCGGATGGAAGCATCTGGGGTCTCTTACCAAAAATAAACCCAGGTAATCTCTGAGCAGCTGTGTTACCTCGGGTTGGTTCCAGGTGAATTATGACTGTGTTGCTACTATTACTGGCTGGCTTCCGGCAGGTGAGGAAGAAGAGCAGTAAAGCACCCGAACAGGGGGAAAGGTGACCAGATGCCTGGCCAGGAGTATCAGTACGGCAGCCATGACGTGCAGTTCACGAACAGTCACAAGGAGGTTTTCTAGGGTGGCAGAAGGGCGTGAAGGAGGAAGATAGGCTTTGCCTCCATTTTACGCATGCAACAGCGGAGGTCGAGAGAGGGACAGTGATTGTTCCAAAGTCGTGTAGCAAGCGAGTTACAGTCAAGATTTGAACCCATGTCTCTCTGGCACCACAACCATAGCCGTGTCTCCTGCTAGACCGAATCCTAGCTCAGAGGAAGGCATCAACAGCTCTGCCCTGAATACAAAGAGACCTCTGGCCCCAGAGAGTCCACACCTCCTGAGAGGTATTGCCTAGGGGATGAGTGAGAACAGGAAAAGATTTTCCTGCCCTCATGGAAGCACCTTTGGAGTTTTGGAGGGTCATTTCCTAAACCAGTTGCCCTTTTTCTTGGCTAAAAGTCATAGCTGTAGACTCTCAGAGATAGAAAGGATGTTGGAGGACGTCTAATTTCATCCCTTCTTTCTACAGAAGAAAAAGGCCCAGACAGAGGAACAGGGCTGTTCAAGGTCACACAGGGATTAGAAGACAGGAGCCTAGAATTGAGGAATGGTGACTGAGCCCACACCCTTCCCACCGCTTCATGAACATTCTAACATCTTTGGGTTCTTTCCACCATGAAGGTCACATGGCAACTCACCCTAATCTTCCTTGGTCTAAACGTGAAACTTTCACAGCATATTTTTCCACTCTCTCCCCGCCCCATCCCCTCCTCCCGCCCCACTAACTAGACAGACAGTTTGGCACCAGCACCATCTCCCTGAGGCCCCGGAAGGGGGCACCCATTTTTTTCAATGTCTAGACTGGGAAGATATTAGTGTTGGTTTAAAAACACCCAAACATATCTTAATGTTTTATGTAAAAGTCTAATAATGAAGATAATGTTCTAGAGATGAAATGGAAGACAGATCCACCAACTGCACATAGCACGGGCTAGATTCAGGCCCCCCCACATATTCAGCAACCTAAGTATGATAAAGAGGACCCTGCAGTGTCATGGGGGAAATAAGGACCTTTTTAATTAAGAGGAGCGTAGTCAAGTGGATATCCTTAAGGGGGAAAAAACCCAAACAAACAAAAGGAATTTTAATCCCTAACTTATGCCACACAGACCCATTTTAGCTCTAAACGAAAAAGGTAAATTGATTAAGGATTTTAGAAACCAAGAACAACAACACCACCAACATAGGAGGGTACCTTCATGACCCAGGCTGGATAAAGATTGCTTAGACAGGACATAAAAACCCTAAGCATAAGGGGAAAAATTGATTAATTGAACTACATTAAAATTAACTACGTCAATTAATCAAAAACACAAGAAAGCAGAAGGGCAAACCACAGAGTGGGAGAAGATATTTGCAAAACACATATCTATCAAAAGACTCATATCTGGAATATGTGAAGAACCCTACAAATCGATAAGAAAAAGGCAGACAATTCAATAAGAAAATGGGCAAAATACTTGAAATGGCCTTTCTGAAACGAAGGTCTCCAAGGGACCCATAAACGTACAGAAAGGTGCTCAACATTTTTGGTAATCAGGGGCATGTAAATTCAAATCACAGTGAAATATCCACATTTTCAGCAGAATGGTTACCATAAAACAGACAACACCAAGTATTGGGGGGGATATGAACAGTCATCTGAAACACGACTGGTAGGAGAGTGAACTGGAACAACCACTCTGGAAAACAGTGTGGCAGACCTTACACATGTATCTCACGGCTAGCGGACGTACGTGCATTTATCAAAACACACACGAGGGGCGCCTGGGTGGCTCAGTGGGTTAAAGCCTCTGCCTTCAGCTCAGGTCATGATCTCCGGGTCCTGGGATCGAGGCCGGAATCGGGCTCTCTGCTCAGCAGGGAGCCTGCTTCCTCCTCTCTCTCTGCCTGCCTTTCTGCCTACTTGTGATCTCTCGCTCTCTCTGTGTCAAATAAATAAATAAAATCTTTAACACACACACACACACACACACACACACACACACACACAACCTTCCTTGCAGCATGTTAGAAGCTAAGTGCTGAAAACAATCCAGATATTTGTCAACCATGGAATGGGTGAATACACCGAGTCTGTGCACACTCTGGGATACTTACCTAGAAGGGAGAGAATGAACGGCAGCCAATGAGCAGCATGGATGGATCTCACAACGGAGAATGAAAGCAACCAGACCCAGCAGAGAACGTACTGTGTGATTCCGTTTATAGAAGAGTCAGGAGCATGGAAGGCTAACCCACAGCGTGACAAGTCTGGAGAGGGGTCCCCCCCTTTTTCTTTTCAAGATTTTATTCATTTATTTGACAGAGAGAGACACAGCGCAAGCACGGGGAGCGGCAGAGGGAGAGGGAGAAGCATGATCCCCGCTGAGCAGGGAGCCCGACGTGGGGCTCCATCCCAGGACCCTGGGATCATGACCTGAGCCCAAGGCGCCTGGAGAGGGGTTCCCCTGGGGGGAGAGTGACCAGGAAGGGGCAGAAGGAGAGACTCTGGGGGAAGGGGGAGTGGAAAGGTTCTGTTTCTTGGTCTAGGTTCTGAGCACATGGATGTGTACGTTTGGTGAAGTCACACTGTTCAACCACAACAAACTACAATAAAGCATCTGAAGTGGAGAAAAGTGAGGGAAAGGGAAGCGGTTTCTGTTTGTCCTCCTTCAGGCCTGCCACGATGCCAGACCACACAGGAGCTAACCCATACGACCCTCCCAACCACCACTAGGACATGGCTGTTATGTCCCATTTTCTAGGTGGGAAAATTGAGACGCAGAAAGAGTAATTGTCCAAGGCCATGCCATCGGCAAGTGCTGGAAAGGGAGTCCACCTAGGGTTCGAATCCAGGTTTGACCGTGTCCAGAGCTGCACCTTCTGTCCTCTGCATCATGGCGCTTTCAGGGAATGAGCACCGGTCTTGGAGTCCAGGAACTCTAGTGGTCCCTCTCGTACGACCCTGGGGAAATCACCCAGTCTAGCCAGTTCCTGATGTTCTCATCTGTGGTTCACGGGGTCGGGGTGGTGATGGAGAAGGCAATGCTGGCGCAGCGCTGTGGAACTGATCACGAAACCACCAACGCGGCCCTGGACTCAGCAGGTGCAGAATACATTCTGCTTCGCCTAAACCTTGCCAGGCATCCCTGCCCTGCCTAGCAGTGGTGTGGAGCTCTGAGCCAAATTCACCACGCCCCTCTCCCTGGTGTCACTGTTCTAGTGAAATCAGACCAAGATGATCATCAACGTCAAGTTCAGTGGGGGGAAGGGGCACACTGAGGGTGTGCGCGAAAGTGGGCAAAAGGCTCTGCTTTGGTGTTGCGGGAGTGGACGGACAGAACTTACGTAAATACGGTTTCCACTTACTGTTCTGACACCAGCTGGCCGAGCTGAGTCCATTTGCTCCCCTTGAGTTCTCCCCTTGAAGGAGAGACTNCCCCCCCCCCCCGCCAAACCTACTAGAATCACTCTCTGAAACACAGGGGATCCGGCAACCTCCTTCCATGACAGAAGAGAGGTCAACTTTTTTTTTTTTTTGTCCTCTAAGAATAGTCAGGAAAATGGATGGAAGGTAAATAGCATCTGTATTTGCTCAACATTATGTCACCTGTCCCCAAGTTTCCTGTGTCTGCTGAGGAATTGGAGCTTTGGGGTGGGAGGGGGTAGGGACATGAGTTTAGGTGGTGCCCTTGAGGGCAGAACACGCAGATGGGATTTTATATGAACTTGTGGCTGCGGTCACGTTCTGTACGTGAGGCACATGAAAAGAGGTGCCAATCCCTTGCCAAGGTGAACGTGGAAGAGCCGTCCTTCATGTCCACGGCTGAAAAACCCTCTCCTTGTAAAGGCACAGACATCACGACGGGGCGGGTGGGGGCGAGTGAGTTTTAGCAGGAGGGAATGGGGGGGGGGCCCTGAGTAGGAGCCCAGCCCCCTGCCGGTCTGCCCCGACCCTACCCCCGGAAACTCACCAAAGTCTTCATTTCTCTGTTGCTAAATTGCACACATTGATCTGATGTGTACAAAGTTGCAAAGCAAGTTGGCAGGAGCACTGGAGTGTGTCAGGTCTACTAGGGAATAAATATACTTGGGTTTTTAGTTTAAATGTGTTGAGAGCCAGGGAATGGCTTGACAGCCATGGGGAGTCCAAGCGTCTGTTCCCCACCAAACAAGTCCCTTTGTAAGTCGGAGCTTGTCAGTCAACACGGCCCCATGGGTACGTGCCCCTGGGGACAAATGTCCCCACCCACGCTGCTGGCCTGTCACTGCGGAGAGGAGGCGTGGGTGGGAAGGAGGCCAAGGTAGCTGGCTGTTGGGAGCGGAGTCTTTTCAACGGGCTCTGACCTCTCCCCCTCCGGGGTCTTGGCCCTGATGTGTGCACCTGTCCAAAGGGAAGAGGAGGGGCGGCGGCGGGGGCTCTGGCTCCTCCCCCCACACCAACCTGGGGATGGCCTGTCTGACCTGTTACCTTTTCTAATATTAATATTTTGATTAATTCCAGACCGATTGTTCTTTTTTTCGCCCTTATTTTCTAGCCTTTGCAAGCCACCTACTCCTCTCTGAGAGTGACTTTGATTGAAGTTTGAAGTTTTCAGGTTCAGTTGTTTTCTAGTTATTTGTTATTAGAAAATGTAGCCATTTCCCCCCCAGCAAAGAGGAAAAGGGCCCTTCCTCCCTCCCCTCTTCTTCTCCCCCTCGCCCCCTCTCCACGTTTCCTGGTGTGTCATGACTTAAAAAAGGCCTGCGTGATATAGTTATTTATCCTTCTCCATCCTTCCCTCCACTCGATCTTGGGCTGAGGCCAAAACTTGGGGGAAACAAAGCAGCAGCCATCCGAATAGTCTCCAAGCGCAAGTGCTTGTGCGTGTGACCTCTGCCCTCTTGGGTGGGGGCGGGAGTGCGCTGGCGGGCAGATGAGGGGGTCTAGGGTGTGCTCAGCACCCGCCCCTGCGCGGGCCACCCTGTAACCCGGGGCCCTGCACCGAGCCGCTATGAAAGGCCCCCTTGTGCTGGAAGCAGTCGGACCAGAGGGAGCCTCCTTAGAAGGTAATTGCCTCCTCCCAGGGTCGGCCTTGCTGAAATTTATAGCTCCGCTCAATACAGCGATTGTGTGGCTCTTCAGGAAGCCAGAGGGTGGCTTAGTGCCGGGGAACCTGGACACCGGGGAGCCCAGGCAGGGCTGGGGGGCCCCTGCTGGGGCAGCCGCCGGTGGAGAGGTCGATGTCACCCGCCCTCCCACCTCCTCCCTTCTCCAACCCTCCAGGCCGTGCCTCTTTCCAGAAGGAGACGCTGGCTACCTGCACGAGCTGAGAAGCTTGGCTCCAGAGCTCTGCTCCAACTGAGAGGAGGAGGCCTCAGGAAGGCGGATTTGCTTTGAGAGGATGGCGCCCCGTGCTGGTCCCTGAAAGAGAGCGGGCGCTTTCTCCCAGCTCAGGTCCACTTCATGAAGAGGGCAAGCGAGAGGTTCCTCTTGGCCCACTGGGAGGGGGGGGGTTCTGGGGGTCCCCCAGATACTGGGGATCCTCCCTGCTTATTTGTTTTATTGCTCTTTTCACACACACACACACACACACACACACACACACACACACACACGTACACCAACAACTCAAAGATGTAATGAAAAAAAGTGATTGGTTTCAGAAAGCTGGGGAGATCAGAACATAGGCCCCAAACCTAACCTGGAATCTCTCCGCAGGGCGAATGGCGGCCGAGAGGAGCAGAGTGGAGACCACCCCAGCTCACCCGACGGACGCCCGGCCTTCAGCCTTCCTCCACCTGCTCTGTCTTCTAAGAACCGAGCTGAAGCCATGAGACTCCACCTGGAGCAAGCAGCTGAAAGGCCAGTGGCTGGGGCTGTGCAGGGAGAGGTGGGGCGGGGGCCCTGGACTGCCACAGGCTTAGGTGGGAGGCGAAGCGGAAGGAGCGTGGAGGGAGATAAGGTCCAAGGCTGACTGAAGTTCAGGTGTAGGGAAGGATGCAAGGCTCTGTCCCACCTGTGCCTGAGCCGGGGCAGGGGGTGGGGTGGGAGGGGTGGGGTGGGGGCTTCAAGACCTCTGCTCAGAGTGGCCCCTGGCATGGGGGTGGGGAGGGTCCCCAGAGGGAGCCCGATCTGTTCAGAGAAGCTCTGGGCAGGAGCTCAGCTGGTCTTATGTCTCGCCGTGATCAACGCGTATTTGTCTCCGGACTCAGTGAGGCTCAAATTATTCAGTCCTACCTCAAAATTAAAAAGGCAAGACTGTAAGGAGTCCCACTGATTCCTGAGTTCTGCTCGGAGCGGCTCAGCAGCTGCCCCAGGGGAAGTGACGGGGCATTCCCATCTGGGGGTTCAGGCAGAAGTGGCCTGTATGTTTAAATGCTGTTTCCTGTGGCCGATTTTGGGGTTGTAAGGGGTATATTTGTTAAATTCTAGTCGATATCCAAGGGGCCCTGTGTTTACTCCATTAGGAAACCAGATAGAGCTAATCAATGCTAGAAGGACTCTAGTTAACTCCTGAGGGAGGCAAATATAAACAGCAGCATTCAAATCGATGTAAAATGCCCCCCACTGCATTTGGTTAGGGTGGCTGCCAGCAGGCCTGTGTGGCAAGCTCGGGCTGTCTGGGGAGGCAGGCTCCTCCCTGGGGGGCAGGATTGAACAGGGGACCGCCTGGCAGTCAGGGTCCAGCTGCCTAACGAGCCGGCTCAGTTTCCACAGGAGCTGCAGGCCTTGGGCAAATCAGGGGGCCTCCCAGGCCCTCAGTCTCTTCATCAGATGGCAGTCAGTAACATCGACATGCATTTCCAGCTCATCAAAGGCTTTCATTATCTTACTTGATATTCGTCACCTTTTGAGGTGGATATCATTTAACTATTTCCACTCTGCAGACAAAGAAGATGCCACTCAGAGAAATTAAAGGTCTTCACTAAGGCCTCAGGCAGAGAGAACGGGAGACTCTTAAATCCAAGTCCCGTGACCTCAAGCCCCTTATGCTTTCCTCTAGGCCCTACCATTCTGTGAAGGACTTTATGTCCTGTTACCTGTCAGGATCCACATAACCCCATGAGATAGTTACTATTGTTATTACCTGTTTGCCAATTAAGAAGTAAAATCCTGAGAGAAGAGGCTGGTCCAAGGTCCCACAGATGGTCGGAGTCCCACCCCTGCTTGTTCAAGACCATCTTACCTCTGTCCGGGGTGGGATTTGGACTAGCTGATATCCGATGTCTTTTCCAGGTAAACCATGCCGAGATGCTTTAATGCTCTTTCCCAAGCTCACCCTCTTAGACACTTTCTTCCTCCAATCCCACCAGGGTCACGAATTAAAGTCCAGTGCCTCCGATGGGAGGGCAGTGGGGAGGAGACACGGGGAGGTCCCGAAAGCAGCCACGCTCTCTCCATCATGTTTTCTGCGGCCGTACTTCCGTCCTCTCCAGCTGAGGAATAGCCTTTTCTGGTCTGGGGACCGTCCTTCAGGAGCGGCCCTTCCCACAACGGTCCCTTTAGGTCCTCTGCAAGGATGGCCATGGAGTTCACCGACCAGTTCCCTGGCACCCTTGTTGGGCAGCAGATCTGGGGCTCTGTGACCCTTATTAGCTCCCCTGGACTGAGGGGGGCATATTTTACCAGCAGCCAGAGACTTCTCCCCAGGGTGAGTTCTCCAAGCAGGTCGACTCTGTTCGACTGTGATTTTCATTACTTCCAAGCTTGAGTCCCTTACCTGCGCCGTGGTGGCTAGTTCAATCCAAGTCTCGGGGTGACACTCCAGGGTTTAGGGGAGAAGATTTCTCTCCTTCCTTTGGAAAGGGGGACAATCAATACATACCTCCTTCTCCAACATCATTTCTTTCTATTCATTTTATATCTTGCATGGGGACACCAGAAGAGGTAGCTAGGGCTCTCCGATTATTATTAATAGCGATTTCTTACTTCTTTATTTTTTTTAAAGATTTTATTTATTTGAGAGGCAGAGTGCAGGAGCAGGAGTGGGGAGGAGGAGCAGAGGGAGAGGGAGAGGAAGAGTCCCTACTGAGCAGGGAGCCCAATGCGGGGCTCGATCTCTGGACCCTGAGATCATGACCTGAGCTGAAGGCAGAGGCTTAACTGACTGAGCCACCCTGGTGCCCCTGATTTCTTACTTCTATAGATAGTTGTACATGGAGTTTACATACAGGTCCCCCTTCCCCACACCCACGACGCTAGCCATCTACTCCTCAAAATCAGTGTGGGGTACGACATTATTTTTATTCCTGTCCTACAGATGGAGAAGCCAGAACTTAGGAAGTCCAAGTGACTTGTCCAAGGTCATGAACTAGAAAGAAGCAAGCAGAATCTTCCCAACCCTAGGTCCGGAGCTTTACTTGGGCCCCAACCCGTCCTTTGGAACATAGTAAAGGTGGCTCTTGAATGGAATGTTCTTGGGGTCTGCGGTGTCCTGTGGGGGGGGGGTCTGCCTCCATTTTGTAGAAGAACCAGCTGTGGTTTGAGAGGTGAAAGTCTTCAGCGGTGCAGGAGGCATTAAGGTCTACTCCCTGGATATAGGGTAACGCTTCGCAGGCAGGAGGCTCCCATCCACGTTTGATGTATAAATGAATGAATGAATAATTAAATAACCAGATCTCAGCTTTCCCAATTCCTCGTCGAACATGCCTCCCCGGACACCTCTCTCATCCCTGCACGTCCATTGATCGGAAAATCTAAACATCAGTTTTCAACCTTAAGAGAAAACACCAGTGGGCCCTTTGCCGAGAAGAAATGCAGAAGCAGTTTGGGAGCGGGGAGGAGAGATTTTCCAGGTGAAGAAATCGAGGCAGGGCCCAGCTTGGGGCCCAAGGAGCTGCCCTTGATGCTTCCCTGACTTCCTGATCCCAGGGGAGTTGGAGGCCAGCGCCAACCCCATCCTTCCTGCAGGGCCCGGCGGACGCCTCGCCTTTGGCGTCCAGCCAGAGCCCATGCTTCAGAGCAGAAGAGGACCACGACGCAGGAAATGTGGCCGCCTCGTTCAAAACCTCTCCTGAATTTCCTTTGTGACAAACCACTCTTCATAACCCCCGGAAATGCCCAGCCTCACCAGGGCGAGGCGAGCAAGGCAAAAACAATTAGAAATACAATTAATGTTATAAAAGCCGGTCATAAATATTTGCGTTCTCTCTCTGGAGAGGAGGGACAAGACGACAGCTCACAATTCCTTGTATTGACAAAAGAGGAAACAGTCCATGAAACTGGTCATTTGCCTGGGTATTTTTATCTATCAGATCCAAGAGTCGGAACAAGGGAAGCATGAATGATTGGATTAGCTGCCCAGCCTTTCTGTGCCTTTGCAGCATCAGCAATATGCAAGTACTGCCGCGCTCAGACGGACGCGGGCCCGCACACACAGACACACACCCGAGCCAGCGCGGGGTGGACACGCTGCCCCACAGCTGGGCAGATGCGACCCCAGGCTCACACGCTGCCATCCAACGCGAGACGGGTCAAGTTCGTCTACCCGGCCAGGTGCAGAAAACCATGACTATCCTTCCCTCGGAGCCCTTCCTCTGCCCTCTTGGAGAAGAAGGACAGAGCCAGGGGCGTCCTGTGACATCGCCTGTCCCTCTCAAGGGCCCAAACCCCTCGTGATGCCCTTTGAGTTGGTATCCTTCGCGCCTTGGCCTTTCCTTCCAAGTGCCCATTTGGTTCTTCCTTGGGTGGTCTTGGCTCCGCAGCAAGCTCAATGCGGCGAGGCCTGTTCAGTTGGCAGCCCCACGCCCTCCAGCGCCCAGGCTCGCCCTTCCCACTCTCTGCGACCCCTGGGTCCCTCCATGCCTCTGGAGGGGCTGGTCGGGGGTAAGCAGGGCAGAGGGTGCGCGCGGGAGAGGTGAGTATCCTGTGCCGGCTGGGACAGGGCTCCCCCCTCGGCAGGCGTATGCAACCACCTGGAACTTACGCCCACCAGCAGGCAGCCCAGCTCCCTTTGCTGGGGGCACCGTGCCAGTGTGACAGATGGGCCTGTGTGTCAGCTGCCAAGGGACCTCACATAGGATCCAAATAGGTCTGCATTTTTGGAGGGCAGGACATTCTCTCCTTTGCTCCCCTTCTTAAAGGCAGGACCAGCCGATCAACCATCTCTCTGCGTGGTGCCTTCCTTCCTGTGTTGCACGCACTTCAGTTACCCCCATGGTTGGTGCAGCTCACGGGGACGATGGGAAGATGGACGGGACACGCTCACCTCTGACGGGATTCACCTATGCCTGCGTGTGTGCTGAGGACCGCACCTCTGCCCTGAGCCGCACAGGATCGCCAAATCCGCTTGCCGGCGTCTCCTTGGCTCTTCTCACAGATGATCGCACAGTGTCAGCTTGATTACCCGAAAGTGGTGGGAAGCCCACTGCCTCGTGGGCCCTCCTCCTCTGCTGGACAATTTTATTCTGTGATACAAAATCTGCATCCAGATTAATTCCAGCTCTGCCCTGGAGCAACTGAGAACAAATCTGCCTTCTCTTCCTCTATGACAGCTCTTCAAATATTTTAAACCGATGCTCACATCCCTGAAGAGCCTTTGCTTCTCTAGGCTAAGTATTTCCTGTCCCTTCGATTCCTACCGTCATACCTTGAGTGACATAGGACCCAGATGGCTTGTTAGGATTGCGTCGTGGATTCTTCAGAAAATAGGTGTTGAATTTAGACACACCTGAGACTGAGTCACCTTCCTCCAGTGGAGTGGACCGGATGGAAGCCTGGTGTTCCCGTCGGAGCTGCCGTCCGCTGCATTCAATCACCTACACGTTTGGATTAAACAGCATTTACCGGACTGGAATGATGTGATAAGGGATCTATCCTTATTAAAAATGGATATTATTTTAGAAATGAAAAATAGACGTGACCTAGCTTCGGTTGGGTCATACAGTGAAGTCTCTGACAAAGCAAGGGCATGAACCTATTATGGCTTTTGGTTGGTCCCGAGTCAAGCAGGCTTCCGTGACTGGAGATTGAGCAGGGTACTGGAAACGCAGGTGATATACCCCTGTAGGTCTGTATTTCCGTGGTGTCAGGTGACCCAGCAGCTGTCAACAGAGTGGGGTATGGGCCGGGTCAGGAGTGATGGCGGGGGACTTTCACTCTCTGTTCCCTGAATTTTTTTATTGTTTGACTGTTCTTAAGGATACAACATATCTAAGTAATTCCCATGTATTTGAAATACAAATAAGAGGCTTATGATTTAGACAATAGCTCCAAATTGGATAAAATCCAATGGGTGAGCTAAAATGTACTCAAGAATAAAGAAAAGTCCCAAATGTGAGAGGCGCTATGGCCTGGTGGCCAAGACCATAGCCCCTCAGAGCTCTGGAGTCTAGATGTCAGTCACGGCGCTACCCTTTGCTTGCTCTTGACCTTGGACAAATTCATCCCTCTCTTCTTCTATTTCCTCTTCTGTAAAATGGGAATAATAATTTTTAGTACCTATCTTATACATTATGTTGGTCAAGAGTAACAAGCTTCTTTGATTTTTTTTTGATGGAGGTATAATTTACATCAGTGCAATGATCCTTTTCCAGCATAGATTTATGAGTTTTGACAAATGCATAAACCACTTCCACAGTAAAGACATAGAACAATTCCATCAACTCCCCCCCAACACCCCCACCAAATTGTCCTCTGTCCTTGTCATTTAACCACTGCCCGCCCACGGCCCCTGGCAACCACTGATCTGTTTTTTGTCCTTATAGTTTGCCTTTCCCAGAATATCTTATAAATGTAATTATATAGTATACAGTCTTTTGAGTCTGGCTTCTTCACTTAGAGTAATATATTTGAGACTCATCCCCATTGTTCAGTAATTCATTCTTTTTTACTGCTGAGTGGGATTCCATTGCATATAAACTACAATTTGTATATCTATCCATTAGAGGAAGAACATTCGGGTTGTTTCCAGTTTGGGGTGATTATGAATAAAGTTTCTATAAACATCCACGCACAGGTTTTGTGTGCACATAAGCTCCTTTCGTGGTCAATAGTTAGTCCAGGATTGCTAGATCATATGACAAGTACATATTTAACTGTATAGGAAATGGCCAACGTTGCATTCTCACCCACAAAAATAGAGTTCCGGGTGTCCCACATCCTCCCCAGCACTTGGTATTGCCAGGTATTCATTTTTTTATTTCTAATTATAACCACTCTAATAGGTCTTCACTGGTATCTCATTGTATTGTAATTTGTATGGCTCCAATGACTAAAAACATTGCACGTCTTTTCATGGGATTGTCTGCCATCTGTGTATCTTTTTCGGTGAAATGTCTGTTGCTCACTTTTTTTCTCTTTTTAAACGGGTGACTTGTTTTCTTATTGTTGAGTTTTAAGTGTTCTTTATGTATTCTAGATTGAAGTCCTATGTCAGGTATGTATTTTGGAAATATTTTCTCCTGGTCTGTGACTTGTCTTTTAAGTCTTTCGATAGTGTCTTTGAAAGAGAAGTTTTTAGTGTTGATAAAATCCAATTTGTCAGGTTTTTTTTTTTTTAATGCATAATGATTTTGGTCTTACCTAAAGTCCAGAAAGTTTTCTTTCATATTCCCTTCTAAAGGTTTCATAGTCGTAGGTTTTGCATTTAGGTCTATGTTCCTTTTTGGGTTGCATCTTGTCTATGGTGTGAGGTAAGGTCAGGGCCTCCTGTCACCGGACTCCTCGGATCCTCCATCTTCCTCTTGGCCAGGCTGTTTGCATTCTTTAAAGACCTTTCACATAATACCTGTGCTCATATTTACATCCCTGCCTAACTGTACTGGCCTCTGCTGCCCTGAGCATTTCTTAGACTCAAGCAGGATGGAGTTACAGTCTTTCCAAACTACTCAGTAGCCGTCTGCCACTCTCAGTGCAGAGCGTGCTGAGAGCTGGAAGCTGCTTCGTGTGTAGGCTTCCTGGGGGCTGGGAGATGTCCAGTGAAAGATGGGCAGGCTCTAACCTAGTCCTAGATCACTCATGGCTCATGGCCTTGATCGTTGGTTGGTCGTGGTACATACGGACAACTCAGCTGTCCTGGGCCCTTGGTTATGACCATCCAAAGAAAGCTGCTGATCAACCAGTGTTGAGGTTCTGAGAAGTGGATGGTCAGGCAGGGTAGCTGAATAGAGTCAGGTCTCAGGAAACGTGTGCTGTTAAAGTAAATGCAAGAGTCCGAGCAATAGCCAGTTTTCCCTCTCCCCTTCACTGATCGTAAAGATAGAGCACCTGAGAAATGCCTGTGGTCCACTGTGCCCTCTCTCCAGTCCACGTATCCCAGCAAGTTGCCCCTTTCCCTTCCCGTGCGCCCATGTCTCAAGCAGAGGAACAGGGGAGATGAACAAAGTCGTTCAGGCTGGTGTGCAAGGTGAAGCTTCGAGGCTTTGAAGTGAGAACTCAGCAAGGGCTCCAGATGTCCATGTTTCTGCCCAAGGCACCAAAACAAGATTTCAATGCCTAAGCTTGGAATGGAAGAAAACGAAATCACTGGAGTCCTTAGCCTGAAGAGATTCCTAGAAAATTACTTGTTCCCCATCCTCGTGCCTTTGATTAGAATCTCACATAAATTGTCCCAGGTAGGAGAGCCCCCAAGAGATGGTGCCACCTCCCTTGGTTATTATCTCTGGCATTAACCTTGATTCAGGCATCTTGGTTTTGGTGCTGGCATTTGGGCGGATGGTATCTTGTAAAGAGGGTGTTAGCTGGCAGGCAGGGGCAGGCTGTGGAATCAGGAGGAGACCAGAGATAAGATGGAGGTGGCGGATGGAGAGAATGAGAAATGGGACCTCCAAGCTCCTCCTCTCTTGAACCCCCCTCCCCCCACCCCCAGTGATTCCAAGCAGTGGAAGTACACGTTCTGGAGCAGCTGCAGGGATCTGCTCTTCCCTTAGTCAAATTATTGCGTCCTCCGGGGCTGCTGCTTCTCCTCTGTAAACTAGGAGAAATAAACCACCACCACCACCGCCACCGCAACTAATTTTGGTGAGTGCCTACTACTTACCACGTTCTTCATATGCATTTTCTGCTTCAATCCTCATAGCAGCCTAAAAGAAATATTCTTATCATCCCCATTTTACAGATGAGGCAGCAAAGGCACAGTGAAGTTAAATAATGTGCGCAAAGGCCTCCTTCTGCGGAAGCCCCCTGAAAAGATGAGATTATGTGTGTGTGGGGGTGTCCCACCCACCGCTTCTCTGTTTTACAGGCGATCAACGCATCCTGACGCGTGTAGGAAGCTCAGGCTGGCTAACGGGCACTGCCATTAAATAGCTTCGTGGGGTTCAACAAAGGGCGCGGACATGCAGGGAGTTAGGGGCCCTGGGTTCTCCATCTGGAACTTGCTCGAAGTGGCCAAGTGATCCAGGCACTAGACCCGCCGGCTCTGGCCTCTCACTTCCTTTAGGCTAATCTAAGGGCTCAGGTGCAATGATTTCTCCGGTTCCCTCAGGAGCTTACCTTCCTAATTTTATGATTCTTACTTAATTTTGTTTTTAATGCCGTGCCTTCAAGTTCACAAAGGGGTATTAGATTGGGCCAAGTTCCTGGAGACCAGCTCCATGGGTCCTGAGGGAAGCAGCAGAGGGTGCAGTGTCTGATCTCGGTGAAAGGGACAGAATTTAAAAGGACTACGTCCCCCACTTCCTCCTGCTGCTCTGTGTCTTATGCTTCTTTCAAGACTCTGAGCTCAAGGCCCATATGGCCTGGGAGGCCCTCCAGTACGAGCTTGGTAAATGCTCTCCTTTGTAAACATAATCTGTGTGTGCAGCACAGTTTGAGCCGTATTAATTAATTTATTAAAGTACTTACTTATATCTGCCTTGTGCCAGACAGGCGTAGTGGTGGCTTACACAGATATGCAAAGCGGAGCGAGATGCTATCCATTGGAAGCAAATACGAAGGGGAGAGAGAAACACTAAGGAAGGTCTCCGGGGATCAGGAATGGGGTAACGGAAGCATGCAGAGCTCGCAGCCCTAAACACCTACCCCGATAAGCCCTAATTTCATCTCCAGGGCCTTTGGCAGCCAACCTGACCAAGGTGAATGGATCAGTCTCACAAGTCCCCGTGCCTGTAAGATGGGAGAAAGAAAGAAGAAAGGCAGGAAGGTGGAAGGGAGGAAGGAGACAGAGCGGGAGGCAGGAGAGAAGGGAGAGAGGGAAGGATGGCGGGAAGGGGAAGGACAAAATGGTGTTCAGGAGAAACTCAACTTTCCCGGTGCTGTGGGGGCCCAGGGCCTTCCTGGGGAACTTCCCGGGTACAAGTGGGGTCGCCATGTCCCCCAAAACACCACGTAGCAACCACCGCACCTCGCCTCCTTAGCTGCCCCCCTGTTGCGTCATCCGCCTACACAGATCGCACTGCAACTCAGAAAACCGGGGGACCAGAGGACACGGTCGAGTGGACAGCTCTCTGCTGACCCGGCTTAGTCCCATGGTCACTGTTAATATTCCTGGAGGGACGGATGGACTGCATACCCTTCGGGCAATGTTCCGTACGCTTTCTTTGTCTCAGCTGGGTTCTCGATGGACACCGCGGGCAGTGAGTCCGAGACCATATTCCCTGCCAGATACCTGAGATGCGGCTCTTGGGTTGCCAGTGAAATACGGACCCATATGCCTTACAAACACACATACAGTTGGAATCTGCCAGCCCTGGGGTAGGGTGGTCATTCTCTCACGAAAATTGATGCGCCTGCCTAGGACCTGGACGTGATCAGACAGCCACCCCCTCGGCTCTGAGCTGAGCCCAAGGAGTCTGCAGGGTGTGCGAGCTCCTCCTTGACTGTGTCCGTGCTGCGAGGCAGGGCGACTTGGCCAAGAATGGAGACCCTTGGCTTCTTCATCAAATGCCTAAAACCAGAGGCACTGTCTCTGTGATTTTCCAAATTCCCTTCCAGGCCAACACTGCTAATTCCAGAAGGAGAATGCTCCATGGGAGGAGGGCCTTTCAAACGCTAGAAAATTCTACCGCGGGAATGGTGACATTGCCTGCGTCAGAGATGGAGAAACCCGTGCTGTCCGGGGTAAACTGGAGCAGATCTGCCGGGGGCAGGGGGCTGGACAGGATGGCCTCTGGAATGCTTATCAACATGTCCCAGGTGGTGAGTCTTCTGCTGGCTTATCTGTCTGTCTCCTCAGTGTGCACAGCCTGGCTTGGGTTGCTTGTGTTCGCTGGGCACACACTCCCTCCTCTCCCCGTGTGGAGACACGTGCAAGCACGCCTGTCCTCAACATGGACTTGACCCCCCCACACACACCAGCGGCCATGGCACGGGAGCCCCCCTGCAGAGTCTTCCCCGGGAAACGCATTAGGACCGCACAGCATTCCTCTCATAAAAATACAATAAAGGGCCCCACGAGCGAGCGAGCATGCGCCGAGTAATGACTGTAACCCAGGGGCGATCTTGGAAGGGCCTCTTCAGAAGCAAAGCCGAGGAGACTTAACAGAAATCTTTGGGGTAATTAGGTTTCGGGAGTGCACAAACCTCTTAAATCATCGCGAGTCAGAGAGGACTTGGTCTCTAAATCATACACCAGGCCCGGCTGAGCCCGAGGGCTCCCTCCACGGCCTCTGTCTTCCCCCTGGTAAGCAGGCTGGTGGCCACGGGGCAGCCCCCCTTTCCCGTGGGTGCACTACATCTGACCCTGGGAAGGGACCCTTCCTGACCCGCAGAAGAAGACATTCGTTGCTGAGAGGCACTAGGAAGCTGGTCTTCTTGCCTGGGGTTCCACAAGCTGGGGGTGGATTTTTGTCTGGAGGGCCCGTGCGTGAGGGGCGCCTGGCCCCAGATTGATGGCTGGGGTGTCTGAACAGAATTTTTTTCAGACTCGTGATTCCTTGTCAAGGATGGGAAAGAAAACTTTCCCACCTACTTCCTTCTAATCCCCCAAAGCCCCTTTTCCCCACCCTGGCCAGGATGTGGGCCTCCAGCGTGGCTGAGAGCCGGGCGGCCTGGGGCGGGCTGCGGAGCTGGAGACAGAGCGACCAGGCCGGGCGGACTTGCCTGCTGTTCCCAGTAGGCCCTCTGGCCCCGCCCTCCAACCCTTCCCCACCTCTGCTTAGGTGGAGAGGGAAGGGGGACCCTCCTCTGTTCTCCTGGGCTCCCACCCCCACCTCTTCCCCCGGGGACTCTGTGGGTGGCTGGGCTGAAGGGTGATCCCTACCAGCAAGGCCTGGGAGCTCAGTCAGGTGCCGGGGCGGAGTGAAAACATCAGGGAGTTCCCAGGCCTCCTTGGCACGCACACCTTCAGGGCATGTAGGGAAAGTAGATTAAGAAATCTTTTTCCAGATAAGAGAGGCCTGTAAAGAGGCCAAAGAAAGGGAAAAACACCCCCCTTTGATCACCGGGGATTGTAATTACTCAGATATTGATTGGGATAATAAGTTTGCCAAAACTCCAGAGAAGGAGAGATATTCCTCCAGGTGTTTTGCTTTTGCAGGATTTGCTGAGCTCCTCTGTGAAGTCAAAGTCAATTTGGAGGGCTGGGCCTGGCCCTGAATCAGCCCCCAGAATGGGAGTTGGAGGCTTTTTCCTCCCGCAGAGAGTGCAGTGCACACCCTGGAGCACCGTCCTAGCTCCCTGGGCCGTCCCTGCTTCCGTATCAGCATGATCCTTGCTGTTCTGCCTCACTCTTGGGGCTCCTTGGGGTTGAGTGGCAGCAAGAACTGAAGCCGGCCTCAAAAAAGAGAGTGAGCCCCTCAGTCAGCCTGGACTCCAGAATCTCCTATAGTAGCTTTCTTGTTTCTTGGCTACAAGCCTCCTCTCTCGATTTCCCCTGCATTATATCCCCATCAGGTGCCTGTGCGCGTGCACCCACATACACCCAGCCCCACATGCATGTTTGTGCATGTCCTCCCTGTACGCTTCAAGCCCAGACCTCGACCCTAAACACACCAAATAGATAGTCAGGATGCAACACATTTGGGTTGATTTTTTATAATCATAGTATTTCGTGAGCAATTACTATGTGCCTGCCTCTTTTCATGATCACACTTAATCCTCATACCAACCCTACACAATATTATGACCTTCATTTGATAGATGTGGAAAGTAAGGCTGTGGACAAATTCAATCACTGAGGGGTCACTCAGCTGACACGTGGCTAAGCATTGCTCCAAGCGTGGACACAGTTACCTAGGGCTAGGCCAGACCCAGCCCAACTTTCACTGGACGTCTCCCAGCCCCCAGCCAGGCAGCCTGCACACGAAGCAGCTTCCAGCTCGCAGCATGCTCCGAGCTACAGAATAGCTTGGAAAGACCGCAGCTCCATCCTGCTCGAGTCTAAGAAATGCCCAGGGCAGCAGAGGCCAGCGTAGTTAAGCAGGGATGTAAATATTAGCACAGGCATTGCATGAAAGGTCTTTAAGGAATACAAAGCTCCTGGCCGAGGGGAAGGCAGAGGGTCCGAGAAGTCTGGCGGCCGCCGTGGCAGAGGAGGCCCTGTGAGGGGTCGGGTGCGCTGAAGGACCAGCGCGTCCTGCCTGTGGAGGAAGGACGCCTCGCACAGATCCAGGCTGGCAGAAGGCAGGGCAGAAGGTTGGGTCCAACAGAGAATCGGTGTTGGTGGGGACGCGGCATGAGAGCTACAGAAGACAGGACGGACAAAGATGAAGGGACACGGCTGCCTGCCGAAGAGCTTGATAAGGCCCATGACAATGGTGGGGACAGGGACTGATGGCCTGTCTGCCACGTGCCCAGCGCCTGGGGGCAGGACGTGAAGCGCTGCCGAGCCTCATGGGGACCCTGCTTGCTTGAGAAGGCGAGTCCCTCCTTTCTCCCTTTCTAGACTGCCGGTCCCCACGAGGGCCCCGACCCTCTCTGAGCCTTTCGACGGGCATTTATGCCATGCCTGCGCCGGCGGGATGGGCCTGCAGAGATGGGTGGAACTTGCCTTCCAGCCTGGAGGGACTCACAGTCTAGGGAGGAAGGGGACGCAGGAAGAGCTGATGGGTTGGGGGGTGTCATTAGAGCGTGTACTCAAACGTTCCGGGAGATGGGAGGAGGGCCGCAGGGAGGAAGCAGTCCAGGGGCTGAGGAGACTTTTAAGGACGGGAGGATTTAGGTACGTGGGGGGTGGGGCCACTGAGCAGAGGTCATGTTTTCTTTTTAATAAAGATTTTTATTTATTTATTTGAGAGAGAGGGAGCGCATGAGTGGGGGGAGGGGTAGAGGGAGACGCAGACCCCACTAAGCAGGGAGCCCGATGCGGGGCTCGATCCCAGGACCCAGAGATCATGACCTGAGCCGAAGGCAGATGCTCAACTGGCTGAGGCACCCAGGCGCCCCGGAGGTCATCGTTTCATAAACACTCGGAGGCACGGGAGGGTGTGGTGGGTCCAAGATGGGCTTAAGGAAGAGCCCGGTGTGTCTAGGGTGGGACCCGTGAGCAGCTGCAACAGAGAAGGTCTGGAAGATCCGGTGGGACAAAACGGTGAGAAATCAATGCGAGACATGTTGAATCAATCAACAGATTTCTTTATTGAGCATCTGCTACGTGCTAAGCATGGAATCTGTCACTGGGACTCTCATGGCAAGCAAGTTGGAGTCGCTCTGTTTCCTACACGGGCTGGCCATATGTCCCGGCTTCCTCCTCGTCCTGGAGGAATGACTACGGAAGCCTCCTTTCCCTTTCAGAAACGTTTCTGGCCACACCGCCACGTCTGCAGTCACTCTCCCTAGAGAGCTCCCGTCTAGGGCAGAAAGCAGACATTGACAAACAGCCCCGTGACGGAGAACTTCAGAGGGTGCTGGGAGCTGACGCTGCTCTCAGGCACCGCGAACACACAGGTTTTCAAGGGGAAGGCCTCGGTTTCGGAAGTCATGGGATGTCTGTGTTGGTTGAAGATCTCGCTCGCGCTCTCTCTTTTTCTCTCCCAGTTTTTAACCATAAAAAATAGAAAAAAGAATAGCACTTTTCATTACAGAGCACTTCACATGGTAAATGAGCCTCCCGGGTGTGTTTTCTCATCAGGGAGGAAGCGTGGAAGTGCGAAGCCTGCGAGTCGGCCGAGACGCGCCTTCCGCTGTCCTCGCTCTGCTCAAAGCTCACACCGGCGGGGTGAGGACATGCAGGGTCATTCCCCCGCTGGGCTCCGCTTCCTTGTCCCTGAGAAAGGGGTGGTCTTCCGCGCTTCCCGGGGATCGGGACCATTAGAAGCCATGTGAGTAATGGCATCCGAGGACACACGTGGTGGCCATCCTGAAAAGGGTACTGACTGTTACCAGCTTTTCTGTGCTTACGATGGTTTAAGAAAAGGTGCCATGCTGGGAGGGGGGCGTATTTTATTTCACTGAAAACACAGTAAACTGGGGACCGAGTGGAAGTCAGTGGACAATGAAGGGAAGGGAGAAGGCCCATGGGGTTTCAGCCACCAGAAGGAAATTGGGTGGAAGAACAAAGGCCTCCAGTTATAATCAGGGCCCCAGTGGGCAGGGGTGTTAACAATGGGGAGCAGGGCTGTGTGTGTGTCCAGGCAGGAGGTGTATGGGAAGATTCTGTACCTTCCCCTCTAAAAAATAAAATCTTGGGTCACCTGGGTGACTCAGTCGGTTAGATGTCTGCCTTTGGCTCAGGTCATAATCTCCTTGGGCTCCTTGCTCAGTGGGGAGCCTGCTTCTCCCTTTACCTGCTGCTTCCCCTGCTCGTGCTCTCTCTCTCTCTCTCTCTCTCACTCATACTCTCGTTCTCTCTGATAAATAAATAAAATCTTTAAAAAATTAGATAAAAATAAATAAAATCTTAAAAGAATTCCCAAACAAAACAAACCCATACCCATCCTTTTCAGTGGGACCCTTGGTGGCCCTTAAGCACCAGAATCTGCTTGCTTGGCAAGCTAAGAAGGGTGGGGGGAGAAGATTCTCAGGGAGTCGATCCTGAGAACCCAAACTGTCCTGCAAAACCAGGACACGACCGTGGATGCCTGCGAAGTCAGACCCTGAGGCCTTGACAAGGGTTTCCTGGGCTCCATCTTTTTTCTGCTCTTCCACGTTCCTCTGCCTTCCAGAGAACTCTGCCTGCAGGGAGAAGGTGGCTTCTAACAGTGGTGACACCATCTCAAGAGAGTGGGGCAGGGGAGGCCAGCTGCATGGACCAAAGGAGCCGGAGGGCCCATGCGCCAGGGCAGGGGACACGCAAAGTCCGTCGGCCCTTTGATACTGCAGCGAGAAGTGTGCTAACCATCTCTGTCCAAGTATCTTGACTGGGAAGCCAGACTCCTGGGGTCTGGACCTTATTTCCTTTCTGATTTACTTCTGCTGTTGTTCTGCGGTATATTTGCAGGGGCTGCCAAAACAAAGTACCTGAGGCTGGGCAGCTTAAAGAGTAGACATTTATTTCTCCCCCCGTCCCAGAGGCTGGAATGTGAGCTTGAGGTGTGGGCAGGGTCCTTGCTTCTGAGGCCTCTCTCCTGGGCTTGCAGATGCCCGTCTGCTCCCCAGGTCTGCACACAGCTTCCCTTCTGTGCGTCCTCATCTCCCTCCTTTAAAGATGCCCGTCATATTGGCCAGCCTCCTGACCTCCTTTAACCTTAATGACCTCTTTATCCCAAATCTCTCAATACAGTCACATTTTGAGCTACTGGCCAGCTAGGTTTTCAACATATGAGTTTGGGGGGGCACAGTTCAGCCTACAACATACTGCTAGGCATGAGGCGTCCCTGGTCTCAGCCCCTTGGCAGAGAAGAGCAGTGGGTTGGCCGGCCTACCGGGCATCTTTCCTGGGAGGGGAGCGGAGCTGAGATCCTGATAGCTTTCGGGAGCAGTGCAAACCCCTCTCTGAAGGCTCTTGGCTTTCCCTGGAGCCACTGGTCCCTGAATCCCTTCTTCTTGGCTCCAACATCCTGCCTAGGAGGGGGATCTGTTTTCTGTTTCTGGCTGAGACATAGGAGTCCTTTCTGAGTTTCCTTTTCACCTGGGACTGTTACAATGTATTTGTCTTTTGCACAAGTCCCTTCACCAGAAAAGAGCTCTCAGCCCCCGGAAGATCCTGTGCCAGAGCTCCCCTTCTGTGAGATAAGAGGGCCAAGGAATTTACTGTGCTTTCTTTCTTCTTGCCCCTTCCTTCCTCTGCAGGGGAAGGCAGGAGACCACACCTGTGTTTGTAATACCACACACATGCTGGGATCCACAAATGTGTCATTAGCCCACCGGTTGGTGCAGAACAGCGGCCGCTGAAGGTGATTTAACACAGGTAGAACCCCACTTACGGATGGGCAGGGTTCCAACGATTTGCTTGTAAGCTGTTTTCCGTGAAGTGGGAATGTTTTTCTCTCATAGAGAACGTGTTAAATGTAGGGGGAGGTTTTCGGGAGCTCCTTGAAAATCTATTAACTCACACATAACTGAAGTACTAACTATGGCCATTTCTGACCCCAGCGCCTAAATGCCTCACACACCAGCAATTCAGTGGGAAAAGACGTTACGAGATCCGACTCCGTGTATCAGGATAAATGCTTCTCCCTCATCCGTGTGGCCGTTCTGCTGGGAGCCTTGCAGAAGGGGGACTTTGAAGGGAGGGAAGGAAGGGCAATTTCGGGCCAGATGCTTCCGGGCACCACTAAAGCAGTGTATAAAGAGTGCAAAATATTCACATTTTTAAAACTGTGCACACAGTCTCATGGTAACCTTGCAAGGTAAGTGTGATGATGTGTGTGCAAGAGCAGTGGAGTATGGGACCCAGAGAGGTCAGGAGAGTTCTTTGGGGTCACACAGCAGAGACAGGCATGGCTTTCAAGGGTGTAAAGCCTCTCACATCTGTGTCTGCAGTTCTGGGTCAGTGCTCTAGCTCATCCATGCTGGAAAATCCAGGCCCTGGTTTGAATGAGTCTGGCAATGCCTACAGGGTCCACCCCGGCAGGGAGCAGAGGCCTGCTCTTCTCCAGGAGTGGCCGTGACCCTGGAAAGGGCTGAGAGCAAGGCATTTCATGCTGCTCGGTGAGGGCCAGGCAGAGATTCGGGGTTGGTGGCAGTCCTGCAGATTGCTGAGATTTTAGGATAAATGGTGATTTTCCTCCTTGGTGATTTCCCAAGGCTACTGAGGCCTGACAATTCTGGCAGGGAAACCAAATTTAAATGAGTCCCTTTTCAAGTCTGCCTGAGGGGTAGGCATTAGTCAGAGGACTAACAGCCTCGCCTGACTGTTTCCTGTGTTCTGCACACTGTGTTAGGGGGTCGCGAGGAAACGCAGCCATTGTTCCGAAGGTACTGTGGACACGGACAGGAGAAGACAAACAAACAAACAGGTCTTGCACACACTGACAAACAAAATGCAGGACACGTCTGTGTGGATTCCTCTACACTGAGAACAAATCTGCAGAGGGAACCTGTGGTCACCGGGGGAGGGGGCAGGCACTCTCAGACAAGGCTTCCGAGCCGGTCACAAGAACCCCTGAAGGATGTGAGAACTGGAAAGGCGTCTGGATGCTTCATCCACCATACGGATGTTCAGACGGGAAGCCGAGACTCAGGACGGCTCGTGATTGGCCTGAGGGCCTAAGAGTTAACAAGAGAGTCTGGACTGGAAGTCAGGTTCTCTCCTCATGTCTAGTTGCTCTTATAATTATACAGAATCGGAAGTGGGGGCAACGACCAACTGAAAAAGGTGTCAGAGGAAGGGAGTGGGGGAGAGGATTTTATGCACTAGACATCTGTACTGAGCAGAAGTGAGAAACCCGGGGAATAAGGGTACAGGGGTCATGGGACTGAAGACCTTGAAGGTTGAGGGACTAAATTTGGTATTTTTTCATGACTGGCCATAAGGATCTGGAGGGTAGACTCCCCCTAACTATCTTCCAGGGCTTTCTTTGGCTCATATTGTTTGTCAAAAGGATTATTCTGCAAAGACTCCACCTATACATCAAAAGCTCAGAGTCTTTGGGCTTTTAGAGTTCACCTGGGACGGGAGCGTGGGTGACATTCCGCGTGCCCGGCTGCGCAGCGGAAGGCGAGGCGGGAAGGCCCAGGCCTGGAGGGCCCTGCACATGGAGTCTTGTTGGGTGCCTGGCCGGGGATAAGGGCTCTGGCTGCACAGAACGGAATCCCTGTTGGCCGGGTCTCAGCCTTGCCCGTGTTATCTTGGGTAGGACCCCACCGCCCTCCTGGAAGAGGCGGCCTTGCGAGTGTGGATGCCAGAGGGGCCGGAATGGAAAGGAGAGGGCACGGAGCCCGCAGAGGAGGCCAGCGGGATAGGAGGCCGGCCGCGGACCGCCGCGTGCTGCCGTTGGGCTGTTGGTACTGCCCAAACACGGCTCCAGCCCCAGGGGAGAATGTAAGGGTCGAGAACTGCAAATCGTAAACCACAGTGAAGTGAGATGAATCAATCTGCAGTGACCTAATAGACAGGAGGAGAGCCTGCTAACGGGAGGCTTAGAAAAGCCTCCCAGGATGTGTGGGGCTGCAGGAGATCGTGACCGGGCGGCCCCGGGCTCTCGGACAAGCAGGCTCGCGCAGCTCGGTCACGGCTCGGCAGGGTGGAACCGGGCCAGCGGGGGCCGACTGCATCCCCCCCGTTACGTCCTGTCCTCGAAGGTCAGGCTTGAAGTTGGTCCCAGGGAGCGAGCCTGCCTCTTCTGCTGTGGTCATGGAAAACATTGCTTTTGTTTACACGGCTGTCATTCTTTTCTGACTATAATACACGTTTGGTGTCGGAAGTACGGAAAAATCTATAGAAGGAAGTAGGCTATCCTTCACCATCACACCACCGAAGATAATTACCGTTAAGATTTCAGGGACTTTCCTTCCAGACTCTTTTATGCACAGGTATACACAGTTTAAAAGAACGTTGGAATTACATTATATTTACATTCTTAATACTGTCTTGTCGTGTAAGATTGTATCATGAGCCTGTTCCCATCCTCTTAAATATTGTTCTATAATATGTTCTAAAAACCTTCCAGAGTATTTAATTGCATGGATGTGTATGTATTTAGTTAACCAATTATTGCCAGGTGTTTGGATTGTTTGCAAATTTGCACCACTGTAAACACTACTACAGCGAACATCTTTGCATCATAATATTTGACCGGGCTTCTGATGATTTCCTTCGGCTGCTTTCCTACAAGTGGAGTCCGTGTCTCAAGGGCTCTCGTGGCGCGTTGACTAACACCCCCCCACCTGGAACGCGATACCATTCATCAATGCCTATGATGCCAATGCCAATGCCTTTTGCTGCCCATTTTCCAATAACTGCGAGTTACTACCGTCTCTGGGGCAGAGGTCATCTTCCCCGAGTCACGCTCAGCTTACCGACTGCATGAGCTTCGAGCATGGCCGCTAACTTCCTTGTGTTTGTTGGCAACGCTCAGTCAATCCACACGTGGGTTCAGCCCTAAGAAGACGGAGGCTGGAGCTGATCCTCAGGCCAGGGAGGGAGACAGGGGACCCATGGATCAGGTGGGACTTGATTCGTCCTTCTCCAAAACTCAAAGTGTATTGAACTGCCACGCCAAACCCCTCCTCCCAGAGCCCTTGCCCAGGAATGCTCCCTGGCTGATGAGGAAATGAGAGAACAAAGCAAGCCTACACAAAGGCAGGCTCAGTGCTCTGGAAGGCCAGCTATGTGCAAAGCCCCTGACGCTAAGCAGAGATGAAAACATTAATGGTGAGACATCCAAAGAAAATGTATTCCATATGTACCAGGCGGCGGGCGGCGAAGGAATACAAATGCACTTGGAGATGAGCGGGGCAGAGCGAGAGCAGCTGCAGAGAACTTCGGACTTGCTTTCTAACGCAGTGAAGTCCGTTTTAGCTGAAGGTCCTGGGGTACTGAATTCGACCGTTTTCCGGACTCCGGTAGCAGATAAACTTGTCAGTACTGCAACTTATTTTAAGTAATCATGAGAGCCACAGTTGATTGGGTGAGCCCGGGAGAGTGTGGGGCTCCTACCGTACACTCGTGGTACTTGCTTTGATGCGACTCATTTCATCGTGCAAACAGCTCTGTGAAGCAGGAACCGACCCCATGTCCCAGAGAAGCCAGTGGATGCACCGTGAGATGGAGTAACTGGGCTAATGCGTCAGATGGGCAGAGCCGGGATCTTAAATCATGCCCATCTGGTCCCCCGCCTGTGTTCGTTCCATGGCAATGCCCGAGGAGGGCCTGATATCCAGGTTCCTGGAGCGGGACATGGGGCTGGGGGGACTTCGCAGTTGAGGAACCTGAACGATGAGGTCTTGCAGCCTTTCTGAAGATTGGCTGCCCTGTCTGGTAGAAGACAATGGGCTTTCCCTTCCATCCGCCACACGCTGCTAGTGGTGATGTGCAGACAAGGGTCGGCATCCTTAGGGGGACAGTGGCTGCCAGATTTGAGCATGTTCTTCTGGTGGCCTGTGAGCGAGGGCCTTTGGGGCAAGACATTCTCAGAGAGCGCCTTGGTGATGGGCGGGTGGCTGGTGTTATAACCCACATTTTCCTTCCAGAATCCTTGGAAGACAGGCCAAAGAGTTGGCCCCAGTGTCCACGGGAGGGCTATGATTTTCTGGTCATCAGACTCCAGACTGTTCTGGGAGAACCGCTTTTCTGCTTTTTCTGCATCTGACTCTTCTTAAGACCTCTGGCTTGCTTTCCAAATGCATTCCATAGGAAGGGAATGGAGTAGATGTGGAGGGAATGAGGAGGAATCCCTCCCAAGGAATCTCTGGGAGGCCTGGAAAATTGTCTCGTGCCCAGCCACCCCTAACTTCCCGTCTCATTAGGCCCTCCTCAAACTCCCCCAAATTGTCCCACTGCAACATGTTTTGCTGACCAGGGAGAATTCTTAGTGCTGACTCGCTCTTTTGCTGGGAAAACACTGGACAGACAAGAATAGGATTTTTTTTCTATTTAAAAAACAAAACAAGACAAAAACCAAAGCACAAAGCTTTTAAGTAAAGTGCTGGGGAGATTGACTGTTCAGGGCAAAAGAGGGAATGGCTATTATCTAACTGAGAAGCTCCGGGCTTGCTAGTCCAAAGTGGAATCAGTCTCAGGTACAAGGTGACCCATCCGTGGTGTCTCTCAGCCTTTGTACTCAGATTCTGAGTCTCCAAAGTGTGGTGTGCCTCCAAGATAATAGTGCCAGCAGCATTGGCTGAGTCCTTCTATGTGGGGGTCCTAGGTGTCAAGTGCTAGATGTGTCTCCCCATTTAATTCTCTGGATGTTGCCCTGAGGTATCATGCCCATTTTGCAGATGGAGACATTGAGGTTTAGAGAGGCATGATATTTGTTGACGGTCAGGTTTATTCAGGGCCGGAGCTGGGATCCAAAGCAGGCAGTCTATGACCAGAGGCTCAGGCCCTCAACCACTTCCTTTGGTTACTCTGCTTCCCAGGGATCAAGGGCTTCCGCCCCAGGAAAGAATATGTAATTGTTTTTTCCTTTGGTCCTTGAGGATTGCAAATAAATACCCATGACAAGGTCTCTGGGAGGGGTTTTCGAGTCAGCTCCCTATGATGAAAAAGGATCAATAGGAACCAACCAATCTATTTGTTGTCTTGACTGTCCCTGAGTGGGACAGGTGGTCCAAGGTACGGCACTGATTTGTCAGCTCTCTGTCCCTGCTGCCATCAGTCTGTGTTCCTGATGAATAAACAGCCTCCAGAAGGGTTATTCCACAGAGCCCAGGGTCCACCCTCCCCCAGTCCACGGTCTAACTGTGAGTAGATTTGAGAGGAAAATCCCTGTTTGGCTGAAGTAGGAGGAATCATAAAAACACACTGGGCTTTAGAAATGTAAATATCTGCACAGTGAGCTGGATGAGGACGACGGAGAGATGCCAGAGGAAGCCTGGATGTGAGAGTCTGGCAGACAGGGATGGATGCGAAGAAACACGGGAGCGCGAGAAAAGCAAAAGGCAAAAAGCCACAGGCATGGGTGGAGAGGGAAGCTGTGGGGTGGCCGTGACACCAGGAAGCGGCAACCCAGAGGACAGGGCGAGGTGAGCCCAGTTGGTCTCTGCGGCTGGAGGGCGAGGGGGGAGCCCAGACCGCTGGGGCAACCCACAGAGTGGGATGCATCCATTCTAAAAAGGATGCTTTGCTTCCTGCATGCCCCGGGGCTGCTTGGAGAGGAATAGCGAAAACCTGGAGATGTAGAATGGTGGTTCCCAAGGCGGGGTTCCCGGGCCAGCTGCATTGACATTGCTGGGAGCAGGTTAGAAATGCACACTTCAGGCCTACATCAGACCCTCTGAATCAGAAACTTTCCAGCCTGGGGGCACCTGGGTGGCTCAGATGGTTAAGTGTCTGCCTTCTGCTTAGGTCGTGATCTCCAGGTCCTGGGATTGAGCCCCGTGTGGGGCTCCGCGCTCCTCGGGGAGCCTGCTTCTCCCTCTTCCTCTGCCTCTCCCCCTGCTTGTGCTCTCTCTCTGTATCTCTCTGTCTCCAACGAATAAATAAAATCTTAAAAAAAAAGAAGAAAGAAAGAAAGAAACTCTGCAGCCAAGTCCAACGGTGTGTTAGCTTTAGCAAGCCCTCCTGGTGATGTGATTCACGCTGGCGCTGGAGAATCAGTGGCGCAGAAGGGTGGGGAGAAGGAGGAACTGAGATCAAGAGTATGTAGAGGTCGTGTTCAAAGGCAGGTGCAAGGGGGAAGAGACGAAGAACGACAGTCTCGTTCCGGGGGAAAAGTGGACAATGCACAGGGAGCATGGAAGTTCATCAGAGGAGAGTGGGATCGTGAGAGGAGCTACCCTTTCCATTCCTGAAACAGGGCGGGACGTGGAGGGAGGCCGAGCAGCCAGCAGAAGCCTCGCGGGCCAAGCTGGGAACAGAACAGCCTGTTACAGGCCAAGGACTGGTCTTCATTGTGCCGGAGCTCTAACTGTCAAGTTTCCAGCAACTCCTAGAAGAGCGTGCGTGCACGCGTTGGGCGCTAGGGGATGGGGCACTGCAGGGAACTAAGGTGCCAGTGGGCTTAAGGAGTGGTCTCCACTCTAATTTCCTTGTAGCCGTGGTAGAAATGCAACCAACGGCTAGCCTGCCCGGAGAGCCTTCTGTCTGGATGTCACCCTCTCCTCTTGGCTCTGATTGTCCCTCCTCTAGATGGGAAGCTTTTAGGGCTCTGGGTCGGAGTGACTAGTTCCTGTGTACAGAGTGATGTGCTGTTGCACCCAGGGCTCAGGCTTCGAGTGGGTGCCGACGAGAGCGGGAGAAGCCGGCCCAGGACAGGAAGGTGGCCCACGTGGCCCCAGCCTTCCGGGGCTCTGTTTCTACACCACGGCTTGATGACGGTCTCCTCCATCTCCATGGCTTTTATTTTTTTCTACTTTTACTTCTTTGCCCACTCTTGATATTGGAAAGAGACAGCTGGGCCGAGAGCTGGAGACATTTCTCTCTGAACCCTGACGTTTTGGTTGTCTTATTTAAGGCCGATGCCTAGCCAAGCTCCCCACCTCCGCCCGCCTGGACCTCAGCAGTAGAAGACAAGGAACGGGCCTCTCGTGTTCACCAGCCCCGATGGCTACCCAGACCTCATAATGATCCAGGGAAACTTGTGCCTGGGTAAATAATCATTACTGTATTACAGTTTCAATAATGTTCATTTTGGGCCTTCCTAATGTACGTTCAAATCTGCTCTGGTGATTGTACTTTAAGAAAAGGATTTTTGTATATCTCTCCATTTGGATTCGCTGGTAGACCACTGGGAGGCCTCTTCAGGACCACACTTGGAGACCCGCCATGTTAGCGGACGGCCTGGGAGGGAGGCAATGGCTGCTGTTCCTGTTAATAGATCAGGAGGAACTGGCTAATGAATTTGAGGAGGGGAAAAAAAAAATACCCAGTTGAAAGCAATATCCATTAGCGCAGCAAACTCAACACAACCATGAATTATTGTGTTGATTGGAGGAGACAAGCCATAAATTTCTCTTATTAAAGTTCTTGACTCACAATATCAGGCAGAGACTAATGACTTAAAAGTAACATGGGCAAATGTCGTCAGAATACAGATGACCCAGAGGAGAGCCCCAGCGGGGAGCCCCCATCTGGTGCCTTGGACAAAGCAGAGGGTTCATTTCAGAGTTGGGGCAGGATGAATACCGTCTTGGATACAGTGAGAATATTTCATTTTTAGGCAAAAAGAGGTACCCCGGAGGCGTCTATAGGGACTGCATTTTCCTCTGTGAGACAGTTTTGAGATTAAGGCTAAAGCACAAGGAAGGGAAACTCAGGGAGACCGTCCGGGGAGGGTCCTGGCTTCCATCGGCTCTGAGCTGGGATCATCTGCAGGAAAGGTTCCGTCAGGCAGAGCCCAGGGAGGAAGGCCGTGAACACATCTGCACACCTGCTGGGTCTTGGCTTCCTCCGTTTGCTTCTTGTGAGGGAAGATCTTCTCTTTCTCCAACTGCACTCCTTGGTGGCCTCTCCACCTACTTTCGAAGCCTTTGACCAGGCTCCGGCGCCTGTCTTCTCTGCCTATTTTGACTATTTTTTTCCTTTCTCCATAAATAAGTTCATATATCACATCATCTGTCCTTGATCATCTAGGCAACCCTTTAAAGACCACCCGCTCGGCCTTCCTATATTAGCAGCTGAGAGGCGTGGCTTCCCCCTCCCTTCCCCCCACCCCCCTGCACCATACGCGTTCTCACAGCAAACCCAGTGCCTCCGCCCTTGCCGCTCACCCCTCAGTCAGACCACCACAGTGCTCATCCTCAGGCAGGACCCCACTTAACAGCACAGTCCTACCGTTTGTGTCTTTGTATAAATCCAGGTGGACCGCAGAAGAGCTCTATGTATTCTTCCTGCCAGCATGCGCTTGATTTTTCTAGTGGGAATCCTCACCTCTGCGCTTCTTAACTCAGTCTACTCTTTGCTCTCCCCGACCCCTGCCCGGGCATCTGAGTCCCCCACAGACTAGTGACTCAGGGAGGGTCATGAGCCAGTGCGTCACTGAGTGAGGAGACGGGGCCTCCTTCCTACTTGCTTTGGGAGAAACGGGTGAACACAGCTTCTAGGGATTTGGGTCCCATGCTGGAAAGCACCCAGCCCTTGATGAAGCCCATACTCTTATTTGTAGGCAGCACAGGTGTGCAGGAAGACATCTGGCTCTGGCGCTGGGCCTGGTCTCTGAATTCCAACCTTGCCTTCTGCCGTGACACCCCGCGAAGGACCGCGTCAAGCTTGCGTGGGAGGACCGTCATCAGACGTGATGTAACCAGCGAGGTTTCGTAGGAAAATCATGCCCAAGCCCACACTCACCTATGTTGGCTACAGATGCCGCATGGATCCCACACCATCCTCAGGGAGACGGGGCCTTGACCTGGACCGTGACACGGGAGGCTCTCCCCTCCTTCACTGTCCACTCTGTGCTCTGAGGCTCATGCAGGGAATGGAGGGTCTAGAAACTGTCCCGGGAGCTTCCGTGAGATCATTTTTCTCTTTTTCTTCTCTCCCCACCCCTCCCCACTTTTTTTATTTTTTTATTAACAAGGATGAAAGTAAATGTGAACCCGAAACAATAAGGCACGGAAAATCACAGAAATAACTTAATTAAGTTTTTAAAGATTTCCATGCTTGAATAAATTAGCCTTCCTGCAAATGTCACAACATTCAGAAAAAAAAATTGTAATCAATGGAGCACGATGCTTCCCTGCTCTTTATTTAAAACGAAAGCTCCATTGGTGCGGTTCCTTTCCCCCTCCTCCTCCCCACAGCTGCGGCTCCCCGGCCCCCTCGGCTTCGGGCAAGGGCCCCAGACTCCCAGGCAGGCTCGTCAGCAGATTCCGGCCGCTGCCGGCCAGGAGGGGAGGACTGTGGTGGGGGGCAGAGGGTGGGCGGGCCGAGCCGCGAGATTTTCCTTGGCCAGAGTGAGAGTTTGTGGTTCTGGCTCTCTTTGGAGAGGGAGCAAAATCTAATTTCTTTTTGAGGGTGGGGGGTGTCCTAGGCTTTGGCCAAAGTGGGGGGCTCGGGAGATCTTAACTTCAGAGCCAGGATCGGAGTATGATGGGGGGGTTGGAGGCTAGGCCCCTACACCCCCTCCAATGCCGCCCCCCCCCACCCCTCCCAGGCCCTTCCTCTTCTCTGGGGCTGCCAGGGCTGGAAGGAGATCACGGGAGGCAGGGCCAGGGGAAGAGAGGGTAGAGGGAAAGGGGAGGGCCGGGGTGCCCTGCCTGCAGCCCCATGGCCGGATTTCCACCTGGAGGAGGGCAGATTGCCGGGGTTAATGAGTACGTGCAGCACGGCCTCGGACTTGAGTAGTGAGTGATGTCATGCTGGCCGCCAGGCCCGCGCTAATGCAGCTGTCAGGGCCCCATGGGGGAAACTTGGGGAGAAATACGAGAAGCCTAAAAAGCAGCAAAAGGCCCAGTCAAGTGAAGGGAAATGGAATTACAGTAATGCTGAAAGCAGGCACACTGGAGAATTAAAACACTTTGTTTTGGAACCAGATTCTACTCAACCTGGGTTATTAAATTATTTATTGCTTGCATCTCCAGTAATGGGAGAGAGTAATGGGGGAAGCAATCAGCAGGGGCAGAAATTGTTTTAATTATCAGGCACATTTGGGGGCCACCCTGGATCTAGCCCGGTGCCCCCGGAACATGGGCCCGAGTGAGGCGGAAACAGGGTGTTTCAGGCCCTCATTAGGTTAATCGGATCCATTTGCTGGAGTATCCCTGAGACGGGTCATACGATGCTTCTTCAGATTTCCCATGGAGGAGCCAGCCCCTTTCCCAGGGATGGTCCGCGACTCCAAACGCTTCTTTGATGCAAGTCCACGTGGACGTTGTTGGACCCTGTGGTGAGTCGTGTCTGCTAGGACCGCTGGGTTTGGAGAGAGGGTGGTGACGGGCCTGCGGGAGGTGGGGTGGGACCCGGGGAAATTGAAGACGCCCTCCCTCCATCCTTTGGCTGCTCTTGACCGTTGGGCAGTCTGGGGGTTTGCGAAGGCGGGGCAATGATCATCAGGCCGTGCTGGTCTCTGATCATCGGAATGGATCGCACATTGCGGTAAGCATTTGACATGTCACCTTCTGTTTGATCTTCGCAATTACCCTACTCAACAGGGTAACCGTGCGTCATGTTTTGCCCAGGAGCGTTCTGACTTATGCCTGTGGTCTCTGAGTAATTGTGAAAGGTGCCCGCCCTCACTCTCAGAAGGGCCCTTCCTTATTTGGACCACAAGCCATTCTCCCCGTTTTGCCGATGGGGTGCGGATGCTTCTGAGTTTTGCCCAAGTTAAGTGGCAGACAAGATTTTGTTACTGGCTCTGGCCAGGGGCCGAACTCTCAGCTGGCATGCTCTTGGGCTTCCAGGTTGGCGGAAAAGAGGAAAAGCAGGGAAATGAGACAGGTGGGGAGATTGCTGTGATGTTAGCTCTCCTAGGATACCTAGCACAATCTAAATGGCCTTGGGGGGCCGAGGGGCTCCTAAGGGGAAGCCAGGGGCACCCAGCTTGAGGAAGCAGTTCAAAGATGCTGGGTGAACCAAGGCAGTCGAAGAAGAGGGGCTGCCCTTCTAACTCCGAGCCCCAGGGTAGACTTGTTCTCAGCGTCTGTGCCTGGAGAAGCCCGGTTGGGACTAAGTGTAATGCTTTGTCACGAGGTCACCCACTCACACCGGGCTCTTCTTCAAGTCCAGTTGTCTGGGCAAAGAGCCTCTGGAATCTGAGCCTCTGGGTCCAGTCCTTGAACTATGATCTGAAGCCATGAGAAGCTCAATATCCCGCCTGTAACATACAGAGTCCCATCCAGTCTGCCGGGGAAAGGTTCCGTTAACTGTTTGTCAAGGGGCCGCGAAAAGTCAGCCCCCGAGAAATGCAAATTATTATTACCCTGCAACCAGTTGATATAAAGGGCTGGTCTGGAATGTTTTGCTTCCTTAATTGGAGCTGGTCTTTCTTTTCCTGCAAATTTGGGGACTCTCCTGTTATTAATGACCTTTCTGGATCCATGCCCAGGACTTAGAGATATTGTCTTTGGATCCAGGTAATGAGGCCACTACTGATCCTGAACAAATGGGGGAAGCTATTTAATAATTACTCTGTACTGTCCGTGGGTGACCTTTCATTTGTCGAGTTGAGAGGCATCTGTTTATCATCACCCCCACGTGGAAGATTCTGGATTCTGGGATTGGTTCTCCTGGACGGGATCCATTTTGCTCTCTGCCTTTCTAGAAACATTCGCTGTGTGAGAAGGGGCCACATGCTACAGCTCACGAGGGGCAGCGGTTGAGGCGACGGGAGTGGGAACCTTTCAGACGGGCTCTAGAAATACAAGTTCTTCCCAGTGTGGGGATGAACGATCAACTCCGGGGCCAACAGACCTGTGCCCTGCTGAGGCAGGTCCGTGGTGTCTGGAGATAAAAGCTTTGAAAGCAGAAGCTGGAGAGGAAAGGAGGTGCAGAGCCCCATGCAAATGTAGGCAGAGACCAGGCCTTTTCTCCTTTATGCCCTTAGAGTGTAAAAGCTCTCATGCCCAATTCCAGTGAGTGTGTGTGTGGGGGGGGGATCAAGGGGGTGTTTCCCCACACCACCAAGCAGTTAACTCAGTTCTGACCTGTCTACCTGGAGAAAGCATCAGATCACACAGTCTCCGTCCACAGGACTGCCTCCCCCCACTACCCCCTTCAGATGCCAGTTGCAAGTTGAGGCTGTCACCTGTGCTCTGACAGACCAGTCACAGACTGGACGTTCCAGTGACACCCCCCCCTACCGCCGGGTTTGATTAACTTGTTGGAGTAATTCACAGAGCTCGGAGAAACATTTCACCTATTAGACCCCTGGTTTATTATAAACGATAGCATTCAGGTATAGCTGGATGGAGAGATGCTGAGGATGAGGCCTGGGGAAAGGGCTGGAAGCTTCCAGGCTCTCTCTGAGTGCACCCCTCTCCCGGACCTCCACGTGTCCGCCAACCTGGCAGCTCTCGGAGCCCATCCTTTTGGGTTTTTAATGGCGCCTCCATTTCATGGGCTTGACTGATGACTTCACTGGTCACCAGTGATTGAGCTCCATCTCCAGCCTGTCTCCCCTCCCGGGAGACGCATGGGTGCTTGTGTCAGGGGGAAATGAAACTGAAAGTTCCAACCCTGTATTCTTGTAGTTGGTTCCCCTGGCAACCAGCCCCCATCCTTTGGGGACTCCGGGGACTGTCCAAAAGTTGCCTCATTAACATAACCCAAACCCCAAGGGTTTTAGGAGCTCTGTGCTAGAAAACCCATTTCTTACTATGAATCACAATATCACACAATGCAACAGAGGGGAAGTGTGCCAGGGAGAGATGGGGTGACTCTTCAGCCTGGAGAACAAAACACCATCATGAATCACGTTCTGTGGAGGACGGAAAAGAGAGGCTCAGAGTTTCTTCCAGAAAGGAGTTCCTCTCCTATGGTCTTGAAGGTCCTCTGGAGGCTTGGTGGGGACCATCATAGAAAGAGGACTGACAAGGACTGAAGGCAGGGGAAGGAAGGCCAATGAGTTTGACCAGCCCAGAAAGACCCTGTCCCATGTGGGCTGTATTCTAAAGAATGGGTAGTGTCCTAGCTCTTCACCTCATTTCTGTATTCCTTTAAAAATAGCATTGCTGAATGACCACCCAGCTCCTGCTTCTGCTTCTCTACAGGGAACTCAGTAACTCAGTCTCCTAAAGCCTTCATGCCCTTTCCAGCCATTTTTTTTTAATTGAGATAAAAATATGTTCTATAACTTTTGCCCATTGACCCTTGTTCTCATTTGTGGGCACTGATTTGTGTTGGTTTCCTTCCTCAGGACTGTCCTGCAGGCTTTGGGACAGCCCTGCCCTCCCAGTACCTCCTGGGTAAGCATCTGGTTTCTTCCTGTGTTCTTCCTGAGCTCCGGTTCCAACGCCCCTCACCACCCCAGTCACCGTCCCTCGATCAAGGCTGGTTTCATGTATCTCTGACTCAGAGAGCTGCACAGGATATTCAAGTCTGCTCGGACCACCACAGGGTGGAGCAGGTCTATCTCCTTCTTCCTTTCCCAAAATATTGTTTTATGAATGCAACCCAATAAAGGGAATTTTCTTGCAGAGGCTGAGGAGGGCAGCTGGTAGAAGACCTCGCAACCCCTCCTGAAGAGGAGCCGGGAGTGCCCTCAGAGAAGCATCATGTCCCGCAAGGCTGGTTTTGAGCTTTGTTGCCAGGGCGCTGGGGAGAACGAGCGCCTGGCTCCGGGGGTCCCATACAGCCCAGGCTCGGCCCCTGGCCACTGACAAAATCCACAGGCAGAGAAAGGAGCAGTGGTGACACAGGAGAGGAATTTATGTCCACGAGGCCAGCCCTGGGAAGACAGTGCACTAGAGTCTCAAAGCCTGTCTCCAAAGTGCCGAACATACTCCCTGGTTCATGTGAGGAAAGTGGGGGATGGAGGTCGGTGGCTATGTGTGGGTGGGCAGTGAAGGTCAAAGAGGTCATTGTCTTGGGGTCTGCGTGCAGGGTCTTGCTGGCCTCAGGGCGGTCCTTGTCCTGTGAGAGGGTAGTCTCGCTTCCCATTGGGGGGATTTTACCTGCCGGCTCTTTCGCTTCAGTCAAGAGATTTGGAAAGAAGAATCTCATCAATTAGAAAGTCCGGGCTGACAGACTGAGGTCCCATGGAGGAAGCAAGCTGTGCAGGTGGTTGGGGCCCTTCTTCCTCTCGGATGAGCTGGGAAACCAGGGCTGGGGAGGCGCCCCAGGGGTGAGTGGGAAGGCGGCTTTGGGGAGAGGACTCGGGGAGTCATTCTGAACCTTCTCATGCTGACCTGGGGAACTGGGTGAGTCCTGGGCGGTGAGGCCTGGTGCTTTCTGACTGAGTGAGTTCCTTTGTTCACTTCGCCCAGAACAGCCTGGACGCCCAGCCCTGTAACACACGTCACAGGGACAAACCTTGGTTCAGCTTCTGACCCTCTCATTGAGCCCTGAGGGCAATCCACACTTGTCTGTTATAGATCCTTACAGCCCATGCTGCCTAGTACAGAGCTGGCGTTCTGGGAAAAATGCAATAGGAAAAAAATCATAAAGACATAAAATGGTCTCGACTGAGAACTTTAGAAATCACCCATAGTTTACTGAGGAGAAAAGACTTTCTTCTCTCATCCCCACACACCAGGTCCCCGCACTTCCTTCCTTTCTGTCTGTATCCCAGCTCCACATTGCACCCTCAACTCCCTTTCCCCATCTCCCGCCACTGGACTCGCCTGGAAAACCCCAAGGACCCCCTCGCCGTGCACCTTCTTGGAAGCAGCTTAGTGTTGCTGGAGAAAATCGGCCTCCCCTTGAAGTCCGTGGCTGGTGCTCCAGGCCAGACCCCCTGAGCCCAGCCCGCACTGATCTCCTGCAGTGTGGTTTCTGCAACGTGCAGGTCCTGTCAGGGGCTTGTCTATCCGTGTTGTCCCTGTGAGAGGCTTATGTTCTTGAGGACGTCCATTTGGGTGACTTTTCCGCACCCCGCTCCCTAGACATAGGCTGGGACGCATCTTAGGGACTGGCTGATGTGGTACATTTTAGTGCTTTCACCCTTCAAGAGGAAAACCTTCTTTTTCTGTAGACCCACTAGTTGAAACAGAAGACATGGAGCTGTTCTTGCTGACAGGGTGCTGAGGGCCGGTGTCCTTCCACGCGGGCTCCCGAGACTACTCCTGGGCCTCAGGCTTCCACAGAATCCTTTTGAAGTAGCTGATGGAGCCAAAGAACCTTGTGGTGGGGGCGAGGGGACTGAGGTCCGGAGAGGGAAGAGGACTTGGCCGAGGTCACACAGTAGACCCTGGGCCCAGAACGTTCACCCTGGGGCTCCTTCCCCCAGAGCAGGGCACTCTCTCTCGTGCTCACAACAGATTTTTTGGCCTCCCAAGCCTGCCTCTGGCTCGTGGCCACCCAAGCTCTTGTGACCATCATCTCCGGTTGGGACCCAGAAGGCCCGTTTCCGTGGCAGACAGACGGAGGCCTTCCCGGGCCACATTCCTGGGCACACAGAGGCTGGGCCAGTCCTCCCCCTTCTGTCCTTCCCGGGGACAGAAGCCAAAGCCTCTTACAAAACTGTCTTCTGAGGGCCCCTTGGCTGTCCTGTTTGTAAAACCATTCACAGGCAGCCTTGCCTTTCATTTCCTTAATCTTAAATTGCATCAAAAAGGGAGAGATTAGAGGTAAAACCTCAATAAAAGACTGAACAAAGCCTTCCCCCACATCGGATTCTCACACCTAGCTTTGCCTCTGCCTCCCGCCCTCTTGTCTGACAGACAGAGTGTATGAACCTCTATTTTTTTTTAAACTTAGATTAAAACACTATTTAGAAAAGGCCTGCAAGTTTGAAGTCACCCCTGGTTCATACATTAAACATCAAATGTACATTAACTGTGAATTATGGTCATGAAAAGTAAATCCTTTAATGCCGTTTTCTGTGTTCCCGGCTGAAGCTTAGCATTAATGGCCTCTTTGCAGCGCTGTCAATGGGGGGACTTCTTATTCCGCGGCTCTCACCGCGGCGGAGACTTCCCGTTCCAAACACCTGTAAACATCCAGCCGTGGGAGAAGGTGGCAGGGAAGTTTCAGCTCAGAGAAGAGCTACCTGGGTGGCAGGAGAGCCCTTTATCCCCCATGGCTAGGCCTTGTGTGGGGGCACCCGAGAGCTCCCTTATGACCCTTCTGGGCTCAGGTTCAATTCCGTTGGCAGCCCGAAGGTCTGGGGGGCCGTCATTGGCCGGCAGGTGTCTAACTGGTGTCTAGCTCAAGCTATTGATCAGAAATCCTGGCAACGGAGAAGCAGAGTTTCTCTTCCTGCAGAAAAGGCAAGATCAGAAGCCCCGCCTACGGGGAAGGACACCTGGGGTTGATCGGTGACCGTCCCTGGGTCTTGGGGAGCCGTCGTTCTCTTGCACTGCTGAGCCATCTGATATTCTCTGCAGAACCAGGATGAGCGAACTGGGGCAAAGCGCATCTACCCCAAATGCTCTTAGGAGAAGGACCTTTTCCCTTGAAAATTGTAGGAGCAAACCCCCCGCTGTGGAGCAGAGGCCAACTACCTGCAAAGGCTTTTGCCACCATTTGATCTAAAGCCCCTGGGGGCCAGAAACCTGCCTGAGTTGCGGACACACCTTAGCAGGCTTCAAGACAAAATGCGGAGAGTCAGAATGAATTCCTTCTCCTCCCCGCCCCCCCCCCCCCCCCCCGCCACGTTAAGAGACTAGATTGGATAGAGAGAATGATGCAAAGTGGTATAAAAAGACATTGAATTGCATTTCAGTGTTTATGCACCTTTAAAGTTTGCACTAAATTGCACAAGTTATTTAAATACATTCTTTAATATTTATGCTTTGTTGTTTTAATAAAGACTTCTATTTTTAAATAAAAATGCATAATTAAGCGGAACAGAATATTTTCTTCTTTGATGTACTTAATCACGCCTCTGGGAAGCTTAAGTTGTTCCAATTATAAAGTCCAGACGCTTCTGTCTACAGTGTAGCAGGCTGCACTCAGTAGGTCCTCAATAAATATTTAATGATCAGCTATTATATGTCTGACACTGTGTTTAGGTCTGAAGATACAAAGGAGAGGGGGCAGAGAAGACATGGTTCATGCTATAATGGTGCTCATAATACAATGAGTCAACTATTAGTTACACAAATGAGTTCATGCTTACAAATAAAAGTCTCAGGAGAAATGGGGGCGGTGTCTGATGAAAGTTTATGCCCCCCAAACTTGGCCCAGTCAGGTGGAAAGGTGGAAAGCTCCCGGGAGAGGGGGTGCTTCCCCGAGGTTGTGATGGACTAAGCAGGGGATCGTTGGGTTAAGAGAGAGGGCAAGGGACCTCAAGCAGAGTAAGTGGTGTGAGCAAGCTTAGTGGTGGGAGGCAGCACGGTGCATTTTCCAGAACTCAAAGAAGACGAGGACCATTGGCGTGGCCACATCGCAGGCTGTGCTGTGGATGAAGGTGTCTGGAGTGGAAATCCAGCCCTGCTCCACCTGCCATGTGCTAGAACCCAGATGAGCAGCTGCATCAGCCCGGAGGTAAGGGCACCTTTTCCCAATTGGGCTGCCCAGAAGGGGCACCTTTATCTAATGCTCTCCAAAGTGCCCTAAATGCTAACACAGGTCAGGTGGCTGGACCCTGGAAGGGAGGGGAGACGTGAGACCAGGTAAGGCTGAAAAGGCAGCCAGGGCCAGATTATGCAAGCCTTGAAGTCCCTGTTAAGGATGTGGACCTTTATCCTCAGAACAATGAGAAATTAATGGAGGGTTTTAAGTGTGTATGTGTGTGATGAACAGATTTGCATTTTGAAAAGATCACTCTGGTTGAAGTGTGGAAAACTGATTAGAGGGACATCAAAGTGGAATTTGGGCAGAAGATCATGAATTTGGTCTTGGACTGCTGAATTTAATGTGTTTTGGAGGCATCCTCGCGAGACATCCAGTGGGCAGTGAGCTCAGATAGATTGCACGTATAATACTTAGTTGGTAGTTCTCATGACCTCCACGAGTTAGCTGCAAGGCATGTAGTAACTTAAGCCATGGGTCACTAGGGGAAGAGAAGGATCCTAACCACAGCCTGGGTGGGGACTAGTAGAGTCCACCCTAGTGGTAAGTCTGGCTCTCAAGTGATGATGTCCTCTGGTCCAAATCGGTGTCCCAGAGGACAAGGAAAAGCTGGTAGATTCAGCTCAGCACAGGGAGACTCCAGGCAAGGTCATGGTAAGATTAGCTGCGACATATTGCTTCTCCTGGTGCAGGGGCGGTAGCTCTCTGAACATAGCAGCTATGATCTGGGCCAAGGACTAGAAGAGAAGTAGAGTGCAGATTTAGAACTGGACAAAATCCAGCCACGCTCACCAGGAAGACAGGGTAAGCACCGGTGGAAAAGATTCATCTCAGTGGGCCTTGAAAAGCCTCATGGAGTTTAGTTCTCGCTTGAGGAAGTGAGACCCATTGATTACAGGTCCTCATCTGCAGGAGGGTTAGGGTCCCCAGTGAACACCTGGGCTTGGTCAGAACAGGCTGGGCGATAGGGCAGGTGGGAGTCCACAGGTGCAAGCTTTCGGTACCTACGGTGGGTGGGCTGGAGATGGCGGGAGCTCAGGGTGAGGACAGGGGCTTCATGCATGAAGACCTACCAGCTGTCATAGACACTGTGTCCTCTCTCCTGCAGGTCCCTTGCTAGGTGCTCTAGTTGCTTTGGCGGTTCCTCGTGGAGGGGCGTGCACGTGTGTGTGTGTGTGTGTGTGTGTGTGTGCGTGCACACATGTGCACTTTCTGTTCCTTGCCAGGCTGGGGCAAATTTTGCAGGGATGAAGAAAAAGTTGCGATCACCTCATTCAGAAAAGACAAGGCCAAGAAAGAGCATCTTGAGTAGTCACTCAATCCAGCTCCTTATCAGTTGGGCAAGGACTTAAACTCTACTTATTACCCTTAATAATAATGCCAGGCACTCCTCAAACATTTTATATGAATCCACCAATTTAATTACCACAATAACCTCACCACACCCCTGGGAGGTCAGTGATTACTAACCACACTCCACAGATAAGAAAACTGACACAGAGCTGGGAGGTTAAGCCACTTGACCAAGGTCACAGGACCAGTAAGCATTGGAACCAAGAGTCAAATCTGGTCGACTCCAGGCCTTTATGCTGGATGTCTGTATCGTACTGAACACAGTGAGAAAGTCTCTAAGTTCTCAAGTGCTGTCTTACGGAAGTGGTTTAAAAATCCTCTAAATTCTGGATTCTAAGATTCAGTGGGATCAACCCTACCTTCTTCTCCTCCTAGACGTACTTGCAGGCCTCATGAGGGGTAGCACTAGATGCAGGGATTGTGGGAATGACTATTCTGATGTCTAAGAAGGGAGCCTTGGGGTGGGGAGGAGGGCAAATCACACTGGAGGAAGGTGAGCCTGGCCGTGAAATAGGGCTCCCCATGTCTCAGCTCACAGTCGGGTCTTGGGCCCAAGGCAGCTTCTACCTCTGAGTCCCCTCCCATCAGCTTCCCCGGTGCCCAAGAAACAGACATTGCCGTGGCTTCTGCATTCATTGCTCAAGAAGCAAAAGAAGGTGTGTGTTGCAGCTAACTCTTTAAACAACAGCCTTGGGTGGGCGCCTGGGTGGCTCAGCTGGTTAAGCAACCGCCTTCAGCTCAGGTCATGATCCTCAAGTCCTGGGATCAAGTACCGCATAGGTTTTCCTGCTTAGCAGGGAGCCTGCTTCTCCCTCTGACCCTCCCCCCCCCATGCTCCCTCCCTCTCTCTCTCTCTCTCATTCTCTCTCTCAAATAAATAAATAAAATCTTAAAAAATATATAAACAGCAACTTTGGGCCTGTAGCTCTGTCACTATTCTTTCCAGAAACCAGGTATGCTAGCTGGTCATTTTTTCTACCCTGGTTCCAGAGAGAAACAAATTTCCCTCTGGACAGGTTTTTCTCCAGGCCAGAGCCCACTGCTTAGGCACACTGCTGGTGTAGCTCAGCTGACGGATCTTTCCTTGCACCCTCATTCTGCATTTCCCAAATGCTTGTCCTTTCTCTAGCAATTTAACATGAGCAGCAGCATCTCCTACTCTGACCTTCAGGTGAAGGTCAAATGGCTTTCCTTTGATCGAGAGCAAACAGGATGCCATTAAGACAAAGAGAGGACTTGGGAGAGAGGTCAATCCCTATGAGGCCATGTTGAGGGACCCAAGTCAATTGGACCATGAGGGCTTTTGTCCATTCTTTTTATTTTGAATTTGTTTCCTGTTTAGAGCGTTGGATTGAAGGGTGCAGAGAAAGCAGCTGGCTAGCTTTCCAATCCTTATTTTTTTTAGGAAATATATATAATCACCCACGAAAACTCATGTTTCACAAGCAAGGCAAAATCTGCCTGGCTACTGAGAAACCCTTTCTGGAGCCAAGGGCAAGAGGTCCAAAATGGAAAACAAGACCTATGGTCACCTACTGAAAATCTTAATCAGGTTGGAAATCTCGGGCTGTGTTGGCAACACAGATGGTCATTTTCCTTCCAAATCCCCATTTCCATCCGCTCTTATGTCTTTTCTCTTTTGGATGAACAGGCTCGATCAAAGATTGAGAGTGATGAGATGGGATTAGGTACAGTTTGGGGTGTGGAAGAGGAGTCTGGGGCTGTGGACTGAAAGTCAGGGAAATCTCATGGGGCAGGAAGGGTTTCATTTGCCCCTTAAATGAACAAAACACGAACACCATGGGGAATGTGAAGAAAGAGCTCTGAGAAGATACCGGAAACATCCCTCTGAGTTTCTCCCTTCTCTCCTGCCAGGCGCCCCCCCACCCCCACCCCGGCCTGCCAAGGTGCCTGGGAGCTCAAGAAAGAAACAAAGAGAATCCCTTCTTCCTCTTTTTCTTATTCTCCCCAGAAAGGCTTTGCTTTAAAAACAAAACAAAACAAAACAAACAAGCAAAAAAAAAACCAACCCCAAAAATGAAACAAAACAAAAAACACCAAAAAAGCTATTCTAAAATGGAGAGGAACTAAAATGCAAATGAAGAAAATACAAAAATGCTTATGCATATGTTAGCTTAAAATATAGGTGTTTGTGCACTAAATCAGACCAGTTATGGAGTGGGGAAGCCCAGCTTCTTTCCATACCATCATTTTTTTTTTGAGATTTACCTATTTACTTGAGAGAGTAGGTGTGTGAGTGGGGAGGGGGCAGAGGGAGAGGGACACCCCACCCCACCCAGTGCAAAGCCTGATGTGGGGCTTGATCCTACAACTCTGAGATCATGACCTGAGCTGAAATCAAGAGTTGAATGCTCCACTGACTGAGCCACCCAGGCGCCCCTCCATCCCTTGTCTTAGGCATATGCCCAGAGTCCCTCTTTTTTGGATCTAGAGAGTTTCCCTTCCCGTTCTGGGAAGGAAGTTCTTGTCAGGTGAATGTCTGGAAGGCTGTGGGTGTGAACAGTCTGGACACATCATCTGCTCTCCAGGGAGGGGCCAAAGGGCTCTTTTCCTAGGGACCCTCCACAAATTCTGGCAAATTGTCCAAGGCACTGTAGAACAAAACAAGAGATAGTTCGAGCTCATGCTGCTAGTTCTGTTTATTTCAGCATTTCCTTTTCTGCAGGCATCAGGTACATTACAGACAGGGAAACTGGGTTTCAGAAACAGCACCTGTCGGAGAGCAGCAGGCACCACCCCCCACCCCCGTCCGCACCAAATGGTCTTAATTAACTTTGGACACTTCCCGCACCTCACACTTTATTTCTGAATGTTATTGAAAGTTGTCAGAACTTGTCTCACTTTTTTCTTTTATTATTAATGTGTAAATACAATGCCTCAGGAGTGTTACTAAAACACAGAATCTAATCCCAGGAGATTAATTTATGAACGCAGCATAGGGTGAAGCCGAATCCTGGTGGCTGCAAATTGATGTTGGTACCAGTCACAAACACCAGCCTCTCCAAACCCACAGGGATCCAGCAGGCCGAGCGGGCTGCAGGCAAGCAGGGGTGAGGAGGAGAGCTGATTTCTGCGGCTCCAGGACACAGGACCTCAGGTTTCTCTTGGTGGGGAGAAGAGGAAGGCCATCTTTCTTTCCTGATGGGACAGTGTCTCTTGCAAGTCTGTCCATTCATTAGCCAAGTCCATGGGCATTTATTGAGTGTTTATCCTACATCAATCTGAGCTCAGCTCCATGGGGATCAAAACAAGAAAAGCAATAGATACTGCTTGTGATGGCTTTCCCTTCGTTGGGGGAGTCAAACGTAGGCTTTTGAAACTATTAGAAACTAAGCCAGACACTTAGCAGGTGTGGGATTGTGTCCAGCAGGTGTCAAGTGCATTGGTTCAGTGGGGAGGAGAGTCAGTGTGGGCTGGAGTGACAGAGTAAATCCACTAGGGGGAAGGGGTGGCCGAGGTGGGGCACCTGACCTCAAGGGGCAAATGATGGGGTGCTCAGCGTCCTTTCTTAAGGGCACAGGAGATTTGGTTAATGGTGGTCCCTGGACTATCTCTATTTCCTCGGAGTTGCTGAGGCCAGGCAGCTGGCAAGGAGATGGGAAGAGTGCACCTGCTGTGCTGTGCACAAACTTGAGAACACATCTGTCCATCCTTATCTGGAGAAGCAGCTAGGCGCCCTGGCCTAGTAGCACCCATCTCTATCTACTGATAGCACTGAGGAGGCCAGCCTTTGGGATTTGAGAAGTGGTCCTCACTGGGGAAGCAGAAGCCAAGGGGAGGAGCCAAGGGGAGGAGCTAGGAACAAGGGTTACCAGCGGCTTTGGGGGTCCCCCTGAGCAAGCTGGGAGCCTGGAATGGGGCAGGTGAGGGGGAGCAGTGGGGCTTTCCATTCTGGGCTTCCCGGTGATCTGCTGTCTCTTTGGGGACCAGGAACAAGTGGGGACGCCGGTGCAGAGGGCTGAGGTTCAGCTCCTGCCCACTCCCAGAGTAAGCGGGGAGTCCCCCCTCCCGTCTCCCTGGGCCCCTTTCTCCAGGTCCCCTCCCATCTGCAGGCCAGGCTGCCGCAGGGCTGCCGACCCCTCTGTGGACCCCCTCCGTGCTCTCTGGGGCGCAGGTGTGTGTGTGTGTGCACGCGCGCGCGGGCAGAGGGGGCCCCCTCCCGGGCCGGGGAGGACCAGGGCGGGCTGGGGGACTCTCCCCGCCCTCCGTCCGCAGTCCTCACCGTCCTCCTTCCTCCACCGCAGGCGCCCGCGCCGAAGACGCCCCGCGCCCAT
>LNAC01000069.1:5162795-5239713 GCA_002007465.1 Ailurus styani
GGGGGGGACCGGGCAGCCCCGCGCGCCTTCTCCCCTTGCTTTTTGCCGCGCGCCTCTGCCTCCCCGGGCGAAGTGCGCGGGGACCGTCTCCGCCCCGCGGACAGCGCCCCGCCGGCCCCCCGCGCCCCGCGCCCGCGGCTGCCCGGCCCGGTGGGGACAAGCAGGGCCCTCCCCGGGGGGCGGGCGGGGAAAGGCTGGCGAGGCCCCGGGGGAGGGCACGGGGACGCCGCCTGGCCGCCGAGACCTGTATGTGGTGTTCTGGAAATTCGGGATCCCAGGGAAATGGGGGCCCAGCCCAGCTCTTCGGCAAGTGCATTTCAGCCCGAGTTCCGCCCCCGCGGACTTGGCCCTGAGAATGTGTGATCGCCTAGGCGGGCACGGCTCAGATTCATGCTCCGGAGACACGGACTGGGGGGCTCAGGGCTTTGGAGCAGGCGCAGGCCACAGCCCCTCCCTGCTGCTCTCTCCTCTCCCCGATCACCTGCTGGGCACCCACTCGTGGACACACACCCCGTCCTCCAACCCCGCATAGAAGTGCTGCCCAGACGAAGTGCTGCTTTGCCCGGCGAAGGGCTGACTGCCGGCCCATGCCCTCCACAGGCTGGTGAGAGTAGCAGGAGGTGGGGGACCCAAAAGGGATGATGTGGAGCACATAGTAAGTGCTCAGAAAACTTGCGAGGGCAAGATGCACGGAGACTAGGCAGAGCCTTGGCCCCCGAGGTGGCTGGGGAGGTGAGATTGAGGGCAGCGGACCATGAGCCAGGGAGACAGAGGTCCTGGCCCTAGCAGCTCAACCCCATTAGCAGGGCTGGTGGGAGGCGGCCAGTGCTTTCCAGGGCTCAGAAAAGACCCAGCGATTGAAGGGCTGCTCTTTGGAGCTGCTGCCAAACTAATCCAAGGCCCACAGTCCATGCCTTTCCTTTAGTCTCAGCCCACTCGCTGGCTCTGCCCTTCAGAGGAGGCCCTCCGCCCCCTCCTGGGGGTTCGGATTAACCCCTAAAAGCTGAGTTTTGTTTGCAGAGCTTTCTCCGAAGCTGGGGTAGCCTCCAGAGTCTCCTGTTCTTGCTGCTTGTTGACTAGGGGATCCGCCAGGTCAGACGGTGTTGGCAGCGGTTCAGCCCCTGGCCCCGGACACATACTCAGTCTGGGCGTCCGCCAGCAAGTCTCACATGGCGCAACCTGGCAGTCCCGTCTTCCCCAACCAGGCAGGGAGGCCACAGTCCCCCAGGCCTTTTCCTCCTGGCTCAGCCCCACCCAGGTGCAGAGCGGGCCTGGAGCAAGCTGGGTGGGCACCAGCTCCTCGTCTTACTGTTAGGGGCCATGCTGTACTCGGAGGTCTGCCCATAGATTCAGGATCCAGCATGTTGGGGACGAACACCCTTCCTTTAATCATTACTAAAGTGGCCCCTTTCACACCACTGGCATCTTAGCTCTCTTAGTTGCCCAAACAGCATGCCTGCCCCCGAGCTCCAGTCCCACCTGCATTAAGTGTTGGTACTGGGCCCCTCCGTGGCGCCTCCCCAGCCCCATCCCAGGGAGCTGGACCGATGCCACCAGTGCTGACCCGGCTGACTGTCTAGAACCACAACTGTACTGTCTCTCAAACTTTGAGGGTCTCTGTTGCCAACTCCCTGCTAATTCGGCCTCCCGCCTCCTCACGGGTACCAGCCACAGCCTGAATCACACCCAAGTTCCCCTGCCCCCATGCTTCCTGGCTTGGCTCCTCCTATATTCTGTCACACACCCTGCATCATCTCTGTGTCTGCTCCAGCTTCGTAGAGAACAAGGAAGCACAGTGAGTTCTACTTTCCTTTCTCTACTCATGTGGTTTTCCTATGACTGCTGAGTTTTCTACCCTCTCCTGGGTGAGAACCTGCTTTTCCTTTTTTTTAAAAAAAATTATTATTATTTATTTATTTATTTGACACAGAGAGAGAGATACAGAGAGAGAGCACAAGCAGGAGCAGCAGAGGAAGAAGGAGAAGCAGGCCCCCCGCTGAGCAAGGAACCTGATGTGGGGCTCGATCCCAGGACCCTGAAATCATGATCTGAGCCAAAGGCAGGTGCTTAACTGACTGAGTCACCCAGGCATCCCCAAGACAACCTACCTTTCTTGCAACCCTGACAGATGAGGCTCTTTTTTGAGGTGATTGTGAGTGAGGTCGAGGGTAGCTACCCCACTCAAGTGGGAGCTTTTCTTGAGCCAGACATTGTTCTAAGTACCGAGGCCAAAAAAGATGAAAAGACAAGCTCCTACCTGCTCCCAGAGATTTCCTTTGTGGTGGGGAACCAGGAAAACCATCGGAGAGGTGATGTGAAAGATGCTGTCCCAGAGGCTGACTCTAGCAGAAGAGGAAGGTTCTGGGAACATCCTGCCTCAGAGTTCAGCAGGTGTGCTGAGCTCTGCCAGTCTACCCCTAAGCGGAGGGATGGTCAGGGGCAGGGAGGTGAAGAACAGAATGGAGCTGGACACAGGAGTCAGCAAGGGTCTGAAAGTACTTCTGAGTAAATAGATTTCCTTTCGTCTGTGTGGTCCTGTGTGGCATATGAAAGTGGCAGAGACCTGGAGTCAAGAATTCTAACAGAGGGCCGGTGGAGAAAAGTACTATAAAGGGCACAATCAATATATTATTAATACATGGTACTGCAGCTTTCCTACAGTACACATTACTATCCAACCCTTGCACATGGGGTGGGATGGGAGATGATTATTTGCGGTGGATCACTCTATGTTTGGGCACCTCGCATCCTGTCCGCTCACCTTTCTTTTTTCTTTTCTTTTCTTTTTTTTTTTGGAAATGGTACTATAAATTTCTTTTGGAGAAACATCTTTGATGCAACTGTCAGTGCCTTGAGTTAGGTAGGGCATCCCTACCCCACATCCCCTTATCCTTCACCTCCAGGTGGACTTTGAGACTCAGGGTTAAACCGGTGATCACATTTCCAACTGGAGATGTGGTGATTGGTTCAAGGATGACCCAAGTCACCCACTCAGTGTCCAGCTGCAGACTTAGGTGGATTTTGGGGAGGGGGAGAGTGGCTCCTTTGCTGTCGGCCTGGGGATAGGGGGGACATGGTCCTGTAGCCCCTGTTGCCATTTGCTGCCCCAGGTCCTGCAGGTCATGGAGTGGGGGGGGTGAGAGCCTAGCCAAAGGGAACTAGAAACAGAGAAAATCTGTCCTGGGGACAGTTGCCTGAATCACCCTCTAGGTGTCTAACACCAGGCTTAGCTCTGGATTTGTCGGTTACGTAATCCAGTAAATTCTTGATTTAGGCACTTTGGCTGGGGACTTGATCCCTTGTAACGTGTAGCCAAAAGAGAGATAACTGATGTGTGCTTATTGAGCTCCTCCTCTGTGCAAAGCACTGTGTTCCATGCTTTTAATGGTAGCCCTGAAGCCCCTGATTCCATAGGTGGCAAGTACCGTCTCTACCTTTCCGATGAACAATCTGAGGCTCAGATAGGTTAGGACTCTGGAAGTTGGGGAGTGTACTTAGGGACAAAAATTTAGGAAGATCGGACAGGGTCTTAAAGGATCCAAGGTTTCACGGAAAAAAAAAATGAAGTCTTAGTAAAAAAAAGAAAAAGAAAGATAAAAAGAAAGAAAGAAAGAAAGAAACTTCAATCAAATACGTTCCCCTTCTAGAAACTCAGTTCCTTTCTTCCTGCTGTTCTCATGGCTTCTGGGCCTCTCAAGGTGTGGGAAGAGGCAAGACTCGTATTGCAGGCAGATGTACAAATTCCACGGGCTGGTAGATTGGTAGTCGCGTTTGCAAAGCTCTGGTTATTTCTGCAAGACGTCAGCGTAGGGAGACGCTGGGTCACCCCAGCGGGGTGAGGGGCAATGGCGCAAGGATGGCGAGCCGCCCGGAGCAATCACACTAGCCTGCCGAGCCTGCTGTGGGTACTGGCGAGAGTGCCGCAGAGTCCCGATTCAGCTCTCGACCTGTCCTGGCCATGCCCGGCGATGCTCTGGGCAGGGGAGAGTTAATGGCCAACCTCCTTCAGAAAAGAAAAAGGCTTCAGTAACAAAACCCAACAGCACGGAGGGAAGAGACACGAGTTCCCAGCCACAGAAGCTTAAAAAGGAACCCACCCACAGCTCCCGCTCCAAATGCTTTTAGCCACATGTTAAATCTCCCCTCTAATGGCACCCCTGTTAAACGAGATATGTCACCCGACCTGAGGAGGCTGACTTGAAAGGCAAATAGTTGGAAGTGATTCCACACGTTATTAGTGAGAGCTGTTCTCACATTTCCGGCAAAAATAATGGAGCTGAGGTCTGAAGAGATGACTAATACCTCCCCATTACTGACCCGAGGCCGGGCATTACATCGTAATCCTGGCCACTCGGCTGGCCCTTCGAGTGTATTTTTTGGTGCTTGTCCTCTGGGTGCTTTCTGCTGGGTGGCTCTATCCGCGTTCACCTTGGCTGCCCAGCCCCACTGAAACGAGGGGGCTTCCCCCCACGGGTGGCTCTCATCTCCGAGCGGGCAGGGAGGGGGAGGGCAGGGGCTCCCCGGGGCCCAAGCGGCCTGCCCCCCGTGACGCGCGCTGCTCCCCTGCCTCGCGGAAGTGCTCAGCCTCAAACTTGTCCCAGACACGCAGGAATCCATCCTGATCCTGACTTCATCCGGGATTTTGTCATCTTCTTTAATAGCCTTTCTGGGCGTTTTAGAGGCCTTCCTGTCGGGAAATTCTTTGGGTTTAATCTTAAAGCTCCCCTATTAAAACGTTAGCCTGTGTCTCCTTTTTGCCGCCTTCAATAGCATAGAAGAATATGAGCTTTATAGACTTTAAAGGGAGAATTTAACAAGAGCCAACATTTACTGAGGGCTGGCTGTGTGCCAGGCACCGTGTTGGGTGCCTTACGGTGCCTTACTGAGCCCCTAATGGGCACACAGACACGGCCCTGTCCTGGGTCACCACTGACCTTGATGTCGGCGTACCTGTCTAATGGACATTTTTTACTTCATTATCGCTTCTCAGTGAGACTCAACCCTCCTGACCACTGTCCCCAGTTAAAAGCCCCTCCTTCCCTGTTCTCTGTGATACTGTGCTCGCCCAGAGTCTTTTCTCCCATCTGGGTGCTTCTTCCCCGTTTCCTTTGTTGGCACATCCTCCCCTGCCCCCTGCCACGTCTATGATGGCGTTCCTCAAGAAGTGGCCCTGGTTTCTTCTCATTCTAGATCGCCTCCAAAGGTGGCCTTCCCTGTGCCAGTGGCTTCCTTACGAAGTCCAGTCCAGACCTCTTCTTGACCGTCCAGAGCTGAATTTCCACTTTGCTCTCTCAAAGCTTCGTCTAACCCAGCATTTTCAAAATTGAATCCATCGTCTTTCCTCCCAATCTTGGCCTCTTCTACTGTTCTCTCTCTCGAGGGATTTCCAGTTGCACAAACTAGAAACCTGGAGGGCTCCCCTTGTCTCTGCAACCCTCATCCCACCGACCACCAAGTCCTTGCAGATCTGACTTCCTAATTACTTCTTAAAGGCTCCTTTCCCTCCTCCTCTGCCACCCCCCAGGTCAAGGGGCCGTCCCTCTCTGCCGGTGACAGCCCTGAGCTCCCTGCACCCATGCTGGCCCCGCCAATCTGTTCACCCTGCAGTCCGAGGTTTTCCCTGCTGCGAGTACTCCTGCGAGCACTCCCGACACCCTCCAGGACCACCTTATCGATGAGGGAAAGGCCCAGAAGGCCGGCCTGGCCTGGAGAAGGGGGGTGTGGGAACATTGGGCCCCACACGCTCCTCTTCTCCTCTGTACCTGTCGTCCGGGGTCTTTGTCCCCCTGGATCTGAGGGCTGCTAGGGTCCTCAGAGAACTACGCTGGCTGCCAAATTCTCCTTTTTTGGCAAAAGCTTGACTCCTTTCATGGAACCAAACCCGATGTATTTGTTCTCTTCAGAGCATTTACCTTCTCGTATATAAATACTGGCCAGTGAGGCTGAGCTTGCGCTCGGCGTCCGGGAGCGGTGACAGCTGCGAAAGTGGGTTTATTTTTAAATAAAAATTGGAAAGTTACGAGGCTCCTGAGGTTTTCTGCATTTTTATTTTTTATTCAAAAGGGAAAAAAGGGGGGGCAGGGGAGAAAAAAAGGATGAGGGGAAACAGCGCTTGCATCTCTACCGCCCCTTTTCCCGGCTCCCTGTTTCCATCTCCTTTGCCCGCTTCCCTTCCCTGGCATTTGGCGTCTCTGTAAAGAAAGGGAAGGAGTGATTACTTCTGAGGAGGGAGTGGGGAATCCGTTCGAGCCAAGCATTAGGCCTGCAGCCCCTGAGCAAGTCGCATGCATGGTAAAATATTACCTTAATAACGTACTCACAGAGAGCTATGTGTAAATGCTAACAGCTGCTTTTGTGATGGCCGTGTTATAAATGATTGCAGCCCTGATCATTAATAATGCATCTGAACAATAACAACTTGGTTCCATGGAAGGAGTACAGCCTTTCATTCCTTCCCGGCACGTGAATTTACTCTCGCCGTTGTGCGAAGTGACTGGGCGCTCGGAGAGCCGGTCCGTCCTGGGAGGGGGCGCGGGAGGGAGTGGGGAACACTTCGGCCCATTCCTGCCCCCCTCCCCCGGCCAGGTGCCCCGGGGCTTCCAGAGGCCACTGGAGAGCTTGTCCTCTGCCCACCGTGTTGATCTTCCGGCTAGCCTGTGCTCTCTAAGCCTCTCTACCGCCCTGGGACCTCAGGCATCAGGAACCGGCCACTCTGGTGGTGACTTGAGGGTGGACCCTGAGAGTTGGTAGGGGCCTGGAAGCCCCAGCCATCTGTGTCAGTTACTCAAGAAGGGTAACTTTCCTTTCGCACGCCTGAGGTATTGCTCTCCCTGCAACAAAAAGACCAAACTCTTCGGGATGTCACGCGAGGAAGTCCAGCTTCCGGACTCCAACCACATCCCTCCCTGCCATTCCTACCCCACACTCTGTTCTCACCGCTCCAAACTGCCCAGGGTTCCATTCCTACCCCACACTCTGTTCTCACCGCTCCAAACTGCCCAGGGTTCCACACACATACTGCGCAGCCCCCGGCCTTTGTGCCTGGGCATAGACTGTTCTCTCCGCTCTGCCTACAGAACTCCTACTCATCCTTCAGGACCTTGGTCAAATATGCCCCCTCCCTCTACCTCCCCAAGGGCACAGTTAGTTTCTCCATCCTCTGTGAGCTCATCTCTATGGGAACATTTCACACAGGCCGCAACTCTAGCATTAATCATACCACACACCATAATACTTTATTTTTATATTGGTTCTCTCTCTGGAATTTGAGCTTATTAAGGCCAAGAAGTATGTGTTAGTATTCTTTATGTCTCCATTCGCGAGCACAGTGCTCAGGAATCATTAAATATTCAATAAATGTTGCACACAAAAAATGAACAACCATTCAATAAATACTTTTCTGTTTTCTTATGTTTGATGATGTTCTGGGACTCCAGGTTCTGGGTTGGCCTCAGATACCACAGTAGTGACTTATTGCTGCTCACGGGGTAGTGGGGGGGGGGTCCCCTGTGATCCTGAGCTGTGGCCGTCTGAAGACGTCTAGCAGTTACTTGTGTCAGTGGGGATGGAGCCCATTGGCCTCCCCGTAACTCACACCATAGTCTGTCTCTGCCTGTGCCCTCAAGGCATGACTTTCTCCTACAACTGCTTTGCTCCCTGTGTCCCCAACTGTCCCCTGGTACTTAAAGTTCGCACAATTCACTATGCTGAGAAGGGCCTCAATATCCCGAAGATGTGTACCTTGGGTAAGCTGCAGGTACACAGACCCATATCGTCCACTCATTTCGGCATGCCTTTCCTGCAGGGTTGACTTCTATCATTGTTTCTGGCTCCCCTTCTTGTATAGTCTGGTTTCAAGCTCTGGTTTGGCCCAGAGGTTTTTCTTTAGTTTCCTTGATCATTGCGAAAATAAGATTCTTTTACTCTGGCCCTTAAGTTCATTCTTCTGCATAGCCGTCTGAGCCCTCCTGTGCTCCTTGGGGGCAGGGACCTCAGCTCTGGGATGAATTAGACCCTCTCTTCTCCGGATAGAAAGACCCATGGACAGTTCCCTGAAAGCACCCCCGTTTTAACTATTCTTCCTGCTCTAAAAGCTTTTTCTTGCTTTCTGCCTTTTACGACCACACTCTAAAACCACTCTCATCTCTTCCTCTTCTAAAACTTCATCATCGTTTCTGAATCCATGTTTTCTCTGCGAGTCCTAATTTTTTACAACTCTGACCTCGGAGCACCACTTACTCCATCTGCTGTTTCTGGCCCCGCTTTCCATCAGAACTGCCAATCCCAGGACTCATCTTCCAGACTAATTTCTCTCTTTAGAATAATAATAAAAAAAAAGAATGATCGGAAGACATTTGCACACCCTAGGTTCATGGATTTTTGTTATTTATTTATAACTTGGCTTCTTACAAAAAGGATTGAAAACTATTCACCAAGAGGCTAACAAATGGGAAGATAAAGCAAACTAAAGAGAAGTGTTTTTGTTTTCTGTTTTTTAAAGAAGAGGCACGAGGTGACAAGGCTAGGAGAAAGCAGTAGAGCCGTGAATGAGGCTCACTGTGGACGTCATGAAGTCCTAGATACCGGCTGGTGGTGGCCATTGGGTTCGCCTTAGGCCATCCCATGGTCAACACGAGTGGAGAACGGGATCACTTACAAAATCCAGTTGCCAGGAGGAAAAACAAAATAAAACAAAACACACACACCTTAATTTCTCATGAAAATACAATTGTTTAAGGTACCAAGACTGGAGCAAAACTAGTGCTGAGTTTCAGGCTATGTTCTCCTAACCAAACAGGTTCTCCCCAGCAACCTTCAACCAAGCACCAATGAATGTTCTTTGTGTAAGCTTGTTCTTATTAGAAAAGTTAAGCGTTGAGAGAATATTCAAGCAACACACTGATGTTTGAACTTGGTGCTCTTGGAGCTTCCTTTCAACTTGACTTTCTTTTTTTTTTTAAGATTTTATTTATTTATTTGACAGAGAGAGAGAGAGAGAGAGAGAGAGAGAGAGAGAGAAAGAGAGATCACAAGTAGGCAGAGAGGCAGGCAGAGAGAGAGGAGGAAGCAGGTTCCCCGCTGAGCAGGAAGCCCCACGTGGGGCTCGATCCCAGGACCCCGAGACCATGACCTGAGCTGAAGACAGAGGCTTAACCCACTGAGCCACCCAGGAGCCCCTCAACTTTATTTTCCTGGTGTGCTGATGGTTATGAAGCCCAGCACAAGGTGGTCCCTGACCTCAGGGACTTTACACTTTCCTTGGGTTGCTGCTCACAGATGTGAGCGCACAGGTGGGTCCCTGGGACACGTACTGAACCTGTATGCTCCCCGGGTTGCACGTTTAATATGCAAGTTACAATTCTAATACAGCTGCTCCAGGTAAGTACCATGATGACGGGGGATCAAAGCACCGATCGACAGTGCAAGGCATCACATGCTAGGTTATCCTGAAATGCTAAAAACAAAGCATTACAAGGAGCCTAAAATGGTGGAGCAGTTGCTTTCGGCAGGCGTGTTAAGAGAAGGAGATGGTGGTAGCGTTTGAGCTGCGCTCTGAGTCATGAGTAAGAACGGGCACAGGAAAAGTGGGGAGACTTGTAGGTAGAAGAAAGGGATGAGGAAAATACTCAGAAGAGGAAAAGTGCAATGGTTGTTTAAGAAAAAGCAAATAGATGAGATTGGCTGGAGTATAAGGTCTATGTAGAGGAAATAGTAGGGGCTAGGGCCAGAAAGGTAGGTTGGGGACAAGTTACAAAGGACTTCGAATGCCAGGCTGATGAGTTTGAGCTTTACTCAGTAGGCAATGGGGAGCCATTGAAGGCTGTAGAGTCCTACAATGATGTGATTCAAGTAGTATTTGAGGAAGATTAATTTGGCTGCAGCGTATGGAATGGAGTAGAGGGCAGGAAGACTGAACAGGATTCAGTACATAGGAGGCACCTTATAAATGCTCTTTGAATAAAATGTTTGAATAGAGCAAACAAGGGGCTGTTACAAAAGTCTAGGTGCAAGGTGATAGAGACCTTAGGGGACTAACAATGACAAATAAAGTGCAAGGGAAGAATGCTGTGACATTAATAAAGAAGAAGTTATGGACCATGGTGACCTTCCATGCAGGGTGAAGGAAAAAAAATGAAAAGAGCTGTTGTTTGCTCTGAAGCTTGGAGCTGGAGCTACTGGGAGGGTCATGGGTCCCCTCCCTGTAACAGAAAGTCAGAGGAGGCCCTGGGTGAGGTACCAGATGATGGGTCTTTGGATTAGAGCTATGAATTGGAGCTTGTGAAAGGGATGAGTGCTAGCAATTCCACTCCAGGGAGAGTGAGCTTCTGGAAGAATGTAAGCTGCAAGGGAGAGTCTTGAACAATGCCCATGCTCCAGTGTTGGCAGAGGAAAAACAAGCCATCCCAGGAGATAAAGAACGGTCGGAGACATGCAGGGACTAAGCTAGGACAGGGTCAGGAATTCAAGTGAGGGAAGCGTTTCCAGAAGGAAAGCACCGAGAACAGTACTCCGGGCCACAGACCGGTGGGGAAGCCAGAGCTGAGGGCACGTTGGGATTCAGTGCTTAGGTTGTCAGCGGTTACCCTTGGAAAGAGTAGTCTCAATGAGCAACTGAAATGGAGAGCTTCAGCTCCATTTGTCAGGCCCCGGATTAGACCAGGGGTCCTCGATCCGTACACGTACTTTCAGAATTTCTCTCTTTCTCTCTCTCCTTTCTTTTCTTTTTTCATCCCCTAAATTCCACCGATTCCTTCCTTTGCTGGCTCCTGGCTAGACCTATCTGCTCCCTCCTCCAATTCCATATGGCACAAGAGGACCCTTAAGAGGCAATTGGCCTTTGGTAAAACCTCAATGACCATGAAATTCCATCGCCCAAGGAATGGAAGCAGATGCAGCCCAGAATCAGTCTCTTCTAGGCCAGCTCCCTGCTGTCCTTCTGCACCAGTTCCCTTTATACCCACGCCCTGAATTCAATGCCAATTTAAACAGCTTGTTTTAAGTTTGACAGTCGGCTATATAGTTATCTCTCCGTATCCATCAGGACTCTTCGGTTGCAAGTAACAGAAACAGCTTGAAGTATCTTTTAGTAGCAAAGGGACTTTTGTCGGCACAAGTAATTGGGGAGTTCAGCAATTATTAGATTAAGGTGATGTCATTGGGATTCTTTCTCTCTGTATCTACACTCTGCACGTCTCTGCTTGGCTTCATTATTTCCTCCTGCAAAGAGGCCTTCTTCAGGTGTCCGGGAAGGCATATCTTTCTAGTGTCCCCGGACAACGCCTGGAAAGATTCCCAGGGAAAAATCTCTGACTAGCCAGACTTGGCCCCATGCCCATCCTTGAACCATTGCTGTGGCTAAGAGCATGAGGAACAACGACTGGCTGGTCCTGGATGGCCTGCCATCCCTGTCCCCTAGGAGTGATCAGCATCCCCTTAGAAGTCATGACTGACATGGCCAAGAAGTGGGTTCCCAAAGGAAGGAGGGATAGGAATGGTGGTGGAGGTCAGTTCAAAACGATCGCTGTCCAATTATACTCCAACTGCTGGGCTTACAGCTTCTCTGTCATTCTAGCAAGACTGTGCCTGTATGTCTCATATTCCCATCACTGTCCCAATTAGTAGGCTGAGAGCTAAAGGAAGCAGAAAACCAAGCCCCCCCTCCCCTCCCACCGCCCGTCTCTCGGGGCTCACTTTGTGACAGCCATCACCCACCTGGGCAGGTGTCTCCTGGTTTCCAGAGGCCCCAGGCTGGGGTGGCAGGGGAGCCTCAGATCAGGGCAGTGATGGGTTGGCTGAGGCGTGTGGGAGCAGAGGCAGAGTCAGCCCCGGGTGCTGAGCCGGGCGAGATGAAGGTGCTGGAAGGCAGGTGCCCGAGGGCAGATTGCCCACTTGCTGCCTGACTCCGGGGAGGACTCGGTGCTTTCTGAGGGCCTGCGTTGACTTGCTCTGTGACCTTAGGCTAGATACTTAATTGCTCAGGGCTGCTTCCCCTCACCCTCCCATCTGGCAAGCAGAAATACTGATGTGACTGCACGGGCGGAAGCCGTATCTTCCTGGGGGGTTGGGGGGGGACGGTGTCGCCTTGGGGCTTGGTGCTCTGGGAAATGGTTTCCGGTCCATGCTGCACCCCTAGAAGCTGCTCGGCCCCCCAGTCTGCGCGGCAGAAAGCAGGTCCCTGAAGGTCTTTGACTTCAGGTTTTCTGATTTCCACCTCCTGGTCCATATGGCGCTTGTGGCTGAGCTGGAAGATGGATGACCATTTTCCTACTAATAGACGAGAGTAGGTGTGTGGTTTTCAAGGTGCCTACAAGCATCTGCCTTCGGAGCTGGGCTTTCTAGTGTCACAGGGGCCCTCGTGAGGTGCGGGGGCTCGAGAGGGTGGTGGGGGCTTTGGTTTCTGCTTCCCTGGCCCCCTCCTGTCTGGGTTCAGTCCCGGGACCAATCACAGGATGCTCTCGGGGAGGGGTCGCAGGACACAGAGCCACCAGTTGGCCTGCCAGGGAGACAGGGGGGACAGGCGGGATAGAGGACTGACCTGCAAATCAGACACACACCTACCGCAGTCTCCCCGCTCTGCACTGTCGGGCTCTGCAGCGTGGGTCTCCAGCGGGGTGCCTTCCAGGCCACAGAGAGTGGTGGGGAGAAAACGCATACCCCAGGGAGCCAGCAGCAGAGAGTACGGAGCAGCCGGGGAGGGTGCGGAGGCCCATGCGCGTAGCTCAGATGATGCTGATACTGGTCGGACCAGTTTCCGCGGAGGGACCAGATTCTGAGTCAGGCAAGAAGGCTGAGCTCTGGGGCCTTCATCTGTGTTGAATGTGAATGACTTCGCTTTAATCGGCTTTGTCCGTTGAGGCGCTAGACCTTTAGAACAAAGGGTCTCACGATCTCAGTGTAATCTGAAGACCACTGAACAAAAGCAACCTCATCACCTGGCAAATGTAGAGTCCAGGCTTCTTCGCTTCACGTTCAAGGCCTTCTGCGATCTGGCTCTTCCCGATGCAGCCTCGGTCACAGGCAACTCAATAGGTCCAAATCAGGCTTCCCACATCCTTCCCAAAGTCCTCTTCCTGCATGAAGCCTTCCAGAGCTACCCCAGAAGGTCAGGGGCTCTGAGGCCGTGGGCAGGTGGGCTGCGGGGGAAGCTTGCCTGGAATGGGGAGAGGGCAGAGGCACCCTCAGAACACATCCCTCCAACGCGTTACCTTTCTGGGAGATTTGCCCAGGTTTGTCTTGATAGGCTGGAGGTCAAGAGGAAACAGTGAAAGCGAGGTTCAGGGAGACCAGAAGTCAAATGGCAGTAGAAAGCCCCCTCCCTACCCCACTGTGTGCCCAGCCCCCCCCGCACCCTGGCTCTGTCCCCGGTACTAGCACCTCCGGACGACCCTGGGTGGTGGGGGTCCGATGCTTGCCCAGCGGAGCCAAGCAAGAGGGTAGAGCAGACGGAGCTCCTTTGGTTTCACCCCCCACTTCTCCCACTTCTCCGGGGCACGGGCACTGCACGTGGACTTCTCTTCTCGTCAGCGGGATGGAAATGCGCTGGGCCGGGCACTGGAGAGGCCGGTGCCAGAAAGGCGGGCCCCTCTCAATTCCCCGTCTCCTTGGCCGCGGGGGCGGGCATGACAGGGGGGCCGGCAGCGGAGAGCGCTCACCCCGAGAGCTGTCAGCCCGACCGGAATGGGCGTTCATTTTCCGAATAAATAATCAACTCAAAAATGTACCAAATTCATTTTCAAATTGGCTTGTCAGATACACGTTTGCCCCGGACAAGTCGGTTGAATAAAATGTATCTTGGGGAGCAAGGTGAGCCGGCCTGTCTCATTCCCTCGGGGACATCTTATAAATAAGGGCCATTCTTGAGGCCGGAAGCAGAGAATTCCCCACAACAGATTGAATTCTGGCTTTGTCTTAATGAACGTCAATATTTATTACCGAAGGCGTGCGCTCTTTGGAGTGATAGAGCATTTCACCATTTCTGCCTCTGCCTGTTGCCTTCCCAGGTCCCAAATGCACGTAATCGCTGCTCATAAAGACGGCAGGCGATATCGCCAAGGAAACTCACTGCTGGCTGTAAATCTTCATAATCAAACCCAGCGGAGCTTTGCTGTCGGTTTGGACACAGTGTCCCGGAGGGCAGGGCCCACCCAGATTTTCTGGGTTTCTTCCTCTGTCAGGGACACCCCCAAACACCCTCTGGAGAGGCAGGGGCTCCTCCTGGGACGAGGGATGAGGGCATCAGCCAGCAAGGGCCGGGATGGCTGAGGAGCGACAGAAGTTAGAGCTCCGACCCCAACGCAGAGCTGGGAGAGCATCACTCGTGAATTTGGGAGGGCCCCGGGAGTTCATTCCAGCCAACCTTCTGGCCTTTGCAAATTTGGAAGGTGAGGCTCGGAGAGCGGTGGCTTCTGTCAAGGTCACAGGGCTCCCAAGCCAGTGCTCTTCACATCCGGTCACACACCATCTCCCGGGGATTAAACAGGGAGCTCAAAGATCTCCCCGGGCTGGCTACTGGCTGCAAGGCTGAGTGGCTCCCCATTGGAGAGCTTCCTCGACTCCTGGTAGGTCCTACTGCCAAGAAGCCTGGGATCCTGGGGTCCTGTCCAGATAGGACACTTTTTCCTAAGCTGGTGTAAGGCGATGATCTGCGCTGCCCTTTCCTAGGGAAATCTCTGGAAGCCAGCTGCAAACTCTGCCCCTCAGCCAAGACATTCTTGGGGGCAGCAATCCCAGCTGGAGAATCTGCACAAGGAAATGGAGGTGGGTTTCAGGTTTTCCTGTGAGTGAATAGTCCATTTACTTCTAGAAGGACCTCCGCTCTACTGAGGGGGAGGGGTGGACCTCTCCGGCAAGGCATTTGGAAAGTCAAAGGAAAGCCTGAAATGCCTGAACTCAGGACACGAGGCTGGGCCAAATTCAGCTTCTGGTTCTACCTCCTTTCCGCCCGCCAACTTGCTAAGGGCAGCGACGGCCCCAGGGCAGAGACACAAAATGGGTTTTCGAGAGTGATGTCATGTGGTTCCCAGACACCGGATCACTCTGCAGAAGCTGCCCGGCTGCTGTTCTGGGAGTCGTGCTGGAGAGAATTATAACTTTTGACAATGGACATCTCATCTTGCACAGATGCGTCCTTTATAGAATCTGCCAGCAAGATTACAGAGGCATCACAGTGTAATGGGAAGAGGAGTCAATAATTCTGGGGTTATTGATTGTAACCAGACCCATTCTTCTTTTTTAATTTATATTTTATCCACTTTTTTCAACCTGTTTTTTTTTTAAGCCCATCCTCACAAAAGTACCTGCTGGATCAAATGCAGTTGATTACATTTTTAAAAATGATAGGAGTAATTTGCTGCCCCGAGGAAGAGGCCAAGACCAAGACGAGGCGGCGTACGGCTGGAGGGGGAGCGGAGTACTTGCAGGGAATGGGAGGGAGGAGAGAGGTGGGAAGGAGGGAGCACAGAACAAAGCAGGGGGAGTTCGGTGAGGACACCCCTGCGGACGCTGTGTTCCCCGATGCCGCAGTGTGGATGAAGAGTCCAGCCGAGAATCAGATTTCCCACGGCTTTGCAGCCCCTCTGTGTCTTAGTGCATCCCAGGGGGTACTTCTTAACCCTCCGAGCCTACTTCCTCCAGGATAGCCTTCCTGATAAGGCTAATGGAGACGCTGGGTGGGTTAGGGCAGGTGGAATGTGCACACGGACGTACGTCTACTTATGCTCATGCGTGTGCCCACGTGTGTATCTTTGTTCTAGGATATTTACAGATAGGATGCAGATGACCTGACATGTGTTTTTAATTGTTGGGTTGGACTGCATGGAGTGAGCTAGTAGTGGCTTGAAGGCTCTTAAAAAATTGAATAAAAAAATTTTTGATTCTGGTGGCGCCTGGGTGGCTCAGTGGGTTAAGCCTCTGCCTTCGGCTCAGGTCATGATCTCAGGGTCCTGGGATCAAGCCCCGAATCGGGCTCTCTGCTCAGCGGAGGGCCTGCTTCTCCCTCTCTCTCTCTGCCTGCCTCTCTGCCTGCTTGTGAGCTCTCTGTCAAAAAAAAAAAAAAAATTGGGGGGGGCGCCTGGATGGTTCAGTTGGTTAAGCAACTGCCTTCGGTCGGGTCATGATCCTGGGACCCCAGGATCGAGTCCCACATCAGACTCCCAGCTCCGCAGGGAGTCTGCTTCTCCCTCTGACTTTCTCCCCTCTCATGCTCTCACTTGCTCTCTGTCTCTCTCTGTCTCTCTCTCAAATAAATAAATAAAATCTTTAAAAAAAAATTTCTTTTGATTCTAACCCACTAGGTAGGGTAGCATGATAACCCGTGGGCATTTGCTAATAGTCTGCCTGCGGGGAGTTAAACGGTGATCACTTAAACATCCTTTTCTTGTGGAGCAGTGACCGGTGACTTTGTGAGTCACCGAAACAGGCACACTCTGAATTTCTGATTCAGTTTCTAAAACATCCTAAGATTGCAGTTCCAATGGCTTCTCTTCTAGTTGGGAATCCCTGGCCCAGTTTCCATTAGTTGTAAATTTGATCACGGAATGCCCAAGTTTAGAAGGGACTACGAGATGGTTTAGTCCAGAGGAGGAAATTGGGTCCCTGAGGGATTAATGTGATCTGCCCCACAGCCAGCAACTGGTTTGGGTTAGAATCAGAAGCACATCAGTGCTCTCTTCCCATGCAAAGTTTGTCTCTCTTCTTCCTCTTACTTCATGTTCTTACACGGACAATAGCCAGAACCCGTTGCTTGTGCCTCTCCCCACCTCCCCAGTTCGGCCCCTCTGAGTCACAGAAAGCTCTTTTCTCCTATTTGCTTCTAGATGGATCTGAAAGTAGGCAGGCCTTGAAGAAACTGTACGAGGCAGAAATAAAGCTAGATTTCATTTCCTCATCTCCCACTGACTCATTTTGTGTAGGCCTGGACCACTGTCCCCCGGGTGGGGCCGTTGCTGACATTCTGTGGGTTCTGAGGTCAAAGTGAAGACAGAAAGTAAAATCTTTGTGTCCTTTTGCTTTTTGGGGTAGGCAGAAACATACCACAAGAATCCTGGATCGTGTTTCCACACCTAGGACGTTGGAGGGGAGACCCGAGAATGGATAAGAAAGAAGAAGGCAAGCATTTATTTATATTTTTTTCTCATTCTGAGTCTTGAGGGACCAAGGAGACCCACAAAGCTGGCCAGAATCCTTGGCTGACCTTGACTTCTTACCCGTCCCTGTCGGCAGCCTCCACAGCCAACCCCTCTGGCCATTAGCCAGAAGGCTTATGCTATCTTTTTTCTTTATCCCCGACCCCTCTGAGGTGGTAACATTTGCTCTAGTGAAGGATATTAGCCTCTGCATCAGAAGACCTGAATTTGAAACTAATCCCTTAACATAGTAGCTCTGTGATCTTGGGCACGTGGTCATTTCATTTCTTTAAATCTCAGTTTCGTTGTTTGTAAAGCAAGGGGAAAGATGCCTGTTTTCTCTACCTTACAAAGGCAGGAATGATATCATGGCATAAATTGCGATGTGCCATCTACATGTAAGACACTCTTTAAAAAATAAACTGTTTATTTGAGACCAGTTTTAGATGTACAGAAAAAGATAGTTCAGAGTCCTCACATAACCCGCACCTAGTTATTTCTATTATTAACATCTCACGGGAGTACGGTACATTTGTTGCAGTTAATGGGCCGATAATGATAAATTATTATTATGAAGTTCGTAGTTTCACTTTCCTTAGTTTTTACTTAATGTCCTTCTCCTGTGCCAGGATCCCATCTGGGATTTCGGATTACAGGTGCCTGTCATGTCTCTCTAGGTCCCTCTTAGCTGGGATCGCTTCTCACACTTGCCTTGCTTTGCATGACCTTGACCGTTTGGAGGAGAACTGGCCAGGTGTGTTGTAAAATGGCCCTCAAATGTGATTTGTCTGATGCATTTCTCCTGGTTAGCCCGGGGTTCTGGGTTTGGGGAGCAGGGCCACAAAGGGAAAGTTCCATCACATCACATCAATATCACATCACATATGTCATGGGTGAGATTTCCATGGTAGGTCCTGATGCTATTTTAGACTTGAACTTTGTATCTCAGAAAGGCTGGGGAACCCCGTTTTAGAACCCTCCCTCACTGGGTCTGGGGCCCCTTCCTGGCCCTGGAATGAGTCCTGGTAGGTTTTCCCCTAAAATAGGAGAGGTTCTTTCCCCTTAGACCACTGAGACTGCCTTTCTGGTCACCTGGGCTCCACACTAATGAGCTGTTCAAAAGCAGGACCATTATCTATGCAAATGAAGGGAGTGAGCTGTGGCGGGAAGTGCCCGCTCCCTCCGAGCGCTAAGTAATAAACCACGTTGCTGTGGTTATTAACCATTTTAACTGAGGTGCCCTAAGAACTGGCCCCCGAGGGCACCTGGGTTCTTGGCTTATTTGCAGCACAACCTGTTTCCCCAGAGACTTCCCGCCTGGGGTGGGGGGGTGAATTTGCCTCAGCCTATATTAAGGGAGCAGTGCGGTGTCAGGCGCTGCAAAGAAAAGTGTCTAAAACTCTCTATTCGGTCATCTGCTAAATCCTGTGTGTATTTGAGATGGTTACTTGCCCTTTCTGTGCCTCATCTTCACCTCTTCCTTGTCAGGACATGGTCTGGGGAAAAGGAGAAGATGCAGGTTCCCAGAAGGGGACTACCCCTCTCTGTGTCTACCGGTTTCTCACTTGTGGGAAGGGTGATATGTTGAGATTTGTGGCCCCAGAACAGCCTGGAGAGCTGGAGTCACGACAAGGACACAGGCATGAGGAGAACGGAGAGGTTGGCGGTTGGCAAAGCCTCCCCTTCCCCACACAAGTCCTAGTCATTTCCTTTGTGAGGAGAGGCAGAGGGAGTGTGCCTGGGGTTGGGATAGAGAGGAAAAGAACGTCTTACATTCATAAACACTCTAGTCGTTTGCTGCAGAAGTGTATCTTTTCTAGAATCAGGATGAATGTGAGATGATCTCTGAAGAGCCCCTAGTCCTCAGGACACGTAACACGCTATGTTACGTGTCCGAAACCTCCCAGAAACCCAGAAACCCAGAAACCTCCTAGCCTGACTGTCTCACTGAGAATGGCCTCCCTCCCTTGGCCCCGGTCCTCAGAGCACCCAGTGGAGTTTGAGGCGCTAATAAATCAGAGTTTTCCTCTCTGAATTCTGAAACAATTGGAAAATAGACAGAGGAATCAGACAGGGATCAATATATCAGTTTTGTGGGTGGTAAAGCTGTGTAGGAAAATAAGGTTCGGATCTGAGACTTAATGAGGTTTGGCACTTGGGCTTTCTTTCCTTCCCTCCTGAATTGAAATTTTGTCTTCGGTCACAGGCAGAGAAGTTGAGTGACGGCTGGCCTGCCCCCGTAAATTCACTACACAGAGAAGACAAGAATCCTTGTGGCCTGTGTGCAGGCAGATGGGGAGTGAGAACCGGTGAGAGAGGAGAGTGCACATGTCAGGAAGGGGACCGAAGTCTTACTGGCTGTGTATCTCATTGGTTGTGATAAGTGCCCAGGGCTGACATACACTAGGGGGGTCCCCACGATTCCCACCCCCCCTCAGGTTCATGCCCATGGATTTAAGAATCCCCTCCCTTAAAGTATGAGCAGGACCCGTGACTCGCTTCTAGTCAATAGGACATAACCAAGGTGAAGGGATTTTATAGGTGTAATTATTCAGCGAATTGGGGTTAATCGAAAAGGAGATTATCCTGGGTGGGCCTGACTTCATCAGGTAAAAGGTCTTCAAAGAAGGACCAGGCCATCACCTGAGGCAGAGATTCCCTCTATTGTCACGCCATTCTGATGATTTCCTTTCTGAATTGGAGTTTTACAAGAAGTAGAAATAGAGTTTGATTAGAAATCAGAGACAAGCCACATTATGGTCTACGCTGTAGACAGAGGTTCTGTCAACAACCCTGTTTGAGAATCTTTTTCTTTCTGGGCTTTGATTTTCCAGTTCTTCCTCCTGTTCCATGAGCCATCCAACTGTCCCTCCAATAAATCCTTCATCTTGCTTTTTAAAGAAAAACATTTCTTGGGGCCCCTACGTGGCTCGGTTGGTTCAGTGTCTGCCTTCAGCCCAAGTCACGATCTCAGGGTCCTGGGATTGAGCCCCATGTTGAGCTTCCTGCTCAGTGGAGAGTCTGCTTCTCCCTCTGCCCTTATCCTACTCATCATGCTCTCTCTCTAATATATAAATAAAATCTTTAAAAAAAAATAAAGAAAAACATTTCTTAAGCTAGCCAGAGATAATTATTTTTGCTTGCAACCAAGATTAATTTTAATACCTGGTAAATTTTTCTACTAGTCTAATTGCCATGAATTAGCCCCACCACAGTGCCTGCCCATTCCCACTATTTCTCTTCTGGAACAAGAACTTGAGGCTCTTCTCTGGTAATTTTGGTCCACCAATGTTCCAGCCCTCTTGTTGTCCCTCTTGCTGTTGATCTCAGAGAGATCATTGCCTATCTGGTCCTAAGTGTTTGCGGGAGGCCGTTGCCACTGAGAACCCCAAAGGGGGCTTAAGGGAGAGGGACGCCCATTCTTCCCTTGGCTGCACCTTCTTAAACTAGGGTTTGCTCTTTCCTAATTCCCGTCCGCCCAACTGAGGCCAGACTATGACTTTTAATAAGCTTTTACTAAAGCCTTGAATATAACAGAAGTTCTTTGCTTCTCGCATTAGCCATTGTAAGAATCCACAGGCATGAATCCAACTCCAGAGTCCTTTGATGTTGGGCCAGATCTCGTCTAAAGAGCACAGTAACTTCCTCCAGATCTCCTTCTTCCAGTCTCCACATCAGACCTTTTGGGGAGAAACACTGGATAAGAAAACAAGCCCATGGATACATCTCTTAAAAAACAAACAGTAATTTTCAGGCACATCTCTCCTGAAATGTAAGTTTAGAAAAAGAAAAAAAAATCCAATCAAATATGTAAATGACTAGGATAAATTACTCTAAATGTGTGATATTAAATAGGACCCTTGAAGACTGAATTTGAAGCATCAACATTTGGATTACTACACAGCTCCCAGATCTTCCTCAAATATTTTAGGATGTCCTTGCTTTAGGTTTGCATTGGTAATATGTTTCTTTTGATGACTTTTTTTTGTTCCTAAGCCAGGGAGTGCTTTTCTCCAAAAGTTCAATTCTAGTCTCCAGTGGATCCCCCTTGTCATACATCGTCGGCTATCTGATAGGGTAGAGAAAGCCTCCTGTTAGATGTTGGAAGAATGAATTCCAGTTCTTTCTCTACCAAGGAGTGGCCATATTGGCTTAAGAATTCATTTAATCTTTTTAGAAACTTTATTTTATCTGTAACGAGACATAAAATAAAATAAATTCGAGCTCTCAGTTTCTCTGCTTGCCTCGGAGTTAGGAGACAGGGTGTGATGGGACAGTGATACCAGGTACGCGAAAATTGAGCTGCTTTATTCCAAACTGTAATGTTGTAGGGGTCAAAAGCCCTCGTGCTAGCAGTTCTGCGGATGCCTGGGGGTGACAGAGCTGAAGGGGGACAGACACACAGCACTCACTGTAATGTGTGCATAGGATGAGACCCGCCCTCCTGGGCGGAGGTACCACTGTTTCCTCCTGTCTAATCCGATGCCTCTGAACCATCACTATGGAGACAGGGCTGGTCTGCTTCACGCAGGAAGGCTGCTGGGGAGGATGTGGCATCCTTGTGCTAACATCCACCCCATCTCGTTCTAGCCCGCCCAGTTCTGTGTTTGGGTTGTTTCTTCGCCAAATATTTCAGGTCACATGTAAGTCCTTTTTTTGTTTGTGGGATTATATGGTCCTCGTAGTTCCCTCCGGTCCCCAGAGCTGTGGCGGCTGGGCTGTCTCCTTTTTCCTCCTTTCTCCACTATCTAGAACTTTCCAAATACCTTTGCTTGGCTCATGGGGCCATTCCAGTCTGGCCCGACCCTTTTACCAGCAGGCCCTGCTTTCCTACCTAGCCGCTTGCCATTTCCCCAGGCAGCAGCTCCCCACCTGGGGGCGGGAACTGGGGGTCCGGGAGGAGCTGCTGTCACTCGGCCAGGGACCCCTGGGGCTCTGCTGGCACAGGCTGGCTTGCGAGAGTGCACACTTCCTACCTGCCTGCCCAGCTGTGTTTGCGTGTACACAGAGCGCGTTGCCAGACGGGCCAGCTCGGAGCCCCTGGGGGGAATGATTAGAGCCCTCGGTGTGTTTGTTTTAGAGCCTGTTGGAGGTATTGCTATCCAACAGCGGGGTGTTTGCCCCTAACCACATGTGTTGGCCCTGAGCCAGGTCAGGAAAAGAAAACAGGTAAGAAATAAGGAGGTGGGTGTTTAAGGGACCTAGTTCCTCCTTCCTCCTCTTCTCCAGTTGTTAGATTTCCAAAGGAAGGTAGAGGTTGAACACCTGCTACATGTTGAGTTCTTTCCCATCCTCTTCTGTCTACCAACTCCCTCTCAGTCTTTCCTCTCCCCACGCTCCTCCTGGAAACCTCAGCTCCATCCCAGACTGCTCCCCTGCCCTTACTCTACCGACGGTTACTCTCTTTCTAAATCTCACTCATCGTCTGCATACTATTCTCATAGGTTGAGATCATCACTTTCATTTGACCGGCAAGGAATGCAGCTCGGAGACACACAGAAGGCTTGCCGAGGTCAAAGGGCTGGTACGTGGGACAGCAACGTTCCACCCTGGGTTTGTCTGAGGCTCCAGCCCCCGGGTGACTCCCGGGCCAGCAGGCACTCAGCATGCCCCGGAGCCTGGGGTGGTGCTGGCTGCCGGACTGTGAGCCACGGTCTTCACTCAAGGAAATCGGAATACAGGGGGGGGATTGCGGAGTTGTGCAAAAGCGAGAGAAGAGAGGAGTCAGGAAGAACTTGCCGGAGGAGGTGACTTCTGGTCTGAGTCACAAAGGTTGACTAGAGGTTGGCCAGTTCAACTACAAGGAAAAGGGGCTCCGGCAGAGGGTCACATAGAACAAAGCCATGGACGCAAGAAAGAGCAAGGCAGGAAACCGCAGATCCTCTGTCTGGGGATGGCCCCTGGGGGCAGCAGGAGGCCTGTGAGAAATTCTACCCCAGGTGGGCTGTCTTAGCCTGTTCCTGAAGCAAGAGGGAGCTTGTGAAGTTTGAGCAGGGAAGAGATGCAATCAGGGACGTGCCTTAAAAAATAGACCGTCCAACGTGGAGAGGTGTTTGTGAGCGTGTGTGAGTGTGTGTGTGTGTGTGTGTGTGTGCACGCGCACGTGCGTGCATGAGTGTGTGCTTTTGCTAAAAAATGATAAAGACATGGAGACCAATTAAGAGGCTTTTTGAACAGATTAGAGATAAAGTGACAAAGCCTGGACCAAGGTGACAGAAGGGGGGCGTGTGATGGGGTAGGTTTGACAAAGAGTTGCGGTAGACGATAGACCAGACGCAGAGTTGAATTAACTGGTGGGGGGAGCAAAAGGAAGGTGTTGGGGACGACGATGATGAATTTTCTAGTTAAAGAACTTGGGTGAATGATGGTACTGCTAACTCAGATAAGGAATGTGTGAGCAGAATAATGAGGTCAGTGGGGGACACGGTGGCAGAGAGCAGGACGCTGGTGCTGGGGATAGCCACTGCTGTGTTCTGCAAGACGAGGGGACAAAGGGTGTCATAGGGGCGGTGGTCAGAAGAGAAAGGGGGTGCCCTGGGACACGGTCAGGGCCCAGGCTGGTACCCTGGCCAGCCAGCCAAGGTGAGCATCGGAGAAGGCCCGTCACCATCTGCAAAGCTAGTCTGCGTCCCCGGTTCTCTGGTCACACGGGTCCCCCTCTCTGCTTGTCATGAGTCAGGCACTGACAGCCTCCGTGGTGCCGGCGATTTATCAGCGAGTGGAAAAAGATAATTGACCACCATCTCACCTCACCTCGCCTCGGCTGATAGAGAGAAATCTAACTGCTTCATTCCACTGTAATTTCATATAATTCTCCATCTTATTCTCCCTAGTTTTTACTTGGAAGTTTACACAAGTGATTGATGATTTGCTATCAAATATAAAAAAAGAGGCTAAAATATCACTGGACAGTTTAACAACCTTTAAAATATAATGGTCTCTGGCTGGACATCCACGGGGGCCGTAGGAGCCCCGAAGGTCAAGCTTTAATGAACTGGGGAGAATTAGGGAAGGGAAGTGAAAGTGATCCATGCTCAGCGCTGCCTCCACAGTCCGCTGACCTTGGGGGAGGAAGGCACCTCGTGATTTATGGAACCCCTCTGGGGATGGTCGTGGGGCTGTCAGCGGCCGCTGGGGAGGGGGGTGGGGCTGGCCTGGTTGGCAGCGCCCTGGCTCACAGGCTGTTTGCGGGGGTCTGGTCCTTGGCTGCACTCTCAAGAGCACCCCGGGCTCAGCCTCTCCGCAGGGACCTCTCCAGCCTTCGGCCTCAGGGAGAGCCTGTTTCTGACCCTGTCCAGACAGCTCAAATGTTCCCCTTGCCATCCTTTTTTGTGCCTTGGGGACTCTCTGACTTGCTCTCTGGATCCCCCTTGGTTCGTTCTTGGACGTGGACTTAGCCACGTGGCCTTTGCATGGCTACCTCTGAACGCGTCAGTGTGACCTGGCGAGCGAGGGCAGGGGTGCAGTTATCTCCCTAAGTCACCCACGTATGCATTCCGATGCACTCTTCCAGACCCTGACTTACATACCATCTCATTTGGATCTCCCTTCGACCTTCGAGGTAATTATGATGCTCACTCACAGATGAGGAAACCGCCCTTCAGAAGATGCGGTCGGTAGCTGCCATTCACGTCCACGTGCAATCCCCTCCCCTGGAGAGGGGGCCAGACCCAGTGACTTGCTTCTAGTGACCAGAGTATGACAGACACGAGGGGATGTCACTTCTGAGATGAGGTTATTAAAAGACTGTAACTTCCATCTCGTTCTCTCGCCGGCTCCTTCTGATGGGAGTCTTTTCGCCTTATGGAAACGTCCATGTGGCGAGGAACTGAGAGAAGCCCCCAGTCGCCAGTCTTGGAGAAACAACAGTCCATATTCAACTTGACTGCCAACAGTCGAGGGGATGAGCTTGGGAGCATATTGTCCTCGCTGAAGCTGGGGGAGCTCTGCAGCCCCGGCCGTCACCCTGATGGTGACCTGAACAGAGAGGGCATAGCCCAGAGGCACCTGGACTCCTCACTCACGGAAACTGCACCATCATAAATGCATGTGGTTGTCAGCCCCTTGGGTGTTGGAACACTTCACGATGCAACAACAGAGATTCAGAATTGTCAAATAGGTTGTGCAAAACAGTGATTAAGGGGTAGTATTCAGACTTAGACTTGGAACTGCTTGATTTTCAAGTGTCATGATCTTTTCATGATATTATATTGTTTTTTTTTTTTTTTTTAAAGAAGATTGACATGGGCCTGTGGCTCCAGGAGGAGCTGGACTGTGGAGGTAAATTAGGTCCGCTGGACAGTGGGATCCTGCGATAAGCAGAGGGCCAGGCTCTCGCGAGGAATGGTGTTTTCTATCTCTACCTGATGGGCACCCCTCGGGTAGAGCTGCTGAGTGACTGCCCTTCCCCAAAAAGGTCTTTCCCATTAAACAGATTGCACCTAGGAACATCTGCCCAGGAGCCCTCCAGCTGATGTAAGCATCTTTGCTTTTAAGTTTTGGTCCCTTTCAGAGGGAAAGAGAAAAATAAGGTTAGTTTCCTGAAGTGTAATTGTTTCGGGCAGTTATTTATTAATGAAAACAAACAACATGTCAACAAGCCCCGGGTTTTGCTGTAGAACTAATGTTAGCCAAGGCGCAGGTTATAAGGTAGGTAAGCCCGCCGTCAGTCTGCATTTGTCCGGCCCCATGATCACCTATTAATGACCTGGGCTCCGGGCCCTGGCTGGGGGACCGTCTTTGCTTCCTCCCCACGGAGGGTTGCTTCCATTTTATCTGGGAAAGCGATTTTTTTTCCTGGAAGCCCCTGTCCAAAATTGGCTCCGTGGTCACTCACATTGTATGTAGATTCCTGAAAGTAAGTATATGGCCTTAAAAAAAAAAAATCATCAGTAACAGGAAGAGGGCAAGAGGGAAGGGGGTTAGAAATGGCAAAGTTAGCTGATCAGCTAGCCAAAGGGCGCCAGAAGCACAGATGTTAGAGCAGGAAGGGGCCTCAGAGATGGACTGATGCAGCCCCAGAGAGGTGATTGCTTGTCTGAAGTCACAAATTAAGTGGCAGTGCCTACCGTGCTTAGAAGGGGACATAAATGGATTACTTCCATGTTTCACATGGATTACGAGGCATTTGAGGAAAACTCCCTTAAATAGAATAGCCTGGAAACCTAGGGTTTCAAAACATATCTGTAGTTTCTTCCTAAATAGTTAATGTGGTTTTCTAGAATATAGAGATAAATTAAGTTACGGAGAGAAAACGGAAAAATGGAGGGGATTGGTTATTTAGGTTATTCTGTTTTGTGGCTACAGAGGTTTAAGAGGAGAAGCTTCCCTAGGGCCCATGTACCACTTCTTTCCCATCCAGCCATGAAACCTCACGCCGTGTGGAGGTGCTGAGGGGGCCAAGGTGGCCAAGCGGGTTAATGTGGGCCCAGCAGCAAATATTTGGTGTGTGCCCACACTCTGCTCAGTACCAAATTAGGGCCTGTGGTAGATAGAGAATAAGTGTAATTCAATTCAATTCAACGTGACCCTACAAACAGCTATGGAGTGTGCTTGTTCCAGGCACGATAAATATATAGAGATAAATCAATGCTGCTTTCCCTCCAAGTGCTCACACAGAGAATGGACAGCAACATGAGCGACTCACTAAAGCACACTATAAAATCCTTACTCTCATACCGACACGAACCCAAAGCAATGGGAGCTCCATGGACACAGTCAGAGGGGCGCTTCGAATGACCATTCATTCCACAGTGCACCAGAACAGAAAAGAGATTGATAGCATGATACCACAGAACTCTCTGGAATGGAGAACCTGATAGGCCAGACAACCCAGAGTGGTAAATATGAGAAGTTCAGATCAGCCTATGGAAGCTACCAGAAGGCATCACCAGGCCTGGATCTGCTCCAAGAGGACCTGGAAGAGGGTCCGGGGAGGAGGACGAATGGGAGGGATGAGTGATTTGGTAGGAACTGAGCCATCATAAGGAGGTGGGAACGTGCCTCATACCTTTGGAAGCCAGGCCTTGCATGAAAGGGCCTGTGGGCAACCTCTTTCTTACTTTTCTTCGAGCTCCCAGGCACAGAGTTCCAAAGGGCTTTCTTACACCATCCTAAGCAGAGATATTCCTCTCAGCCAAAGAAGCCCGCCCTCTAAGTGCATTCCTGCGAGAGAGGCAGGGTGGTCAGCAAACACCTGGGGCTTGAAGGCTGGAGGTGATCAATGGCCCACTTAAATCCTGGTCCACTTAATCCTGGTCCCAGATTTGGCAATTTGTAAGAGACTGATTCTAACCACCGCCCCCAACCCCAACGAAGGATAGATTAAAAAACGCAAAGTCCCAAACACAGGAAAAATGCCATTGTCATTCCATGTGGCAATTTACCTGTAAAGGATTGTTCAAAATTCGATGTCCATACCCTTTCCTGTGTTATCTCTAGATTTCTCCTTTGAAGGCATTTCAAGATAAAGGAAGCTCATGAAAAGTTCCAGATAAAGACGCAGGATGCTGAAGGAATCAATACCATTTATTGAGTGCTTACTAAGTGCCAGGCACTGTTCTAAATGCTCTACATGAGAAGCTTACTTAACAGGGAGAAGGTCCTGCTGCCGGGACTGCTGAGCCCCCAGGGCCTGTGGCATGGAGCGAGGGGGCTGGCAGGGTGCAAGGAGGTATCTGTGCAAACGCAGCTCTTCATGATAGTCAGGAAGGCACGTGTCCATTGGGCCCATTTCAATGACTTCATCCATTCTCCCCAACCTCCCTTCTCTGCCCCCATAACTGTTCTGACATTCGTTCACATACTGGCCAGAACTTTCCTGTCCCCGTGACCTGCATGCAGGCTGCAGCTTGATCAATGGTCCCTTACACCCATTTTCTGGAAAGCTCTTCTTTGGGCAAGTGGTACCGCTCATTGAGTTTCTGAGCAGAGCTGCCCTTGGGGCCAAGGGGTGGCCTACGGAAGAAGCCCATCGGCAGGTCCAGGATGGGAGGTCCCCAGAACAGTGTCTGATCATCATCACGGCAGGTTGGAGAAATGATAACCTCACTCAGCCTCAAGAGAAACCTCTGCATGCCACCAACAATCATGCAAATGAGACTCTTAAAACGAGATTGAGTCAAAACACAACCAATCAAAGTTGGAGTCTCTGTGGCTCTATGACTTCATTTAAAGCTTCAGTGCCAGCAGGAAGAAGAAAGAAATCAATATGACATTTTCTTCATCATCAATTTTGCTTTTTGCTAAATGAAAATGTTTTTATTCCCTCGGTTCCTTTCACCATGGAAGATGTTCTTTGTCCCCACGTGCCTACCTTGACCCCTGTCCTCTCCTGTCAGCAGAGCTGGTGCAAAGAAGTCCATGCTGCACGTTTGCCTTTTTTGTACTAAGCACTTAAGAGTATGACAGAAGATGTCATCTTAATTCACCAAAGATCTGTGAGTCCAACAGTCCTCGCTCGGCAGGCCTGCCTGCTGCAGCTGGGCTCCTATCGTGGTCTGCTCTGGGCAACTACGGGCAGCTCCAGGTTGTGTAGACGGGGAGCCGACAACGCACTTACTCCAAGCAGCAATTCGGGCCCCAGGGGTGCAGCCCGACCTGATGTCCTGTGCCAGCCTGTTGCACCAGACCCTGTGGAGGGGACTCTGATAGGCAAGACGAGCCCATCTTGAATTCATTCATGGGCTCTGGTTGCAGAAGCAGCAAAGGGACCACGTTAGAAGATGTTCTCACCTGCTCAGTTAAGGAAGAACCAAAAGGCTTTTGCTAAACAACACAGTGGCCTCGTTCCCAAAGCAGTGGCACAGCAGGGACCTCCGAGGGCTCTTGACCGTCTCCCGTTATGCTGGCGCCAAGACGATCCCAGTCCAGGACTTGACTCGCTCGGCGGCATTTGAAAGGAGAGAAAGAAACACAAATTTGCAATAGAGGGAGGAAACAGAAGACCATTCCATGGGCTGGAAACTCATTTCCTGAGGAGCAGGAGCACGTGGCCCGCTCGCTGGGACTTGCCGAGCTCCAGGAAGCTCGACCAGTCACTTAATAAGTCATCGAGGACGTGTGGTTTAATTAACTCGCCCAAAATTCCTCCTTTCCCTTTCTCACTTTTGCTATTAATATTTTTCGATATCTGATAATGCAGTGTAGTTAATTCTTTCTGGCTTTATAATGAACACTGCCATAATGAAAAAGGTTAGCGGTGCTTCGGGCAGCTTTTAATTATCCAGCCGAGCAGGTAAAAGCACTTTATTCTTCTCTTTTTTTCCCCTTACTTAGCAATTAATGGAGGAGCTCAGTGGCACTTACTGTACCTTTTTTGTTTTCTAATGGATGATGCGGCACGGAGCAGGGAGGCCTTAGTGCACCCCTGTTACTGCCAAGTGCAGACGTGGTCGGAAGAGACTCCGCTGCCTTTCAGGCCGTCGGCTGCTGGGGCCGAGGCACCTCTGTTGCTGGCCGAAGGCTCCTCTAATTAAAGAGCCGAGTTACCTGGAGTTGTTGTTACCAATTCCCTGTCTCGCCATTTTCTCTCTTTGCATCGGCACCCGGAGCCCCTGAAAACTCTTTTATAGCCCAACTGGCCTGGCTTGATGGCAGACGTTTCCTGGTTCTACTTAATTGGGCCATCTTCCTTCTGTCCTGCCCTCCTTCTCCCCAATAACAGCAGCCTTGATTGTTCTCGCTTTATAGACGGGGAAACCGAGGCCCAAGGAAGTGGTCTGCTTGGCCGAAAGCCTGTGTTCCGTTCTGATGATGCCATCCTCAAGCTAATTGTAACACGACCTTAGAGGAGGAAGAATTTAAAACTGATGGGAGCCGCTTCCTAGTTTCCGAATCCGTAAAGGCACAGGGAGCAGATTTTTATTACGGGTGGAATCATTTGCATGATTCCTCTTCATTTTGCAATAGTGTTAAACAAACAAACAAAAATTGTTCAGGGAGTGCCTAAGATATTTTTCTGTGGATTGAGAAAAGCTGACTGCCCCTCAAACTGCATATGTAAGTCTCTTTTGAGGGGCTGGAGCAAGTTTTATAAGAGCCCAGCGCCTCCTGAAGAGGAAGGGAGAGAGACCCCATATGCTCTCTAAGATTGGAAGTAGGGATGGTCTGGAGATGCAGCCGGGGTCCTGAGCAAAGTCCATCTGAAGGAAGGGACCCCGGAAGCATAAGACAAGGATGTACCAGGGGACAAGGGCAACCAGAGCTGGTGATCTGGGCTTGACCCCCAGCTGCTGGGCATCTGGAGTGGACCAGTAATTACACTTGCCCAGGGATGTGCACTGGGAGGGATGACTGGCATCTGAGAAACTCAGAGAGGTCCCCGTGAGGGCAGGATCCCTTTAAAGGTAGGTGAACCTGGGTGGCTCAGTCGGTGAAGTGTCTGCCTTCGGCTCAGGTGGTGATCTCAGGGTCCCGGGATGGAGCCCCGCGTTGGGCTCTCTGGTCAGCAGGGAGCCTGCTTCTCCCTCTGCCTCTGCCTGCTGCTCCCCCTGCTCGTGGTCTCTCTCTCTCTCTGTGTCAAATAAATAAGTAAAATCTTAAAAAAATTAAAATGAAGTGTGATACGCATCACTCAGGGGTTCTTGTCTCATTGTCTTCATTTTACAACAGCTCTTTAGGGATAAGCTTCAAGAAAAAGGGAGATGAAAGGTAAATTTTGTAGTGTCATTTGTGCCCAAAACTCAATACATTCTTTCCCCACCACGTTCTAGGTTCACAAACTTCTGGCCAGATCAAATCTCACTGATGCCACTACGGTAGTAGGACTTGAAGATTGAACTCATCAGATCCTTGCTGCACCCCATGACGTCCTGGTTGCCTGTGATCCCTGTCATGTGATCTCAACTAAGCTGAGGTTAAAATGAGCACGCACTTTTAGTGCCAGGGTCAACTTTACACAGGAGCAAAGGGCCATGATGCAAATGGAAACTTGCAAGACGTGCCCAGACCTCCAAATCCACCAGGGTCAACAGCCACCGAGGCTTTAGGGAGAATTCTAGAACCTTGCAGCCCAGTGCAGATCTCACTGTGAACTCAGGTCCCCAGGACTGTGTAAAACTAGCCTTCAGCTACCACCACAATGAGGCTGGTGGAGAGATCTCAAGTTCCGGTCTTCCAGCTGGCATTTGGGGGCAGGACTGGCCCCATGGGTGACGTGTCACAGAGATTCTTGGACAACTTGGGGGAGGGTCGGTAGCTTGAAGACGATAGGTTGGCTTTTCTCTTAAGTACTCAAGTTGATGAAATCTGTCAAAACACTTACTTTATATTTGAAAAGCACTTTGATGTTTTCAAAACAATAGCAGAACCATATCACACCGGATTCAAATAACACTTTCAAGGGTCATGAAAATGACTCCCCATTTTGCAGATGAAAAAGTCAAAGCAACAGAGGTCACCTCCCTCTCTAGAGCAGTGTTTCTCATGGAAAGGTGGGGGTGCCCCCTGCCCCCAGGGAGTATTTGAAAATGCCTGGAGATAGTTTAACTCCTGGGTGGCAGGGGAGACACGCTGTTACTGGGTAGAGATTGAGATGTTATTAAACGTCCTGTAATGCACAAGGCAGAGAATGGCCTGGCCTAGAATATTGATAGCTTGGAGCTGGAGAAGCCCCGATCTAAGGGTGTGCAGCTCACGGAAGGAAGAGCTGGTGATTTTTAAAATGGGTACCATACTACTGTAGTTCACGATCACATCTGCCATTTGCTGGACATTTACAGAGTACCGTTCTAAGTGCATTGCACCCATCAGCTGAATCCTCAAAACAATCCTGAGTGGCAGGGATGATTATTCCACTTTCAAATGAGAAGACAAAGACTCAGAGGCACCAACGACATTGTCAATGGGCACATGGCAGAAGGAGCAATGGAAGTCGTGTTGTGTCACTTCAGGCCATCCTGTCTGCACTTCTCTGCCTGGCTCCCTGAAGCATGTTACAGCAGGAACCCCCTGCCTTACCAGCACCAAGCCCAGAATGACCCTTTCTTACAGGCTTAGATGGCCAGAAGCCTCAGGGTCTGGGATCATCAAAGAAAGTGAGTTTCGAGAACATTGTCTCTGCCTTGTTCTCACCAGGGTGCAAATTCAAGATGCAGGGAGTCCAAAGGCCTCAGAATTTCCGTATATCGACATGTGCTCCTTCGTCCCTCTTCTCCCTATGGCTCAGTCCTCAACATGCACTCACATCCTTCAGTCACATATTCATGTACTCACCCTAAAATATTTATCAAGGGTTAAAGATGCCAAGCGGAAAGAACTAGATCCTGTCTCGATTCCCAAGTTACTGACAGTCTGTTGAGCCAGACAAGCCTAAAAGAAATCATTCTATTACTCTGTGCATGGTGCAATGATAGAGATATGGCCAAGTTATCAGAGGAGCATAGGAAAGGGGACCCGAACCAGTCTCTGGGGGGCTGGGAGTCATGCAAGGTTCCCAGGAAGTCACCACTGAGTGAGGTCTTTTAAGAGGCTGAGATGAAATTCACCAAATACAGAAGGGGAGAAGAGATGTCTCGTTGGCCTAGAGCTTCATGGCAAAATGCAGGCAGTCCCGGGTGATGGGAATGCCTAGCACAAAGCAGGGAGTGGAGGTGGAAAAGCGGGCTGCAGCCTGGAGGGGGGTCGTCAATGCTAGGGAGACATTGAGGAGGGGAATGCATCTTAATTTTCAGGTTACAAGCCCTTAGGAAGAGCCACTGTGTATTTCAGATCAGATCGTGCTTCAGTCCATGTGGAAGACAGGCTTGGACTCCAGGCAGGAGGCAGGGAGGTCAGCTGCGAGGTTGCTGCAGGAGTTCAGGACTGAGGGTCTAAACTAGGGTTGGAGAAGGAGGGGATGGATTAAAGTCAGCAAGAGGGGAGGTCAAGTTAGCAGAATTGAGTGTCTGGATTTGGGAACTAATGGAAAAAGTTAAGTTGCATGAGCGGTCTGTGGGACATTCAGGCAGATCTCCGTCCAGTGGACCACAGGATGTATAGGTCTGAACTTGGAGGGAGGGAGATGGGCTGGAGATCAGATTTGGGGATCATCAGCAGAGAAGTCAGAGTTGCAACAGGGGAATCGGTTGAGTGAATTGGCCCAAGTATCCTCCTCAGTCCATTAATCTGTGACCAAAATCCTGGACAGGTGCACAAACATGGCTGTTGGGAGCCCATCCGCATAGAAGGGTAGTTAAAGATGGTAGGAGGGCATTTAAAAAAGTCATTGAGAAAAAGAAAGGTCACCGCAAGCCAAACAAACAGCTCTGAGAAAGCAGTTGGCCCTTGGCAATGAACCTGACATTCCTACCCAGGATAAATACGATATGTAGGCTCAGTGGGAAGCTGTCTTTTTTCCCCTCCCATTATGAAAAGAAACATCCATTGTTTGGGACCCAAAGTCAAGGGCTCACCAACATTACAGTCTTTGCTGGCTTAGACTTGAACTCTTCCTCCTCTGGATTAACATTCACCACAGGGCCATGAACCATGGGAGCCCCTACATGGGAACCAGATTCTGTCCAAGACGGAACATCATTAGATTTCCCACATTATTCCTCTTTCTGCTAGGTCATAGTCCTTCCTGAATGGCAAGATCTGTACATGCATGCAGTCGTGTACTCACGCATGACTGGGAACATGCAAACACATGCATCCCCTCCCCCCCAGTATGGCACATACTTAGAGTCAGAAAAACATGTCCTTCCATATCAACACCTGGCACCTGGTATAAAATAAATCCAGACTTAGTAATTATCCTAGGACTTTGCAGCAGTTTCTTCTGACCAGTGTTGAAGGCTGGTGCCAGTCACCATAACTAGGTGTGAATTACCGCAACAGCATCCGTGCTACAGAGCCTCCTGGGCTTGTGTTTGAAACACAGAGCTGTGTTTTAGAGCCGTGGATAAAGTTCATTAATAGGTGTGAGCACAGTTCTCAAAGGGCAGTTCTGCCATATTTCCAGTCACTGTTCAGAATTCTCATTAGCCAATTACCCCGCTCCCGTCCTTCTAGCTCCCGCGGTAATGTGTATCTCAAAGCCCCTGGTAAGACAGAGCATGTTTTAAATATACCTTAATGTATTGGAAATGCACGAGTCCCCTTCGGGTTTATATATCTTAACCACTGGCCAATTTTGCAAAGTTATAAATAAATGTTACAGGCATCAGCTGCAGCAGTAGAATCAGCTGGGGATATTTAAAAGCCAGTCTAAAGTCTAACTTACCTGTAAATCTGAGATATAAAGCAGGGTAAGCAAAGCAGGGAGGAATATGCAGATAATTTCCTGGTAATAAAATCAACAACCTTGACATACAAAGTGAGACTGAGTAGGAATCGGGTTGGTGGGGGCAGCAGCTTGGTTGAATTGGCGAGTATTTCCGTGCAAGGGGCTGTGCTGGACATTGTCGGGATACAGAATGCCGAAAATCATGGTTCTGGCCATCAGAGGGTTTAGAAACATGATGCAGTGATGAGACAAGGTCACAGGTCATAGAGAGGTTATGGGGACACTGCCGAAGAAAATGTTATGGGGGCCAAGTTGGGAGGGTTCAGGAAAGAGTTCTTTGTAGAGGTGGCAACTGATGGACTTTGAAAATGGGTCTGATACCATAGGCAGAGATTGGACACCTGAAATGCTGGGAGTAAGAATAAGCACAGAAGCTGGGAGATGGGGAAACATGGGCATTTTAAGATATGGCGAGTAGCCCAGATAGGTGGAGGTATTTGGTGCATGCAGAGGAGCAATGGGAAGTAAGCCTGGAGGGGTGGGGAGGGATCAAATTTTATAAGGGCTTGGATGCTAAGGTAAAGGGTTTTTTTTAGCTAATTCAGTAGGAAATGGAGAGTTAATTCAAAGCTTTAGAGCAGAGGAAGAATAAGGTTAGAGTTACATTTCAAGGGGACTTATTTGGCAGTAGGGTGTCTACAGGACAAGAACGGAGACAGACATACAGGGATTGAGGAGAACAGTTGGGGATTTCCTGGAATAAAACAGAGAGAGGGGAGGAAGAGCTGACCTGGGAAGTGAGAGGGGGACTGCGGAGGGGAAAGTGCCTCTGAGAGGTATGAGGAAGGAAAATGAGCATGCAGGACCCCAGACATCTGACGGATACAATGCTTGAGTACTGGGGGCCCCTCGTAGAGACAGCATCAAAGATGGCGTCAATGTCGTCAGCGCCGGTGACTGGCACCACTGCCGAGACTTGAACACAATGGAAATAAGGCTGGCATAGAAATTAACTGACTTGGGGGGGGGATGGGTGTGGAGTGAAAGTTCTAGGAGATCTTCCAGTGATAAAAGACCTGGAACCCTAGCAAGAGCCTGAGTTTAGAGATCGGTATTCGGGAGATAAGAGAGACCACGAGACCTCTCTGGCAAGCCCTTCTGTCGGGTCCTAGGAGTCAGTCTAAAGACAGTCCCCATCCCCGGGGCAGGAGAGACAAGCTAGTTGACATGGCATGTGAAACAAGATTGTTGAAGATGAAGTTAGCCAGTCAGGGTTCAATCAGAGAAGTAGGCCCCCAGGAGCTGGGCGTGTGGGCGTGCGCACACACGTGCATTTGCGCATATGCATATATATGTTTTAGCTCCACATCTCTCTCTGCCTACCTACCCAAGTGATTTGCTGCAGGATCAGACCTTACACACGGTGGCAACTCTGCTCTCCCTCCTCTGATGCTGTAGCCTGAAGCCCACAGGGAGGCAGGCGTGAAGGGAAGGAAGAGGTAAAGTGGGGAGAGAAAGGACACAGTGAGCCCCCACGAAAAGCTGGAACCCACAGGAGTGGACTAGACTCTCCCATTCTTGGTGCTTCCAACTGTGACAAAGTAGGTGTGTGGCAGCGAACGCGGGTGGCGTCTTCTGTTGTTGATGAGCAGCCCACCTGGCCCAGGAGTCGGAGGGGCTGGAGGGGGCACCGGGAGAAGCCGGAGCAGTTACATGCCCAGCTGGTGCCCAGCATCAAGGAGAGGTGACTGCAGACAAGCGACAATGCGTGTGGGCGACAACAGTGCCTGCCCCAACCTTCTGGAAACACAACGGCTGTTGCTGGGCTTCCACCCTCCAGTTCTCCCAGGAAAGCATCTCTTGGGGCTTTTCTTAAACAGAAACCTACAGAGCGGGAGCTCTGGGAAATGCTGTTTATTTGGCTTAGCCGATTGGACACCACAGCCAAGGGGAAAGGGGAAGGAGGAGAGGAGGAAGAGGGAAGGGGAACAGGGTTAGGAGACCAGGCTCCAGGCTGCCGGACAATCAGACTGGAGTTGGACCACAGGCTCCCTAAGGTCAAGGTCAACCTCACGTTGATCTTGTTTTCTTCCACAGCACATTAAGGATAGGCTCTTGAGTACCTGGCAATCTTCTGGCACCATGCCGTTTTATATGCATATGTATTTTACTTACTATTTGGCAGCCCCTAAATACAGTCTGTTATTATTCCCATTTTACAGAGAGAGAAACCGAGGCTTTGGGTGGTTAAGCAATGGGGTCAAGGCTACACAGCTAGAAATTAAGCGCCCTGACTTCCCAACGGAGTGCCTGGCACGCAGTAGGTTTTCAATATATGGTAATTAAATAGATGGGTGGGTTTATGGACAAGCGATGGGGAGATGGATCGATGGGTGCACAAACAGCCGGTGGACAGGTACATGGTAGAACTAAGGGATCTGGAAGAGACGGAGAGGTCGGGGAGGGGAGGGCAGGGCAGGGAGAAGTGAGAGGCCCTGACAAAGCCGGGTTGACTCTCTGGTGTGCTCATGTTGACAGCAGAGGGGAGAGAGTCAGAGGGGAAGCCAGACAACCGCTGAGACTAGCTTTCCTTTGCCACTGAATTAATCCACAGGCTCTTCCATGAAAGACTGTGCTTCCGGGGGATCATTATTTGCATGGCTTCCTGGGGCCCCCGTGTAAGCAGTGAACCGAGGATCAGGCGCCTGATTCCTAAACCTGCCTTCGTGAGCAACTCGCCCGTGAACTCTGGCATCTCACGTCCATCCCCGTGCAGGGATGATGTGTGCCCAGCCATCTCCCTGGCTTCTGTCCTTTATCCTGCGCCTGAGGTTTGACCAGAGGAAAATGAGCCCGTTTCTTTGCCCCTCAGATGCCTCAGAACGATTAGCCCTGAATATAGGGGTTGTACCCCCTTAGAAATAGGTGTGGCCCCTGGGTCCTTCTAGATTGTTTCTGGAAATGTGCTCGGTCCTCGGACGCAGGCCTCACCAGAGCCCTCCCTTGGCAGCCTGCCTCTCCTGGTAGGGGAAGCGGTCCCTCAGAGTGGAGCTAGTCTCGGAGACAGTTTGTCTGCCTTCTCCCCGAAGCTTCCTGTGGATGGGAAATGAATCGCTCCCCTTCCTCCCCGCTGGCAGGCACCCCCTGCCCTCCCCGGGAGGTTGCCGGAGCCTGCGACATTATCTGCTAACTCCCAGGACAGGCCCCGGACCACGGCCGGGAGCCCCCGGAAGGATGACTGGGTGGCAGGGAGAGAGGGCCGGGCAGGGTTGCCGCTGAGAGCCACGGGGCAGAGAGCCACGGCCGGGCCGGGGGCGCAGGGAGCCCCTCGGCGAGGGCCCCGGCGTTTGCCGTCCCGAAGAGCGGGGAGCTGTCATCTGTGTGTCAGCGTTCTCCAGAGCTGCGGACTCCAGAGTCTCAGAAGTCCTCCCGGCGGCTGAGCATCCCACTGGCCACAGTTAACCTGTTCAATACCGGGTCAGCAAGTCTGCCGAGAATGTTTGCTGATGGCATTCTACTGGGCGCACTGGTGCTGTCGACTCTGGTCCACAGAAAGCCTGACGCGTCCCTCATGGCGGCAGAAAGCTAGGAGCCAGTTCTGCCTGCTTCACAGAATCTTCAGGCTGAGCGGGACAGTTAGAGGGCACCTGGTCGCTCCCTGTGCCCGCAGGCAGGCCGGGACGTGAACCAGCCGAGACAGATGACAATCTGTTCTCTCTCTCTGCCTTCGAAAACCTGAGGACATTTCACGTAGACCCTTAGTATCTAATAGCCCTCCGCCCGGAGACCGTGTTTTCGAGCTCATCTGTATTCCGGGGGTCCTCCGATTGGAATCTTGGCGGGGTTGGGAGGGACCACGGTCCCCTGCCGCGTGGGCGCTGGAGGCGGCGCGGAGGGGCTTCGCTGGGCGTCTCTGGGCAGCTCTCCTCCAGCTCGGGGTTCAGAGGCATCGCGAGGGCAGCTCGCCGGCAGTCGTGGTGCGATTATTTACACCACGGAAGTGGGCAAAGACGACAAATCAGGGAATCCCCACCCTGCCCCCAGAGATCCCGTTGTTCGACCTTCACCAGCACACAACTGGTTTGACTACGGCGACACTCCTCCGAAGCAGCTGGGAAACAATTATCCTCTGGACACTTTGTGTTAGTGCCTTCAGGTGGAGCTCCGTCCCTGGGGTCACTGGGAGGGCTGTCATTTTCCCAAGGGCAGAGGCTGTGACTCGCGTTTCCCCGCCGCGCAGGGCTTCTGACCAGCAGCTGCCTGTGGACGGCACGCCGAAGGGACAAAGGACACGAATCGAATCATCAGGCCTCGTGACTCCGGCCGTTCACGGTCATAGGCCTTGTGCACTCACGCCGCTCCCGTCAGATGGGCCAAACAGGAGGTATGTTTATTCGAATTGACGTCAGAGTCGTGCAATTTAATTCAAGCAGGACTTAGGAAACCTCTACTCAGTGCCCCACCCCCTTCCTAGGTTCTGGAACCCGGGAGAAGGAGATGTGTTTATAGGCAGCAGCCCATCCCTCCTAGTCTCGAATAACTTACACTTTGATTGGGAAGATACGCATACAAGCAGCCAGTTAGAAATCAATAAGCAGAGCCTTGAAGGCTCGTGCTTGATGGATTTGGGGGGGTCATAAAACACAGCAGTATGAACATGGGACACTGGGGTCAGATTGCCCGTGTTCAAATTCCGGACCACCATCAGTAGTTACGTGACCTTGGAAGGATGGCTTAACACCCTCCCCTGACCTTGCCCCCCCCAGCATTCAAATCCCTCATTCTAAGGGTATAATGAGATCTGGCTCATAGAGGAGTTATCAGAGTCTGTGTGTTCATGTTTAGAAAGCACTTAGCACACTGCTGGGATACAGCAAGTATAAAATATATAGTAGTCATTATTTTTATCTTATAGTCTAATGGCCTCTTTTTAAAAAATGAATCCATTGAGGGCCAGGAGTGGGAAAATAACTATTCACCCGAGATCAGCAGCGCTAACTTTGTCGGTATTGGGGAAGGTACATACCCCAGTCACAAATATAACCCCAGACCTCAGTGCCCCGACACGATGAATGCGACTGTCTCTGCAAAGTCGGGTGTCCATCAGGCAACCCTGCTCTACTGAGGGGCGGCACCCGCTAGAGCCACTGGTCTCCACGGCCACCGCGGTGGGGCAGATAGACGTGGAGGACGTGGGCCAGCTCCTCGCTGCTGTGACCTGTCCACGGGTCAGAGCTAGTTCCACGGTCCCCGCCCAAGGTTGGCCTGGTGGGGGGTGCAGACTGATGCAAGTTTATTTGGTGGACACAGTGCGTGTCACACTAATAGCACAGAAGTTGTCCCAAGGCGGCATACGGTGAACTGCTTCTCAGTGGACAGCAACTCGGGGGGACAGCCTGTGATCCAGTAGCCCTGTGGGGGTACGTACCAGCACTGCGGCAGATTAGAGAAGGGGCTAAGAAAGGACAAAAGGGCTTAGCGTCATTTGTTGAAAGACAAGTACCAGCTCAACACCAAGCACTAGAACAAAACCAAAAGGACAGGTAGAACCAGGAGCTGTGGAGAGGAGGGGTACCCCCTTAGAGCAGCATCTCCTGCAGTGGGGACCCTGCCATGGCCCACCCCTGTCCCTGGGGGTCAGGGTGCAGGCAGAAGGCGGGCTTCGCTCTGATCAGGGGCAATCCCCTTGATCTGGCTCCTGCTCTTGCTCTCACCTTGGAGAAACTTCCACGGAGCTCATCTTCCTTCATCGGCCCTGAAATAAGTGCTTCCTGGTGGGGCACAGTGTGGCGGAAAGAGGGCTGCATGCAGAATCCACAGATGCAGGTTTCCTGTTTCGCCTTATACCCCTGACTCCTGTGTGACTTAGCGAGGACACTCCACCTCTCTGGGCTGCAGTCCTCCTTGGTGAAACAAGGCGTTCCCTCAGACCCCTGAGGGCTCCAAGCCTCTCCTAGCCAGCATTTGTAGGATTTATTTGGGGTAACATCTTGGGAGGGCTAGTCTGAGACTCTTCTTTGGGGAAAGATTCAGGGAGAAAAGGATTGCTCCAGGGCTATGGCAGCCTTGAGGTGAGCAGGATGGAACATGGCATGTGCAAATCTTTGGTGAGGGGCCAAGCTTACATCAGAACGGAGCCGGGATAAAGAGGCAGCCCCGGAAGCTGGGCCCGGCCTCATCAATCTCAGCATTGACGTATCAGTCAGTCAGTTCAATCAGTTGCAACACTTTGTTTTTTTTTTCCTTTTGGAAATAAATAAAGATGAAGGCAAGAGATACCACCCAACGAGGAAACCCAGAGCAGTGTGGATAGTCGCACTGCCGCTGAGTCCCGGAGCTGGACTCTGATGAATGGAGCAGGCTGCCTTTGACAAATCAGGTACCTCAATCCAGTGGGTTTAGGCTCTTGTTTTTTAAATGGGAACTTAATGCCGCTCACTCATTCATAGGTAGGATGCCGTGTCGGAAAGTTAATATAGAAATCTGTTATTTACAAGGGTCTCCACGTTTGTGTTTTAAAAAAACCAAACTTATAAATCATACACATCTCAGAGGGAAACTCTTCTGGCATAAATTGTCACCCTCTTCTGATAAATCTCACATTTGCAATCCTTCCTGATCCCACTTGGAGTGGGATGGGGGCTGGAGCGCAAGGAGCGGGGAGGAGGGTGCGGGGAGGGTGGCAGTAATTTGTTCCTCATTTCACCTTCTTCTCTTTTTATTTATTTATTTTTTAGCTTATCTGGGTCTGGGAGCACACCGATTGAAAAAAAAAGTTTCATGTCAATAAAATAGGCTGGGGGCGTGGGGCTTGGATTCTAGAGCTGCTTTATGAGGGCAGTTTCCTGGATGACTCCCTGGGAGCACACGGACCTCTGTCGCCATGCCCAACTATCACCCCGCATTAGCCCTTGGGGCGCCTCCAGCCCACAGGGGTGCACACAGGGGCCTCAAGCTGCCTTGGATCTGCACCACCTGCTGCAGTCTCTGCCCAGGGTGAATTCCTTCTTCCCCCGGAAAGGCCAGGAATATCCCCCCAAGCCCGCCTTCTGCTTCTCCCCTTCTGCCTCTACTCCCTTAGGGAGCCACCTCCTCCAGGAAGTCTTCTCTAACTAGAACTGCAGATTGCTGAACACATTAGGATTTATGTTAGTTCGCAAAGGACAACAGGAACAACGAAGCAGACAGACACTCTTTCAGAGGATGAAATAACAAAGATCCCTAAAGCTCTGGTGTTTAGGGATCACTTCCTGCCCATAAGTATAGATCTTCCTTGACTTACAACGGGGTTACGCCCCAATAAATGCATCATACGTTGAAAATATCATTAAGCTGAAAATGCAATTAATACACTTAACCTATTAAGCATAGCTTAGCCTTGCTCAACTTAGATGTGCTCAGAACACCAACACGAGCCTACGGTGGGGCAGGATCGTCCAACACAGAGCCCATTTTACAACAGCGTTGAATAGCTCATGTAATTGATTGACCACTGTATTGAAAGTGAAAAACAATGGTTGTATGGGAGCAGAAGGACTGTCAGTGGATCGGTTGTTTACTCTCGTAATTGAGTGCTTACCTGGGAGCTCAGCCACTGACCAGCATCCCAAGACAGGATCCAGCTGCAGAACCCTAGCCCGGGGAAACTCAAAGTTTGGTTTCTACTGGAAGCATATCGCGTGTGCACCATCATGAAGTGGAGCCATCTGAAGCTGGGGACTATGCTGAGTAAGTTGGGGCTTGAAATACTGACATTTCTCAGGAGATGGGCTCCCATCAGACTGGCTCCAGGCCAGCCTGCTCCTCCTTCACTGGCCACTAGGAGACACTAGACCTTTTAAGCTCCTCTGCCAAAAAGGGCTTTTCTCTGCTTCTCCCTTGCACGGGCCTCCCGCTCCCGTCACTATTGTCCACTGTCTTCTGTCCTCTGTATGAGCCACCAGCCCTGGGAAGGACACACCTTCTTCCAGAGCCCTCTGTGCCCAGGCAGACTTTTTCAAGAGGGAGTTTGCCTTAAAGTCTTCACCGAGGAATGCAAATGGTTCCATTTTAACTGTGGGGGTGCCTTACTTACACTAAATAGATTTCTGGAAGGTTGCTAGTAAAATGGGGGGGGGGATCCTCTTTTAAAAGCACGGAGAGAGTTTCTATTTAAAGCAATCTTATGATAAATCCTTTTGCAAAGAATTCTTTGGTCCTGAGCAACAGGTTGGCAGTTCAGTCATTCTGCTGGACACTTCACCTACATAACAGTAATAAAGCTCGTAGTCCTGGCTGATTGGCTGCCCACAGTGTGCTGCGTGTGTGTGACCATCTGGTGTCTCTACTTGGTCCCCTTGCGTTGCGCCCACACTGCTGGCCAGAATGACCTTCCTAAAGCACTAGACTCCACATTCTGTGTCCCTTCCTCAGAACTATGCAGGGGGACCCCTTCCACAGGTGAAGCCCAGCCTCCTTGCCCAGTTGCAACCTCCTTCTCCATGGTCTCCTAGCCCATGGAGTCCTTGCCCTGTGCACTCCCGCCTCACCCCTGCTTCTACCCACCCCCGCTGTTGGGGCAGTAGCTACCCACTGTTCTCCTCTCTTCCTTTGTTGGCATTGTCCCCGCCAGAAACAACTCACCCTTCATCTGGTCTTCCAGACAGCTCTCTTGCTCTCTGGAAGACCCAGCGCTTTCTGCCCTGAATTATAAACTTGATCTATATTTTGTTTCTCTTCACTAGCTACTTAGGGGCTGAGATCTGACTTATTCAATTCAACCACATGCTTTGTGCATTCTAACGGATCCCTCAGATTTCTAGGAGCAGAGCTTGAAAAGTCTTATTTTAAATGCAAAGAGATTGCTGGCCAGAATGTGAAATGATGTTCTCAAACTCCAAGAACCGACTCTGGCGCTCTAGCCAGCGACACTCAGGCAACCGGATCTTCCTCCACTACCCTCACTACCTGAGAGCTTCTTCAAGTGTCCCCCCCTCAGGAGTTTGTCCATACTGTTCCATGACCCTGTGGGATCACTGGTCTTCTGTCTATTATGGCTGACCCGGTCCTTCTTGCTCCGGGTCTGTCTTGCACCCCAGTGGGAGAGAGAGAGGTAGACTGTCCGGGGTCATCTCTTGAAGCTCAGATGCCCCGGCAATGGACAGACTACAAACTCCTTTTCTCTCTCAGGAGGGCTTGGGCTTTAACTCTGCTTCTCTGAGACTGGCGTCCCCCTCCTCCCAGCAGCCTGAATCCACCTCTTCACGAGGTCTCCAGGTGCTAACAGCTGGCACTCTTAGATAACTCCCTCCACCAGCTGGCGTTTACGCTGCCTGGCACCTGGGTCTTGCCTGTTCACCCTGCTCCTGGGCTGATCCTTCTCCTGAAGCCTACTCCACAGTTGGATCCACGCTGACTTGACCCACGGGACCCATGGGACCCATGGGCCTTCTTTTGCTGGCTTGGACTTATACATTTCTCCAAGAAGGGCTGCTCCTTCAGCCCTGCTATGTGATATTATAATTCTACCTTCTCCCATCCTGACCCCACCCCACAGTTCATTTTCTTGCCTTTCTCGGCAGTGAGACACCATCAGCAGGTCCACGCTGGTGAGTCATCAGGGTCAAAACAGAACTTCCTCTCTCTTTCCTCTTGAACTTGACCCTCTCCTAAAGGACCGTTGGCCTTCCAGGATGTGTCCTACAGATTCGTTTCTGAGTGCTGCCCTCAGATAACTAGAGACCTACAGGAGAGAGCTTTCCAGGATGAAGGTGACTGTGGTAGGCCGGGGGAAGCTTCTAGAACGGGCATCTCTCCTCTGAAACACCCCCCACTATAGCGGTCCCCACTCTACACAGCTGGCCACTTGCGTATTCTCAATCATAAGATAATCGCTGAAAAAGCAGGGACAGTACTTCATTTGTCCATTGCTGTACAATAGAATAGTCCAAAGTCATTCCAATGGCCTATAAAGCCCCACCCACACGGCCACCCCTTCCCCCTTACCTCTCTGGCCTCTCTGGCCTCATTCCTCCCCAGCTTTTCTTGGCTCACCCTCTGCCTGCTCCAGACTTTCACCATTTTCTGAATATTGCAGGCCCACCGCTGCCTCGTGGGCTCTGCCCTTGCTGTCCCACCTGCTTAAACACACTTCCCCCAGATATCGCTAGGGTTTGCTGCCTCCCTTCCCAGGGTTTCTGTCAAATGTCACTCTTCACAAAAAGACCATTTCTGATCGCCCATTAAAAATGCTATCAAATATACTCCCTGCCCCACTTACCTAATTTCTTTTTTTTTCTCTTAGGCATTTACCCACTGACATGCTATGTATTTTTCTTAGTTATTTCTTCTTTCTCCCTGATAGAATGCAGGCTTTATGAAGGCAAGAATTTTTTGTCTGTTTCCTTAACTTCCCTACTCCTGCAGCCCAGAACAGTGCCTGGCACTTAGTGAGTGTGAATCAACATTTGTTGAATAAATGGATGAATCACACTAAGAATTAAGGCAGGCGCCACGTCTCATTTCTGTCTCGGCTTATTTTTCTGGGGTTTAGGGAACTCGAGGTGCAAGTCTTGCCACAGAAGACTGGAGTTGGTGTTTTTCTTCTTCTTTGCTTTGATTTCTTCTCATTTCTTACTAAACCACCTTGTATGATTAAGAAGTGCCTTCCTTCCCGGCATCATTTAGTTCAGAAAAATATTTATTTGGGTCTGATGTTGGCAATACATCAAAATCCAATAATCATACCATAGTGCACTGCACTGAGGACTGCGAGGTCCATAACATAATAACATGTAATCTGCACATCAGGATCACACAAGCGAATCTATAATTTCATTTTATTTATTTTCTTAAAATGTGACAATCCCACATGTTGCTCAAAACGATGGAGGTTGGGACCAGCAGAAATGCGGGAGATTTATGAGGCATGTCAGCCAAGTCTTGGGGATTCCTCCTTGGTCCGTGCTTAGGAGATAGGCCTGAGCAATTTCTCCTTTTACTGCAGCAATATCTCATCTGCATTTGGGAGAAAGACCCCCCACCTGTAAACGTATTAGTAGGCCTGTCTCTTTACCAGTGTGTAAATTTCCCACAGCGTGCACCTCCAAGGTCTTGGGAACTGGTTTCTTTTGAGGTTTGGGTTGAGCAGCCTGCGTTCGAGAAAGCTCTAGTGTGGTCTGTGCCATGTGGCGGGGGGCAGTCTGGGAGATTTGAAACAACAGCAGACTTTTCTTACTGAACAGTGGACAGGAGCCTGCTGAAATGAAATAATGCAAAGCAATTTCAAAGGCACGCAAGCTGCAGTCCCAGGGTCAGGGCTGGACAAACCTGAACCTATTTTGGGGTCTTCAAGCCCCAGGGGAAACTTCACCTGTCTCTCCCCCAAGGGATCTGCTCCATCTTGTCACTGTTGTGAGTTTGCTCTCCCTTGACAAGTGACTTCATGTTAAAGGCAACAATGACCGTTGTTTACTGATACGTGGCAGAAATTCTCTAGCGCTATCTCATTAATCCACAAGACAAGTGCGCAGTCCCAGATTTGTCCAACAGGAGCCTGAGGTTCCAAGAGTTTAAATGACGAAGAAAGTGAGTGCTGAAGCAAGGGTGTGAGCCCACACAGGCCCCCAAGCCTCTGCTCCTTCTATTTCATTGTGTTACAGTCCCCAGACTTGTCATCAGCACTGTCTTTACCCCTGTGCAACCAGGCTCTGGGCTCCGTGCTTAGAGGGTTCCAGCACTGGCCTTTGTCCTGTTGTACTGTCCCACATCTTTGACACCCACAGGACATGACCACCGGGATCTCACACCCCTTGTTTGAGGCCAAGTTCTGGGTGTTCAGGGCACCTTAAATAGTCCTGATCCCACTTCTGGGGACTCACAGTCCACTTTCCAGGGTCTGTTGGTGCCCAACCTTTGGCTCAAGGATAGCCAGAGGCTGCCATTTTGAAGGTAGGGTAAGTGAATGGAGTTTGGACATGTCATCTGGGGTCTTCAACACACGCACACAAGGCTTCATGTTGTCTAGGCTAGAAGCAGGTATGGGAGGAGGAAATGGGTGGGTCCCCATCAGGCTGCCACCCCTGTCCTCTTCCTGCAGGGCCCCCACACACACCACACTTGCCTTGTCCACTATCATGGCGCGCTGAGTGCACACAGCTTCTGCATGGTTGTCATGGCACCCGTTACATCCCGGGAGGGCCATGACAGCTCTGGGAGACTGGAGGAGTAGGAGGATGGGGGAGCATCCACAGGTGGTAAGCACCCCCAGGTGTGTCCTCTGACCCCCTCTCTGCCCCCGATCTCTGTCCCTTGGCTGCCCTGGTCTGCCATGCTCTTTGTGATCCCTCCTCTTTCCCAGAATGCTCCTCGCACAAACCCTGAAAATGACCTATAGTTCAGGAGCAGCTCTTTGTACCTTGGCCCTACAACCTGCCCTCTAGTTTAACAAACCCGACAGACATATTCCCGACAATATAGAGACCTCAGGGAGTCTGTCTCCAGGGGCAGGCTGTGGACTCTCTGTTATTTGCTGGTCACATGACAGGGAAAGGTGGGAGCTGAGGGAAAGACTGTCTGAAGTAACACGTCACATCTTCCCACTGCCCTTTGCTCTCAGCCATCCCCTACTGGATCCACATTGACCTGGGCTTTTATGAAGCCGTAGCACTTGGCTGCAAAGAGATCCTCTGAAGCCCGGAGCAGGCTCCTCTTGGGATGAAAGAAATTGTTCAGCGTGTGTAGTGTGGAGCTACATTTGAAATCAGTGGACAACTCAGGCTTTCCCCAGGCACCTCCCTCCTACCTCTCTCCCTGCACCTTCCACCACACCCCTAGTTAAACTCAGCCCCAACTAGACTGGTTTCTTCATAGAACAGTCCACACACTCAAAACTTTTGTCTTGCTTGTACCATTTTCCTTGCTGCAAGTGTCCATTCTTACTTCTCTCATTTTGTGAGTATTTTGCCCATTTCTCAAACTCCTTGTCAGTGACAAGTCATACCATGTGAGGTGTGGTTGAAGACACTACAGTTGTTTAGTAAAGAAGAGAAGACAAGAAAGACATCAAAGCTGGTGTGAAACCAAAGAATGGTCTTCTGGAAGAGGTGGCAGATCTTGTATCTGGGACCCCAGGAGGTAAAATCAGAGCCACCAGGGAAACAGCTCAGCTTAACGTAAGAAAGATCCTCTAGGCAGTGAAAGAACCTGAAATATGGAGCAGAATGACCTGAATAGTATCAAGTTTCTGGGCAGGTACTGACGGTGTTCTTTGGGCTGATGAAGACAAAATTTAATCACCAGTAGTAGGGTTGGTCTACACAACCACAAAGTTCCCTCACGCCCCGAGATCCAAAAGTTTTTAGTGTCTTACCTCCTCCGGAAGTTCTTTAACCACTGCTAGCTTCAGACAGATCCATTTCTCTGGACAACTTAGAACCGAGACTCCTATGCTTAGTCTTTATTATAAGTTACCTGTCTGCTGTTAGTTACCCTAAGTAGACTAAAAACTCCTTGAAGTTAGGGACCATTTGTTCCATAGTTGCTCCTCCTGAATATAGTAGGGTGATCCCTTTAAAAGGATCACCTTTTCTGCTTGTAAAATAGATCTGTGCTCATTAAGGAGAGTTCAGAAGCTATAAAATACCAGGAAGGATACAAAAACGATCTCTGATCCCATCCTCCAGGAATAAGCACTGATAAACACGCTTGAGTACTTCCTCCCAGTCTCCAATACATATGTATTTCTTGAAATGAGGAGGACAAACTTATGGGGGAACTTTGTGTTTTTCAGACTCACAAGCAAGTGGTAGCCAAGAAACTCCGTCAGACCTCTGGGATGGTAGAGTTCAGTCCAGAACTTTCTGCTCGTGGTGCCTCCTCTGAAACAGGGGAAGGGAGGAGCTACGCGATCACCCTGGGCTGCTGTCTGTTCCAGGTGAAGAAGTGCCCAAGAGTCGCTCAGTCATTTTTGCAGCCTGTGCCTCCCTTCCAACCCTAGGATGTTCCTCATGGTCAAATGCACGCTCTCATCCGCCACAGTTACCAGGGGGTCTCCACAGGGAGGATTAGCTTGGCTGGAGATGTGTGTGTGTGTGTGTGTGTGTGTGTGTGTGTGTGTGTGTGTGTGTGTGTGCGCATGCATGCGCGTGTGTGTTTTCCTTTCTCCCTAACTCACTGAGAGCTTGGCAAGGCCAGGAGAGAGGCGCCTGATTATTTTTAGCCCCTTGTTCCTCGGAATGGATTGTGCATAACAAAAGAATGCTAATGCTCAGTGTCTTTATGAAAGCACTCGAGTTCATCAGCTTTGCAAAGAAGTGAAATTAAATCAAGATTTAATTGGGATATGCATGTTTTATTCATGCTACTAACCACAGGAGAAGCCAGCAAGCTGAAGGTAAAAAAGAGGGGAAAAAATCTTTTGAAAAGTTGTTTCTCTCTGATTAAATAGAGATAGTTTCCAACTTCAAAGGGAGCAGGCCTTTAATGTATTTTAAATGCTCAACTACCCTTGGCCTGGCCAACTCTGCGGCTGGTGGGCGACAGCAAACCGGGCATGACCTGCTCCTGCCTTCATGTCTGGCCTCTAGAAACAGCTGCGCGGCTTGGGCTCCCACCCTCTGGGCTTCGGTCTGAGGCCCTACAAACCGCTGTCCCAGAACCCTGGGGAGAGGTGGGCTCAGCATAGAGGATCTAGAGTTAAGCCTTGTACAGTGAGCAGCTCCTGCCACCCAAGTCGGAAGGACAAATAACGCCAGAGAATAAGACTTTCCCTTTCATTAGACATTTCTTCCCTGGTCGAGAACACTTTGAGTACCTAGCTGGCTGTGTCAGGTACAAAGATAAAGCGGTCCCAGCCTGAGCCTCTTGCACCCAACAATATAGGACAAGAGATTAAACAAAGACCTTAAATAACATGGAAAAAAGAGAGAGAAGGCAAAGGTTGCCGGAAAGGTTTCAGATGCTTTGAGAGATCAAAGGAAGGAACAACTCCACAGAGAGAGCAAAGAGAGCTTTATGGAGGAGGCGTTGGAGCCGGGCTAGAGGAATGTCTGGAATTCCTGTGTGTGCAGATGGGGAGAAAGTGTTCCAAACAGTGCGACTGAGTCAAGCTGGTGGTGATGGAAAGCTTGAAGGGTGTTTTGGGGGCAGACAAAGGGTCTAATTGGCTAGGGCTTGTGAGACGTGTGGTGTAGCAGTGGGAGAATCTGAGAGTACGGTTTGGGACCAAGGCACCGGGAGCCTTAAACTCGGGCTGAGCCGTTAATAAAAAGAGAGGAGCGAATCAAGTTTAGGGGAGAGATGGCTCTTCAGAATCATCAGTTCAGAGGCACATAGAATTGGAAGAGATTTTCAGGATCATCTGGTCCAAACATGGCCACTCCCATGGCTCACTACCGCCTGTGACCATGGCCGACATCACTCAGCCATCTTGCCCCCTTCTTCTGAAATCAGAAGGAAGCTTACGGTCTTTCTGGGAAAAACAAAACAAAACCCAGAGTGGTTGCCACTGGTGAATTCTGGCTATCTGAATTTTTCCCCTGCCACTCTTTGATATTTCACACCCCCAAACATCTACAAGAAGTGGGTGGGGCAGGTAATTTAGTTTTCCATAAAAGCGGGCTAGGTTATTTCACTTTAATTACCCACGGAGAAAAAAAACTTCAAGTCCTCTTAAAGTATCAAATAGATAACAAGATAGCATGGAATTAGCAAGAAATTTAATTAAGGGAAAACATGAGAGGTAAAGGCAAAACAGAAGACATTTTTCCTTTAAGAGCATTGGTTAACTTGGGGAATTTTGAACTTTTGTTTGAAATCCTTATGGATGACAGATAACAGAAATCAAAATCCAAGGCTGTACAAGTTTCGAAGTCTATTAGGTAACATGTTCCACAACGAGCTGGTATAAATACGAACCAGAAGGAATCCAGCCCTCTTGCTGATTTGTAGTCCTGTTTCCCACCTGCTGGGTGGTTCAGGGAGCCTCAGGGCGTGAACCTGGTATGGGATGGCCCTATACTGGTAGATTCATGGCACTTGGATGAAGCAATGCAAGTTGTCTCCACTTCATCCGTGGCCTCAAATTTTACAGATAATTATTTAAAGTCCAACAAGTATCATAGAATCAAAGATAACCAAGTCACAAGAGAAAAAAACATAATGGGTGCAAAAAGGAGAAACAAAAAGCAATAGAAACATATCTACAGGGACTTCAGTATTAGATCAGACATAACTTTTTATTTATTTATAATTTTTTTATTATGTTATGTTAGTCTCCATACAGTGTATCATTAGTTTTTGATGCAGTGTTCTATGATTCATTGTTTGCATATAACACCCAGTGTTCCATGCAGTACGTGCCCTCCTTAATACCTATCACCAGGCTTATCCATTCCCCCCACCCCCTCCCCTCCGAAACCCTCCATTTGTTTTCTAGAGTCCATAGTCTCTCATAGTTCATCTCCCCCTCTGATTTCCCCCCTTCATTTTTACCTTCCTTCTCCTAATGTCCTCCATGCTATTCCTTATGTTCCATAAATAAGTGAAATCATAGGATAATTTGTGTTTCTCTGTTTGACTTATTTCACTTAGCATAATCTCCTCCAGTTCCATCCATGTTGATGCAAATGAGTATTCATCCTTTCTGATGACTGAGTAATATTCCATTGTATATATGGACCACATCTTCTTTATCCATTCCTCTGTTGAAGGGCATCTTGGCTCCTTCCACAGTTTGGCTATTGTGGAAGTTGCTGCTATGAACATTGGGGTGCATATGCTGCTTCTTTTTTTTTTAATCTTTTTAAAATCTTTTTTTTTAAGATTTATTTATTTAAGAGAGAGTGTAAACATTTTTTGGGTAAATACCCAGTAGTGCAATTGCTGGGTCATAGGGTTTTTTTTTAACTTTTTGAGGAACCTCCACACTGTTTTCCAAAGTGGCTGTACCAACTTGCATTCCCACCAGCAGGGTAGGAGGGTTCCCCTTTCTCCACAACCTCTCCAACATTTGTTGTTTCTTGTCTTGTCGATTTTTGCCATTCTAAGTTTGTAAGGTGGTATCTCAATGTGGTTTTGATTTGAATTTTCCTGATGGCTAATGATGTTGAACATTTTTTCATGTGTCTCTTAGCCATTAGTATGTTTTTTTTTGGATAAGTGTATGTTCATGTCTTCTGCCCATTTTTTGACTTATTTGTTTTTGGGGTGTTGAGTTTGATAAATTCTTTATAGATCTTGGATACCAGCCCTTTATTTGTAGTGTCATTTGCAAATATCTTCTCCCATCTTGTGGATTTCCTCTTGGTTTTGTTGACTGTTTCCTTTACTGTGCAGGAGTTTTTTTTTTAAGACTTATTTATTTATTATAGAGAGAGAGGGAGAGAGAGCACGCATGAGCAGGGGGGCAGGGCAGAGCAAGAGAGATAAGCAGGCTCCCCATCAAACAGGGAGCCTGATGTGGGACTTGATCCCAGGACCCTGGGATCACCTGAGCTGAAGGCAGACTCTTTGCTCAGGTGCCCCAGACATACATTCTATAGCAACTATGTTTCCTCTGGGTTGCAGCTTGGATTCCCAAGGAAGCTGGGTTGACTCTGAGTTGGACATTAAAGATTAGGTTTGCTGGGCATCAACACCTGATGGGGAGAGGAAAGAAAGCAGGACTGGGGTGAGGGAGAAGTCAGGCTGGTCTTGACCCACAGCAGGAGGAGCTTTAAAGCCAGGATGGCTCATCAGAGGTGCCCTGAGTAGAAGATAGGGAGTCAGGTCTTTAAATTCTCATGACAACCAGTCTTTAGCTATGGATAACCTCTGGAAGGAAACTCCTTCCAACTGAGGCAAGTTTCAAAGAGACTGTCAGGCAGTAAGATTACCATAAGCTGAGTAAATTAATTCCTTATTCCTGAAAGACAAATGGACACTGCAGCACAGCATCCATGGCTCTGTTTAAGGAAATCAGAACAAGTGTGATTAAAATTTGTATGAGCAGGAAATGATAAAGATTGACTCATTAGATTTTTTTTAAAAAGAACTTCTGGGGCACTTGCATGGTCCAGTTGGTTAAGTGTCCAACTCTTGGTTTTGGCTCAGGTCATGATCTCAGGGTTGTGAGATTGAGCCCTGTGTTGGGCTTTGCACTCAGTGCAGAGTCTGTTTAAAGTTCCTCTCTCCCTTTCCCTCTGTACTCCCTGCTCTCCCTCCCTCTCTCTCATATAAATAAATCTTAAAAAAAATTCTAAAAATGAAAAATGGGACTACCAAAATTAAAAATCCAAAGGATGAGTTTAACTGTGGATTAAACAAAGTTAAAGAAAGAATTAGTAAATTGGAAAATATGCTAGAAGAAAACAGTCTATGTATGTCATGAAGAGAAAGATAAGTACAAAATGCAGAAAAGTGCTTAAGTGATATACAGGGTAGAAGGAGAGTGTCTTACATACATTTAATCTGAATCTTAAGAGAGGAGAGAAGAAATAGAGCAGAAATAATATGTGAAGAGATGATGGGTAAAAATTTTCAGGACCATTGAATCTTGTGAATCTACAAATTCAAAAATCTTCATAAATCTCAATTCAGACAAAGGAAATAGTTAGACATATCATAGAACACCAGAGAAAAAGAGGAACTCTTAATAGTGGTCATAAAATAAAGGCAGATTATTTTTAAATGAATGAGTTTGACCAGTTGCTGATTCTCAACAGTCATGAAGGAGGTTAGACAGCAGAAATATCATGGCTTCAATATGCTGACAAAAATTAATAGCTAATGAAAAATTCTATGCCCAGTAAAAATATCTTTCAATGATGAGGACAAATTAGGACACTTTTAGGTAAGCAAAATAGAGTTGTCCTCAACAGACCCTCAGTAAAAGAAATTCCAAATGATGTATTTCAGGCAGAAAGAAAATTATTCCAGGTAAAAGGTATGAAATGCAGAAAGGAATCGAGAGAGGAGGGTTATAAATAAGTGGATAAAGTCCCATGAGCATTGAATGTACAAAACAAAAGCCATGTAGTCTTGCAGTTTACATTTAAAAAATATAGAATTAACAGAGTGATAGTGTTCTAAGATTTTGGTATTGTCCAATATACAGGTTAAGATATTCACATGTGGCTTTGAAAATTTAAGGACACATCTTATATTCTTTAGAATCTATTGGTCATGACTCAGCAGAGGAAAACAGAAGCAAAGCATTTCAGGAAGAAAATAATTTCCATGGTAATATTCTTTGCTATGAAATCCATTTTGTGTGATATTAATATAAGCACTCCAGCTTTATGTAACCAGTGGAAGCATAGTATGTCTTTCCCCATCCTTTAACTTTAATAAAATTTACTATCCATTCATGATAACAAGAAAACACTTAGCAAAGTAGGAATGGAGGGAAACTTTTTCTTTTGATAAAATATATTTACCGAAACCTATAGCAAACATCATACATAACGGTGAAGGTCTGAAAGCTTTCCTTCTGAGGGCAAGAACAACACAAGGAATTATACAACCTCCACTTTCATCAATTCAAAGTTGACTAGAGGTTTTGGTCAGGACAAAAAGAAGCTTCTCTCTCCTTGCCTCCCAGAAATGATGAGAAGGAAAACAAAAGTTCATCACTTAAAAATGATAAAAACTATGCACATAGAAAATCTCCCTACTCCCTGCCAAAATCCACAGATGCATTTTAAAATCAAATAAGGGAGTTTTAACAAGTTTGCTGGCTGAAAAATAAATATAAAAACATTCGTTAGAATATTTGCACCACTGTATATGAAGACTTACAATAAAGATATGATACTTAAGTGTGTGTTGTGTTTGTGCAGGGATAGTTAAAACAGAGCAATGACATAGAATAGCAAGCCAAGCTGTAGACTCTTGATACAGTAGAGTGGGGAGCACCACAGAGCATTAGATAAAAGACACACTTTTCAAAAATGGTGCCAAGACAATTGTATATCCATATGGGAGAAAAAGAAATTAGGTATCTGTCTCTCATCATACACTAAAATCAATTTCAGATAGATTAAAGACCTGGTTATGAAGTCAAAATTATATTGCTTTCTGGAATTTCAGTTCCAGAACAAGATACTATAGATTGACTTTTCCCTGCTCCTCCTCTCCAAATATAACCAAATACCCAGAAATTATTAAACAGAAAATGATGAAAAGAACTCTAAAAGCTGGAAAGAAAAAGGCAGACTGGCTAGAGACACTGGGACTTGAATGAAAATGTGGTGAGGTCCCTGGGTTTTCTTTTTATTTCTCATATACCCTTGAACTGGGCACCAGAGAAGCCTACCACTCCAGAACCACTGTCAGGTGTACACAGGAAAAAAAGAAGAAGAAGAAGAAGAAGAAGAAGAAGAAGAAGAAGAAGAAGAAGAAGAAGAAGAAGAGGGAGAAAGAAAGCCTTTTGTCTTCAGCAAAGGACCAGGAAAAGGGAAGCCCAAGAGAGATCTAGTAGACAGCTTCAATCCTTGCTCCATACATGAGGACCCGGCAGTGCCAGCAGTGAAAACAGCCACCTCAACAACCTCCACAGCTAGGACCCTGGCAGGTGGTTCCATCTGCTTGCAACAGCAGCAGGAAATCTCCAGACCATCCAGGTCTTGCTCCATAAACCAGGCTCAGTGGGTGGCCTAATCTAGGTGCATCAGTGAAGCCCTAGGCTGCTCCATTCCCCACTGCACAATGGGGGCACTGGTGGGTTATGCCTTCCAACAGGGCAACAGTGAATCTCTGTGTCTCTCTGCCTTCAACCTAGTGGACAAAGACATTCAGGCCAAGGGTTTTTCTCTTCTCCACCAAATGTCTCCCAGTAACAGCAGGTGGCTTAAGGAAGTGCCTTCTGCCACTCCAGACAGTGCTAGGCATGGGGCAAGTGTCCTAACAGCACTAGAAGAAACAAAACAAGACAAAATAACATTGCAAAGACTCAGAAAACTAAACTTTCATTAGAACTAAAGGGACAAAAGCAGGGCAGAACACACATGTGAAACTTTAAAAGGGTAACTGTCTGCTAAAATCAATTTGGATAAGATCAAGAGCCTCTTAACATAATAACTAAAATGTCTGGAATACAACAAAAAAATGATTCTTCATACTAAGAAGCCAGCAGAACACAACTTGAAAGAGAAAAGACAATCAGTGGATGCTAATCCCAAGATATTGGAATTATCTGACAAGAATTTTAAAGTGATTCCCATAAAACTGTTCCAATAATCAATTATAAATTATCTTGAAGTAATAAAAAAGATAGAAAATCTCAGCAAAGAAGTAGAAGTTATAAAAAAGAACCAAACAGAAATTATAAAACTCAAAAATACAATAACTTAAAAAAAAAACCTTGCTGGATAAAATCAAATGCAGAGTAAAGATGACAAAGCACAAAATCCATGAACTTGAAGACAAATCAATAGAATTTGTTCAATCTGAACAATCAAGAGAAAACAGGCTGCGAAAAAAAAGAATAGTCTCAGGGATTTATATAACAAATGACTAACATTCATATTATTGGAGTTCCAGAAGAAATAATGGCTGACAACTTTCCAAATTGGTAAAAGACAAAAAACTACAGATCCATGAAGCTGAGTGAACCCTAAATAGGATAAACCAAAAGAAATCCATAAAAGACACAATCAAAATTAAACATCTGAAAACTAATGAAGAAGAAAAACTCTTAAAAACATCCAGAGAGAAATGACATCTTATTTATGAAAGACCACCAATTTTAATGGCAGAGGATTTGTCATTTTTCAGTTCTAAAAGAAGTGTCAACCTTGAATTTGGTGACAGCAAGTTGTGTGTGTGTGTGTGTGTGTGTGTGTGTGTGTGTGTGTGTTTGTAGACATAGACAAGCTTATGGAAAGAGAAAGGCTCTAGAGTAGCCAAAACAATTTTGAAAAAGAAGAATAAAGTGGGAGAGACCCTCTCCCTAATGTTAAGTCTTACTATATGGCTAAGGTATTCAAGAAAGGGGTACTAATGGAGGGATAGACATATAGGTCAATATCACAGAATAGAGAACCCAGAAATAGATCTATACAAATAAATCCAATCAATTTTTAACAAAGCAAAAGCACCTAACAAAAAAGGGATAGCCTTTTCAGTAAATGGTGCTGGGGCTATCCTCTACATAAGATGGAGCTTGACTTAAGCCACACATTTTCTATATAAATATTAACTCGAAATGGATCATGGACAGAGTTCTAGGAAAAAAGCAAAGTAGAAAACCTTTGGATTCTAAATCTCAACAAAGAGTTCTTAGATTGATCATCAAAAACAAAATCCACAGAATGAAAGGATAATCAATTGACCTGATTAAAATGAAAAACTTTTGTTTTGCAAAAAACTATTAGGTGGACAAAAAGATAAATCAGACTGGAAGAAAATATTGGAAACCACGTGGCTAACAAAGAACTTGTATCCAGAATACATAAATAACCATCAAAACTCAACATTAAAAAAAATCCAATGAGAAAATGGGCAAAATACATGAACAGACATATAATCAAAGAGCACACACAGATGACAAATAAGAACATGATGTCAGACATGAGTAGCCTTCAGAGAAATGCAAATTAAAACCATGAGATAGCACTACACACCTATCAAAGTGGCTAAAGCAAAGAATAGTGATAACACCAAATACTGGCATGGATGTAGAGAAACTGGTTCACACATATATCATTGGTGGGAATGTAAAATGGTGCAACCATTTTGGAAAAGAATTTGACATTCCCTTTAAAAAAAGTAGACTTACAACAAGTGTACACTTATTATTCCAGAGAACTGAAAACTTATTTTCACACGGAAGCTTGTACAAGAATATTCAGAGTAGCTTTATCTGTAATAGCCCCAAACTAGGCACCACCCACTATCCTTCGCTAAGTGGAAGATTAAATAAGCTGTGGTAGATTTATATCATGGATTACTCTGCAACAGTAAAAAGGAGTGAACTTGATAATGTAGCATCTTGGATGACACTCAGGGAAGTTACATTGAATTTAAAAAGCCACTATTAAAAAAGGACATGTGCTGTGTCATTCCATTTACATAGCATTCATGAAATAATATACTTACAGAGATAGAGAACAGATTAGCAGTTGCCCAGAGATAAGCACAGAGGGAGAGGGGGTAGCTCTAAAAGGGCGGCACTAAGGAGTCTTGTGATGATGACACAGTCCTGTATGCTGCTTATGGTGGTAGTTCACGGAGGTATACGTGTGATAACATTGCATAGAGGGACACAAATGCACATACGCATAGGTACTTACACCAGTACTCGCAATGCTAGTATAATCTGCGTATGTTGTACAGATGGTAGCAATGTCTATTTCCTAGTTGTAATATCGACCTCTTGCCACGCAAGATGGTAATAATGGGAGAGGCTGGGTGAAGGACTCCCCCGTACATTTTTTAGCACCTTCCTGTGACTACAGTTGTTTCAAAATAAAAAATTTTAAAAATTGTATTTCTCGGGCACCTGGGTGGCTCAGTGGGTTAAAGCCTCTGCCTTCAGCTCGGGTCATGATCTCAGGGTCCTGGGATCGAGGCCCATATTGGGCTTCCTGCTCAGCAGGGAACCTGCTTCCTCCTCTCTCTGCCTGCCTCTCTGACTACTTGTGATCTCCCTCTCTGTGCCAAATAAATAAATAAAATCTTTTAAAAAATTATATTTCTCTTAGATGATAAAATAGAATACCCTTATGGCCCCAAGGTAGGGAAGAAGTTTTTTTAACAAGACACAAAAGGTACTAGGTATAAAGGACATTTCCTCAGTGTTCAATCTAACTCAGACTCCTTGTGGCATATATTATTATTTATCAGGAAATCTCATTTTGAAATTATTTTCTAGCTTGCCTTCTACTTTACTTAAACTTATCCAGATTTTCCTTTCGTCTCTTGGACTTCTTTATTCATTTGATAAACAAATACTGAGCATTTACTATGTGCCAGGAACTCTTTTAGGTGTGTAATATAGTAGTGAACAAAACAGATTTTTCAAATTGATAAGCTTCCTATCCTGACAAAGCTTACAGTTTAGTCCTAGTTGGTGGATAAGAAGACCAAAAAATGTGTAAGTAGTTAAGTAAAAAGTGGCATGTTGGTGATGAGCATTATAGAAAAAAAAAAATCATGGTCAGGAAGTAAGACGCGGGGGAGAGAAAAATGAGCAGTTTGCACGCTTGAAGTAGGATGGTCAGGGAGGTCCTCAAGGAGGAATCTTTGGACAAAGAATTGAAGGAGAAGACTGTGCCAGGAGGCTGTCTGGGGAGAAGAGCGCTCAGAACAAAGCAAGAGGAAGTCCCCAGTGCCTGGCCTGCTCGGGGACAGGCAAGGAGCCACCCTGCACACATCCGGCCCTGCCCTTTATCTGCTGAATTTCGAACTCTAGAAGTAGGGCCAGCAATCTGTGTTTTCACCACCCCTCAGGGGATTCCGATGTCCACTAGTTTAAGAAACACTGCTCTAAATGATGTGCAAACCATCTGAGAGTCTTGAGCCAAAGAATGACATGATCTGATTTACCTCTTGGCTTCTGCGTTGGAAATGTTTTGTGGGAACAGCAAGGATGGCTCCAGGGTCACCAGTCAGAAGGCTGTTGAGATGACCCATGGGACAGATGACAGTCTAGAGCCATCATGGTGGAGGCGGGAGGGGGTTGCAATCACAGGTTCCCCAAGGCTCCTCTCCACAGGAATTGTTTTCTTTGGAGCTGGGTCACATGGTTTCACACGCAACTCCCACAGAGAAGATGTTCAGATGCATGAGTTCGCACTTTCTAGAGCTCCGGGATATTTTGTAAGGAAATACCACCACACTCTCACTTCGCGGAACCACTCTGCATACTTGAGTATCTGTGCTATATAAACTTATCCTGATCTAGTCCCAAAGCAGTTTACATTTCCATTTCTGGGCTCCCTGATCCCTCCTAGGATCCATCAATCCCCTCATATCTAGGAAGAAGGTCACGCTGACTCCAAAGTCCATTTGGGAAAAAAAAAAATTGTCATCTACTATCTCAGAACCGAAGCTCTGGCTAGGATGACAAGTCTGTCATTTCTCAATGGTGAGGTGCGCTTTCCTGAAAATGGCTGGTCTTGGTGTTTGTGGGATCCCTGCCGCCCATGCACTGACAAGCCTGTAGTTGGTTTGGTTATAAATATTGACAGTGACAGGTGATGAGGATGGAATGAACGTTTATAAGAATTACATGCATCTCTGAGTGTTTATTTATTTGATCTTTTTGAAATTAATCTTAGAGTGTCTACAACATGTAATGCTAAACACATGTCACTTACTTTGAACTTAATACAGTGCATGGAAATGTTTATAAGAATTAGAGGCACGCGAGAGTCTGTCACGGGGATAGACTATTGACACAATCTGCTTCTGCCTTCTGAAACTTGTTTTCAGTCACGGACAACTATATGTTCTTCTTGTAAGAGTTCGAGTGCTGAAATAATTATTGTGATGTCTAAGAAGAATGAAACTGTTAATTGTGTTTACAATAAAATATGTGAATAAATAAACAGAGTACGTTAATATTTTATTAGAACTGTTCGGATTTGCCAGAGCACCATTCATTCCACTGGGTATAACTAGTAGATTCTAAATCTCACGTCAGTTCCTGTTGATTATTAACGCCTGCTTGGAGCTCCGTGAGAATTCGAAGACTGAGTCTGGTTACAGCAAGGAAGGGTCACGTTTAGTGGGAATTGTCTGCCGTCAGTGGGGGTGCCCCAGAGGGGGTGGATCTGGAGCCCCACGATGTCCAACACTTCCGTGGAAGCAACAAGACTCAACTGTATTAAGATAAAGTCACAATTTCCAGAACTAGATGTGTGCCTTGGCTCGCCACTCTGAACGTGCTCCATATTCTCTACTGTGTACTTTGGAGGTGCCTCATTGTTCTTCTAGTTGCCATTGTATCTCTATAAAATACTCTGTTTTGCTTTCAGGATCCTTGGGCTCTGTCTCGGCCTGCCCCCCATGCAAGTGATACCTCCCAGGTCTTCTGCACATACCCTTCATTTTAGTCTGGCTTCCTTGCTGTCCCACGCAGGAATAAGGATAATTTTGTGTCTGAGTACTTGTTTAAAGCGACCATCCAGCCTGAAAGATCCACCATCCTCCTCTCTGTCTATTCAGCCTCTACCCATCTTTTAAGATGTGGTACCATCCTCTATAGACTATGGACTTTTTCCTGATTACCCTGATCTCTCTCCCCTGCCATTCCCATTCTTGATTTCCTAGAAACTTTGGGCTAACCGTGGGAGACAGAAACCACAATATCTTTCTTACAGCAAAAAGATAGATGAAATATTGAAAAATGAATAGTGTTGAAAAGTCTAGGGGAGCATGCTCTAGACTGGGTTTCTATAAAGACTTACAAAATACTGCAGAATTTATCCACCTGGGGAGCTGTTTCCAATGCCCATTCTTAAAGGTAAGGAATGGTGACAAAACCCCAGAACATTTGCTTTAGGGACATGCCATTTTAGGTCAAGTCCAGGAATTCAGGGTGTTACTTCCATTATAACTGTTGTCTCAAGAGCCACAGAAAGCCTGCTAGAGCGCACTGGAAAAAACCAAGGGACATCCTGTGCCCGACATCTCAGCATCCAAGAAGCTAGTGCCCGGATTCTGAACGATGCTGCACAGATACCCCACCACCCTGCCCACCAGCAGAAGACAGCGGATGCCTGCAAAGGGATCTCGCCTCTGCCTCCTAGATCTTGCATGAATAGACATATTGACTGAACCCAAATCTTACAATCCTGCTGAAAGAGCCTGGGAAATGTAGTTCTTTGTATTCTACCATTTACAATACAGGAAGGCACACTAGAGAGAAGGGGGGATGGATGGGGACATCTATCTGCCGTATTTGTCCCATTCATCACAGATTACTATATTTAAAACCACAAATCCAGTCCTGCCATTTCCCTGTTTAAAACCACTCATTGCTTCTTAATAGCCTACAGCATGAAGCCCTACGTCCTTAGCCCGGCATAGAAGGCTCTTTGCTGGTGTCTATTGTGGAGGCCAGCCTGTAATGCAGGATGTGGGGGAATTCAGAGTCAGGGGTGATTTTCTAGGTATTCATTGGGTATAGTTTTTTAAAAGAAGACAGTGATAGAAATGAAACTTTTCATTTTTCCCTTAACTCCCCCAATTGAAACAACCTAGCAACTAAGATATCACAACCAAAGAGCCAAGGAAAAGATCATGAGAGTGAGGGAGGAGGTCAGAAGAATCTATCTCCAAAAGCACAGTATAAGAAAGCCAGCGTTTGAATTACTTTGCAAAACAACAGAGCGGGGGCGGGGGGGTAACTCTAGTGGCCTGAAGCTGGAGAAACCATCCTAGTCATCCCTCCATCAAAAGCCCTGTTTTACATTTGTAGGGTTTTTGGATACCTTGGGTCACATCCTGGGAACAGATGCACAAAAATAAACTGAGATGAAGCCTAGGCGCTCACGGATGCAGTTCAAAGCTCTGGCAGCTTGAGGCTGACCTGCGAGTGAGCTTGGGGCGGGGGGCACCCTCCGTGCTCAGGGCGCCCGCTGCCTCTATGATGCTCCCCGCGAAACAAACGCGAAACGCTATTTTTGCTTTTTGCCTTTATCGTGAAAGCACAGCTCCCCTTTGGACTTCTTTCAGTTGGCGAAAACAGGTACTGATGTAGGTCTTGCATAAAAGCAGAGTGGCCTAACACAAACTTTTAAGAAGTGGGGATCCCTGCATCTACTGTTTTCTACAGCTGGTTATGACGCTGCGGTTCATATGTAGGACTTCCTTTGTCTGTTACCCATTTCATATATCCCTCGACTTTTGTCAGCACCTGCACTGGTTGTGATTCTGTTCCGGCTGTGGAAGTGCTTTTGCCCCACGCCTTCCTTTCGGAAGGAACCGAGCTGTTGACCCTGCCTGTAGAGATGCAGAGACCTTCATGAACTTTTACCGTTGCTGGTGAAGCCACAGAGGAGGCATCTCAGGAGAGCCCCTGGGTTGATTCCTTTCTCTTCCCTGCTCCCCCTGTGCAGCGGCAACCTTATTTTATCTCCATGCTGAGGATTCACCGTCCCATCTAACACTGCAACATTTTTTATTTTTTGCATCTTCTGCCAAGAGCGTGAGGACCCCAAAACATCCAGGAGGCAATCACGACTTTAAATGTACCGCGTACATCTCTGCGCTCAGTCTCCTCATGCACAGAATGTGGACAGAATAGTTTCTCACAGAGCTGAGGACTGAGGACTGATAACTATAACAGCTATGAAGTATTCTGCATAAATCATTTGACAGAATGCCTGGCACATGACTCTTTGTTATTAGTGGCTACCACTGAGTGCTGAACGAGAGGAACACAGTTACAAGGACTGGAATCAATCTAAAAACTAGATATAACCGTGAGCCTTGCACGACCCTTCCTGACTCCAAGCTCAAGTGTGTCACTTCTCCTCCGAACTGAAGATTACATCAGTGGGGTAAATAGCATCGGGTATTGGTTGCTTATTCAAACCACAATGTTAGTGCAATCTCCCAAGATTATTCCACAACTGGGACAGATTTTTACAAAGTCCATAGCCTTGTCTCATCGGACTGTCTATTTCTGGCTGGTGGCGGAATGATAAGACGATGAATCCCATAGGTATCGGCCCATTGTCTTCATTCTTTTCTGTAAATAATTTGATAAGAAATAATGTGGGGACTGTCTCAGTGATGACATCTAAGGCATCATTTAGGTCACAGATGATATGGGGCAAAATCAGGTTGAGAAAAAAAGAAAATCTTAGTCCAGAGTAACTTTCTCTTCCAATGGGGGGATGGTGGTGGTAAATCATTGTCCTTTTGTAATGGATGGGTGTGTAATCAACCCACCAACAGGAGGCTACACGGTCACCTTGAAATAGGATACTTTATCACATGACAGGGTTGTTGGCTGCTGTTTCTACAAATTGTTGGGGAAACGTCCTTATTCTTTTTTTGGTGGGGGGGGCGGGCTTGAGGATGAGTTTTTACTATTTTATTATTTTATTTTATTTTATTTTATTTTATTTTATTATTTGCCCTAGGGGGACAGGTCTGTGAATCATCAGGCTTACACCTTTCACAGCACTCATCATAGCACAAACCCTCCTCAATGTCCATAACCCATCCACCCTATCCATACCCTCCCGGCCCCCAGTAACCTTCAGTTTGTTTCATGAGATTAAGAGTCTCTTATGGTTTGTCTCCTTCCCAACCCCATCTTGTTTCATTATTTTTCCCTCCCTCCCCCCCACAACCCCCACCTTGCCCCTCAAGTTCCTCATATCAGAGAGATCATATGATAATTGTCTTTCTCTGATTGAAAAGTCCTTATTCTTAGTCTCTGTTCCTGTCAGCTTCTGTTTACATGGCTCCATGGATCTGCTGTTTCATGGGTGAAATACTTCTATTATATCGTACACGTCTTCAGAACATAGCCTATTCTCTGAAGAATGGAATCTCAACACAGACTTGTTTTGCTCATGAGAATTTGAGCAATGTTTTAATTTTCAATTGCCGCCAATAAAAAATCACCACAAATTCAATATCCTAAAACAACACAAATGTATAATCTCACAGTTCTGCAGGTCAGAAGTGTGGATCTCACGTCACATGAGTGTCAGCAGGGCTGCATTTCTTTCTAGAAGCTCTGGGGGGAATCCCTTTCCTTGCTCATTCAAGCTGTGGACAGAATTCAATTCCTTGAGGTTGTAGGAATGAGGTACTTACTTCCTTGCTGGTTGTGAGCTGAGGGCTGTTCTTGGCATTTAGAGGCCCTTGCATTCCTTAGCTTGTGCCCCAATTTATCCATCTTCAAAGCCAGCAATTGTGGGTTGAATTCCTTCCACACTTTTCATCTCTTTTCTCCTCTTCCATTGTATCCCTCAGACTCTTCATCCAGAAAGTATCCTCCACATTTAAGGACTCATTTGATTAAGTTGGGTCTACCAGGATAACAATATGGGCTAATCTTCCCATCTCAAGATCCAAAACCTTGACTACATCTGCAAAGTACTTTTTGCTAAGTCATGTAAGATACTCGCAGGCTGCAGTGATGAAGGCGTGGGCATCTCTGGAGGGTCGTTGTTTTGTTTACCACAAGCAGGCCCCACAATGGCAAATGCTGGAGAAGAAAGCTGATTGACTGATGTTTATCTAATGCTCTGCAGCAGGAAGCTTCGATGGCTCGTTATGTGGGACAAAATATTATACCAACCCTCCAGTTTTGCTCCTTCCAACTCTCTAACCATCTGGCTAAACTATTAGCAAGGACCCAGATCCTTAACTCAGTTCACCTCTCTTTCTAGACAAAGTGGAAAATGAGATGTACTGGTCAAAGGCGAGTTAAGACATTCCTGAGAAAGTCATAAAGGTGTATACTTGTCCCATCAACCGAAAGAAAATTGCTTCTAGTGCCCTCCATTTGTTGGAAATTGCAGAGAAAAAAAAAAGCATTTGTCAGATTAATAACTTGATACTCAATACCGAGTTCTAATAAGGAGACCATGAAAGGAAAGGCACCCACAGTTAGAGTTACACATTTTTAAGCTCACAACTGGGGCTCATCTATCCTGGGCAGGATAAAACCAAAAAACCGAATCAGTCTGTGAATTGGAATCATCAATCTTGCATTTTTCCAAATATTTGACGGTAACACTGATTTCCATGATTTTCCTAAGGGTGTGGTTTCCATTTTGATGTATTACTTTGGTAGGAAGCAGAGAGTGTAGAGACTTTCCTCTTGTCCCCTCCTGCCATGATATCTCTTCCTTTGTTGGCAAAGGGGACTGAAAGAGGTTACTTCTGGGTACATTCATTCCTTTAATTGCCATGGGTTTTAATTCCCATTGGTCTATGATAGGAAGTGACTTAGGTCAAAACTCTGTTTGTCACTTGTCTTGCATAAGCCTCCATTCTGACTGCTGGATCACTGTGCTGTTCTGAGTCCTTGAGCAATAGTCTAAGTTTGTACCTGATGTCTAATACACGTAAAGGATTTAGATACTTCTCTTTCTCAGAGGGTAAATATCCATAAGTACCTTTGATAGAGGGTAGGAGGGATATTTTAAGTATGCACTTACTATTTTCACAGGATCTTTCCTCAAGTGCATCCAGTCCTTTCACTCAAGGGTTTCTGTGACTTTGAACTTGAGTTTAGGAGTGAAGGGGTAAAGAGTTGTGACCGCCATAACATAAAGTAAGACTTCTGCTTACTCGGTTACAGTCATCAAATAAGACTTTTGTAGGTCTGGCAGAGAAATTAATGCCCACAAATATTCTACCTGGTCTATCCATTTCCCTGCCTCTTGTAGCTAAGTGGTGCCATGGGACCAGATTTGTTCAATGGGCTGTGAGCAGAGGTTAACGTGTTTAACTTCTGGCCGAAGCCTAAGAGAGCAGGTATTAGTTCCCCATGCAGTCTCTTTCCTTACCATGGAAACTGTGAAATCAGATTACAAGAATGAAGCCGGCTCTGTCTCTGAGCCACTGCATGATCAATAGCCCTAGAGAGTCACTCAGGCCTGTACCAGACTTTGTGTAAATGAGAAATAAACTTTTAAGTGCTGAGCCACTGACACTTGGGGGTCATTTTATTAGCACAGCATATCCTAATTCATTAGGGACCCAATCCTTACAGTCAAAGGACCCCATGGGCAGTCAACCACCATCAGTGATCTTGCGGGTTAGACCATTCTATTTGCCATGATGATACTTCTTTCTGTTATGGCAAGCAAGCTCATTCTACCTCTGCCAATTGAGTTCTCTACTTGTTTTTTGTTTTTTGTTTTTTCCTATCCTGGAATCTTTCCATCATGTTAAAACCAGGGAGCCTATTTTAACTACAGCACTTTCTTTACCATCTCTGGACTATATAGAAGAGCCACCAAAATGTTTCTCAAAGACGCCATCACTTCCTTCATTAAGATCTAGCTCAAGGCTTCACTGAGGGGAGATTTTTCTGGGTCCTCTGGAGCAGCTTAGGGAGTAGGTGGTGCCTTGTGATGAAACTACTTCTGGGTGGGAGGGTAGGGATAGGGTGGCTGGGTGATGGACATTGGGGAGAGTTTGTGCTATGGTGAGTGCTGTAAAGGTGTAAGCCTGATGATTCACAGACCTGTGAATGTGATGATTCACAGACCCCTGGGGCAAATAATTAAAAAAATTAAAAAAAATAAAAGAAACTATTTCAGACTTCCTAACCTCCCAGATTAAAATTCCTTTATCTACCTTAGGCCAAAATGTTTCTTGTACCTTAATTTTATTTAGCGAGGGTCAACACCAAACACAGGTACATATTAACCAGTTACACAAACTATCAGAGCCCTTACCACTGAGCATACAAAAAAGGGAATGTCTGGTAAGTTCACCCATATCAGAAATTCAGTCTAATATAAAGTTATGTTTTGTCCAATTTGATGAGGCCCCTCTAAATACATTCCCACAAACATTCCAAAGACTTTTGCAGATATAAGTTCAGAAAATCCTGCAATTCTTTTGGGATAAGTTTCTCTCTTCCTTGACTTGATTTAGTGTTTTCTCCTTAGGGTGTGCTCAGATCTAATTTAATCACATGTTTGGAGAAAAGAAGGGGTTAAGGATAGAGGTAGAGAAGGTAGATCAAAAAGGAAATTGGCGGGCGCCTGGGTGGCTCAGTGGGTTAAAGCCGCTGCCTTCGGCTCAGGTCATGATCCCAGGGTCCTGAGATCGAGGCCCACATCGGGCTCTCTACTCAGCGGGGAGCCTGCTTCTTCCTCTCTCCTCTCTCCTCTCTCTGCCTGCCTCTCTGCCTACTTGTAATCTCTCTCTCTGTGTCAAATGAATAAATAAAATCTTTAAAAACAAAAAAAAAACAAAAAAACAAAAAGGAAATTGGCTGGATATTATAAACCATCTCTCTTGGACGTGGACACAGGAAGGTTGTTTCCAAGGGTACGGGGAGCTCAGTGACAGGTAGGGGTCCTGGGTACCAAGATGCCTCCAAATTCTGCCAAATGCATCTAATCCAGTGTTTCAAAGTCCTCTTCTTTCCTGAGCAGCAGCCCAACTGAAGAGACACGTTGGTCAATTCAACAGATGTCATGATTTGGTAATCTGAAGGGGAAAAAAGATCTTCCTGTTAAGCTGGTTTTCATTTATCTGAATCCTAAAAATGAGACCAAAAAGAGATACTTTCATATCCCCTCATAGAAAGCCTGAGAATTCAGAAGTTTAGGTGCATTGTTTTCTTTAAAAAAAAAAACAAGTAAAACAAAATAAACAAACAAAAAACAAGCAAACAACAACAACAACAAAAAACACATCAAATGCCAAGATAAGTAACCTCCTTCCCCCTGTAGTCCTTGAATTTCCGGGGCCTTGCTGTCCCTGAGCACTTTATTTCAGATGACTAAAGGTAACATTTCAATGAACTATTTTGCTACTGTGCACCATAAATGAGAATCCTATCCTGGAGTAGTAACAGAACTCCCATTGCCTTCTGCCTCATCTAGCCTAGGTACCCAATCCCAGCTGGAGATGGATCAATTACAACGTGCTTACTATGTGCCAGGCACTGTTCTGAGAGGTTTTCGTGTCTGAACTCTTGAAGCATTAAAAGAACCCAAAGAGAATGGCACTGTGAATCATCCACACTTAAGACTGAGAAACTGCTAGACGTGGAGGCTCAGTCACCCAGCTGGTGATTCAAATCCAAGTAGTCTAGCTCCCGAGTCCATTTTTTAACCACTGTGTTTTGCTGCCTCTCGATTTGAAAGTGGGATTCTTATCAGTTGGTATGCTTTCGTTTGCAAGAAATAGAAACTAATTTTCGCTATCTTAACAAAATGATGTTTTATTAGAAAGTTGTCAGAATTGACAGAAGCAGACTAGAATAACAAACAGGAATTGAGGTCCCTATAGTGGGCCAAGGAAGCACAATAACCATTCTGTAGGAAAAGTCTGGCCAGGACAAGTTGTTGTTGTCACCATTGCCACCTCACTGCTAACTTCATGAAAGCATGCAAACCTCTCCCTCATCAGACGGCCACTCACTCAATGCAGATTCCGGGACAGAAGCCTCTGACTTGCTGAGCCTGTTCATTTGCCGGTGCTGTGGCTGCCAAGGAATGGGCAGAAGGAGGACTGGATCTTTGTGGCTTCCCTGGTGGAAGAGAGGTGAAGCCTAGCTTTACAAAGAAACGAAATACAATAAGGGAAACTCACAAAATAGTAAAGAGGTTGCTCAGCAGACATCAAAATGCTGTTTGCCGTAACTTGTAAAGATCTAAAGGGTGGGAACCTCGCAATCTCATTTGTGCCTGAATATTCAAGAAAGCAAGGAAAGCAAGGAACAGGTATGGCTCAGTCTTTCCACCCTCCAAATCCTTCCCAACTTCATTATTCATCTGAAGAGACTTCAGTAAAGAGAGGAAAAGTATCCCCATCCCCACCCCTGAAACACAGCAGGCTAGATGCAAATTGTAGGCTCAGTCCATTTAATGAGGCTATTTTTTCCAATGACTTGGCAAACCCAGGACACACCCTAGACTATTCTGAGCTTAGAGCTCCTTCTCACATCCCTCTGTGGTATTGGTTACCCACAGCCCCAGCTGTCCCAGCCCAAGTCCCAAACCACCAAACTCAGCCCATCTGGCTTTCAGATAAAATCTGATGCATTGGAGTCAGCAACCAGCTTTTAAGAAGTTCTGGGCTGGCCAAGATGTCAAAATAGGCCAATTGCCTAGATTCCTTGCACTCTTTTCCCTCCGTTTCCAATCCACCTGGTAGTGCCATCAACTTGGGTGAGGCTATAGGAAGAAAAAATAAAAAAATAACTGAGAAGGTGCTGGTCTTGTTTCTTTTGACCATTGTCTTGGAAAACTCTTGCCCAATACTTATGGCTACTCGCAGCTCTGGTCCAGTTATTCTCAGAAGTGAAATCAATGCCTGTGCCTGCAAAAGAAGCTTTGCCTGTAAGGAGCTGATAAAAGAACTCTGCCCGTCAATCTGTCTTTCTAGGGCCCAACTATGGATGTGAGAATGGGGTTTCTGAAACCTATACCAGCTTACTAAACCAATGGACAGAGTTCTTCATTCATAAATATTGATCAACTGTCACTAGATACATGATAAGGTCTATGAATGAAGGTTCGAGACAAACAACAAGCAGAACTGACCATCGATGAAACAGAGATGGTGAAAAGGAGTGGAATAGAACTTTCTATACACTGGAGAAATCATTGCAACCATAAAACAATGCTATCAAAAACCAGAAAGCAGCGGGGGAGAGGGGGTGGTGCCCGAGTGGCACAGTCGGTTAAGTGGCTGACTTGTGATTTTGGCTAAGATCATGATCTCAGGGTTGTGAGATCAAGTCCCATGTCATGCTCTGTGCTCAGTGTGGAGTCCCCTTGAGGATTCTGTCTCTCTCTCTCTCCCTCTGCCCTTACGACCTCACTCTCTCTCTTTCTCTGTCTCAAAAATAAATCTTTAAAAAATAAACCAAAAGAGAAAACTGGAAATCTATCTTATTATTCTTAACTGAGAAAAATCAACAAACCAGTTAGTAATAAAATGCATGCAGTTCCTCTGGACCTGGGAGAGCATTACTTGCTTTCTATCAGTAGATACATTCTGCCTGTTCTTTTACAGCGCTTTGTGTCTGCCTTTTTCTGCTCAGTGAAATATCTTTGAGGTCATCTGTATTGTCGTGCCTCTGAGAAGCTTGTTCCTTTTTATTGCCTAGTACTACCCCATCGTATAAGTATACCACGATAATTTGCCTATTGCTAGGCACTTAGGATACTTTCATTTTTTGCGATGATGGATAAAGCAGCTATTAACATGCACGGACAAACTTCCTCGTGGAGACATGTTTTCATTTCTCTTCTATAAATACTTAGCGGTGCGTTACATTTACCGAGCTTCCTATGTGTCAGGAATAAGATCAGTTACTTTCTCATAAACCATCTCATCTAACTCTCTCCAGCTGCTCCGTGCAGGCGCTGACACCAGGACCCCTCTTGGTGACGTTCAGCTGGTCCTCTTGCCACCACACTCGCTGTCCCTTTCTCTGCTCCAACAGCATGCAAGCCCAGACTCCCTGGGCTGCCCTAACTCTGCACCAGCAAAAAGCGCCACTCTGACACTGGCCCATTCCAGGGCGGGGGTGGAAACCGGGGAGCGCAGGGCGCTGCCTGGGCGGACAGAGGTGTGCAGGCCACGCGCCCAGCACACTTGGAGGCGGATTAAGATGGGGACAGTGTGGGGGCCAGCCGTGATGTGTTTTCGCCGTCTTGTCTGGGATGAGTAGCAATATACCTGCTGCCGTGATGGACACATCTGCTTTTGTTTATTCTGAGGCCTGTCAAGCTCACAGGCCTGGATTAAAGCAAAAATCACGCTGAGGGAACATTGCTAATTTAGCTCCTGTTTTTCCCCCTCTCTTTTTCTTCCCCATCTTCAAATTTTAATGGGAATGCAGCGAGAAGCCATTCCCTCCCGACATGATGATTTGGGAGAGGAGCCTCTAATTCCCGTATCCTGAGGAGGAGGGGAGGCGAGGGGAGACGAGGAAGCCCGAGCCAGAAGACGAAGCCTGCAGGCTCCCCGGGCGTCCCGACTGCCCCACCACGCCCCGGGCGGAAGCGCTTCGAGGCAGGGGGACCTCCTTCAAGGGGAGGGTACACTTCGCGTGCACCTGTCTCTTGCCGGACGCCAGGCCCTCAGCAAGTTCCTTTGCTGGGCTTCACACCCAGGACGCGCCTTGAGCTCGGCGTCCGGCTAACTCGGGCACTGCCTGCCGGCTGCTCAAGTTCTGCTTCTCGATTGTGAGTCAAAGGGCTCGCTTCACAACCCCTGGAATCCCATCTCAGAGACTGTCTTTCCTTGGTTTCAGCCCAGAGTCTATTTATCAAAGTCATGTCTTCGGGCACTTTTTGTTGGTCGAGATAAGATCTTGAGATTTTCCCTCTCTCCACGGTGGTTGGGGTTTTCTCGATAATACACTCCTTTCTGGGGTCCTCCGGCACTTAACAGTTTGTGTGACTTCATTCTGCCAGTTTCTCTCCAGTTTGTTACATTTTTCTCAGCTTCCTTTTCCTTTTAACATATTCGGGACAGCACCATCTTCGTTAAGCAAGAAGAAACATGACAGAAAACACATTTCTTTTCTTTCTTTTTTTTTTCTGAAACATTATAGCCAGAGGTAGAAATAATAATTAAGGTCTAGGAATAAATGCTGGGATGCCAGATGAAGGGGATTAAGGTATGAATGAGCTTTAAAAGAGAAATAAAATCAAGGTGAAGATCAACAGGGTGTCTTGGGACCAAGGGAGGAGGTGGCAGGGATTAGGCCAAGGTCAGGAGCATTGCGGGAGAAGCAGAGCCCAGCCCAAGCCAGAAAGTTGGTGGTGGTGGTGGTGGGGGGGGTGGCAGGGAAGCCGACTTCGGAGTCCTAAAGATAGAGGGATTAAATCTCTTTTACCCCCTCCAGGGCACGGGATGTCTCCGAGGGCTGTTTGCCTTCTCCCACGCCAATCTAGCAGGACGGGGGCCGTAGAGAGGGTCAGTCCCTCCGACTACTGCCACACCATCTCCAGAAAAATAAAAGGCACTCTCAAAGGGCTAAGTCAAATTCACCTTCAGAACCAGCAGAATCTGGCTAATATGATTTCAAGCTCCCGCTCCCCCTGCCCCCCAAGCTCTCCACCTTCTTGCTAATGTCTCCAATTCTTTTAACAAGGGAAAAAGTCTTTCACACCACAATTAGGGATAAAAGACATAAAATGCAAACGCCTGGCTGAGCTCCAGATGGAGAATAATCAATCAATCCTTGGAATATAAATTAGTAATATCAGATTCTTTCCTGGTACGATACAGGGAAAAGGGTTAAAAGAGCAGATTATATTGACACCTGAAATAGGGATTACCAAGGAGATGGGAGCCAAGGACGGAACAACTCCTTCCAGGTATACAACACCTTAAGGTTGGAAGTGTGTGTGTGTGTGTGTGTGAGATGTGTATACTTTGTATCACTTACTCTTCACAACTCTGGGAGGCAGGCATTTGTATTCTTACCATCATGTGTAAAAAGAAACTGAGGCTCAGTTTGCAGAACAGCCGTTCCCAGGGCCACTGGCGGCTAAGCTATTCACCTTTAATTGGTGCCCATCTTCCTCGACTCGCAATGGGGTTACATCCTGATGAACCCATTGCCAGTTGAAAATACCATAAATTGAAAACACATTTAATACACTAACCTACCGAACTATATGGCTCAGCCTAGCCCACCTTGAATGTGTGCAGAACTGTTACGTCAACCTATTGTTGGGCAAAATCACGGAACAGGAAGCCTATTTTGTAACGCAGTGTTGGAAAGCTCACGCCTTCGGTTGAGTCGTACCGAAAGTGACAAACAGCATGGTGCGTGGGGACAGAGTGGTCACCAGTGGGTCAGTCATGGGCCCTCGTGGCCGCGTGGCTCACGGGTACTGCCCAGCAACCCAACACGGGACAGTACCACATATTGCTAGCCCAGAGAAAGATCACAACTTAAAATTCGAGGGATGGTCTCTACTGAATTTATACTGACTTTGCACCATTGCAAAGTTGGAAAATTTTAAGTCGAAGCATCATCAGTGGGGGACTGTCTGCACTTGAACCTGAGATTCTGACGGCAAGCCCAGCAATTTTTAAAATATACCAAATGCTGCGGAAAGAATCTGGCAACACAAGAACTACCCTACAAACTTTTACAATTTTGCCTCCGCCGAGACTTGTTTACTTTCAGATGGGGGAGGACCCGTGCATTGGTGGATGGAGTAATTTTAATGCGGAGCTGCCAAGGCAAGCAGCCTGCTTTGCATGATTTATGAAGACTTAAAAAAAAAATGAGGTTGAGTGTTGACTTTGTGAAACAGGAGCTTCATTTTCTGGGAATTTGCTGTTCGAAGTACCTCCCTCCCCCCCATTTTTGTGAACTTATCCTTTTCTCACAAAACCCCATTAACTTTTCCTTCCCAATCTCCTCAGTCCAGGTCTTAAGCTATTGCTAGTTTGGTATGTATATTTATACTTATTTTTCTTTAATTTTCTAAAAAATTGAAGTCTAGCACTTACATCGAAATATATACAAAACATGTAACTATAGCTCCATAGATTATCATAAAACAGAGTCCTGCGAAGCCATCACCCAGACCGAGGGGAAAAACACCTCTCACCCTCCGAAAACCCCCTTCCCGCTCCCTCCTCCCATTGTCATTACCTTTCTCTCCTCTCCAAAGAGTACTCTTATCCCGGATTCTAAGATGATTGATTCGCAATGCTCATTTTTGGACTTCACATAAACGGAATCGTACCGTCTATTATTTTGTGTTTGACTTATTTTGATCAGTATTATATATGTGAGAGTCACTCCTGTTTGTGCATGCACCTGCCATCTGTTTTCAACGTTGTGTAGTGTACCATTGCTCAAATCCACTAGTTCATTTATCTAGTCTACTGTTGGTAGCATTTGGATTGCTTCCTCTTTGGGAGTATCATGAATAATATCATATGAACATCCTTGCACAGGTACTTGGATGCGTATGTGTCTGTTTCTTCTGGGTATTGGGATTGAAACTGCCCTGTCGGAGAGTTCAAGTTTAGGAGCTAATAGAACGCAGTTTTCTAAGTAATCATACAGAGGTACGGTCCTATCGATGATCTTTGAGTGTTCTTAGTTGCTCGACATCCTGGCCAGCACTTGTTATTGCCAATCTTCGTAATTTTAATCATTCTGGGGGGTGTGTAGTAGTATTTCGTCATGGTTTTAGTCTTTATTTCCTTGACTACTAATAAGGTTGGCCATTTTCATGTGTCAACTGGCCATTTTTTAATTAAGTACCTTTCTCGCCCATCTTTCTATGGAGTTGTCTTTTCTTTATTGACTTGTAAAAGGTATATATATTTATTTTGAATTTTTTTTATCGAGTCCTTTGTTAGTTTATGTGGATTACCAATAACTTCTCTGGCTTTGTGCCTGCCTTTTCTCTCTTAATGGATCTTTTGAATAGAAGTCCCTAACTTTGATGTGGTTCAGTTTATCAGTCTTTTCGTTCATGGTTGGTGTTTTTGTGTCCTTTTAAAGAATTCTTTTTTTTTTCTCCCAGGTTCATAGAGATAATGTCTTGTATGGTTCTATGGAAGCTGGGTGGTGTTGCCTTTCACTTTTAAATATATAAACCACCTGAAATAATTGATTTTTGTAGATGCTGTGATGTAAAGGTCAAGTGTTAGCGTGGTCCATATGAATATGAAAGTGCTCCAAACCATTTATAGAAGAGATGGCGCCGTCCCCACTGTCCTGCAATGTCAGACCCAGCGCCCATTTGCATGGTGTCTTCTTCGGCTGCTTTGGTCTATTGGACTATCATTGTGTTACTATCACACTGCCTTAATTATTGTAGCTTAATGATATGTCCTTCTACCTTTTTGTTCTTTGGTAAGAATGTCAGCTTCTTGACCTTTTGCACTTCCATATAAATTTTGAATAAGATTTTCGATTTCAAAAGGGAAAAGAGGAAGGAAGGAAAATTCATTGACATTTTGATTGGGATTGAATTGAATATATAGTTAAACTGGGGATAATTAATATCTTTGCAATATTTGGTTTTTAATCCATAGAAAGTGTGTGCATGCACCCACCTTTTTTTCAATAATATTTTACAGGATACTTTTCTGTTTGCTCGCTTTTATTTTTGATTTGGTGTACGTGCAGAAGTTTTTCATATCTTTCATTAAATTTGTTCCTAGGTATTTTCTATTTGCTGATGTTATTTTGAATGTGTTATAATTATTTAAAGAATAATCTGTATTCTAACTCTTTGTTGATATTATGCAAACCTCCTTGATTTTTGTATTTTGACCTTGTATCCAGCAGCCTCTTTGAATTATTTAAAGATTCTGATTACTTATCTGTATATTCGTTTGGATTTTCCATATACAAAATAATAATATATGCAAATGCTGACAATTTTAGTTATCTCATTACAATTGTTACCTTTTTTTTATTGCGCTGGCTAGAATCTGTAGTACAACTTCAAGCAGAAGTTATATCCTTGTCTTCTTTTCTCTTCAAAGGCTTCAAAGGGAAAGCTTCAATATTCCCCATTAAGAATAATGTTTGCAGACCCATTGACGCAGAGAACACAGTGATGGATGAACGTGGGGGTGGAGGGAAGGGATAGGTAAATAGGTGAAGGGGAGTGGGAAGCACAGACTTCCAGTTATGGAATGGATAAATCACAAAAGATACAGGATAGGGAATATAGTCAATGGCATAATTTTAACATTGTAAAAAAATGATATTCTGTTTTTTATAGTTACCTTTCTTATAAAATATTTCTCGTCTATTTCCATTTTGCTTAGAGCTTTTATCAATAGACGTTGGATTTTATTAATTGTTCTTCCTACTTTTATTGAGAGGATCATCTTAAATTTCTTCTTTATTCTTCTTTATTCTGTTAATATGGTGGACTGAATTGTTTTCAAATATTAAGCCAACCTTGCATTTTTGTAAGAAATCTTTCTCACTCCTAATAGTTTCCAAAACATATTCCTGAATTCTGTTCAAAGATATTATATGGACGATGATATCATGTTAGGGTTTTTGTACCTAGGTTTGTGAGTGAGATTGGTTGAGACTTATCTCTTCTTGTAATATCCTTGTCAGCTTTTAGGCGCCTGGGTGGCTCAGTCGGTTAAATGCCCCCCTCCCGCTCAGGTCATGATCCTAGGGTCCTGTGTATGAGCCCCACATTGGCAGGGGGCGGGGGCATTCTTGTTCAGTGGGAAGTCTGCTTCTCCCTCTCTCTCTCTGCTCTGCCCCACTCATGCTTTTTCTCTCAAATAAATAAATAAAATCTTTTAAAAGTATATTCTTGTCAGCTTTTGGTATTAATGTTTGCTAGCCCCTTAAACGGATTGGAGAGTATTCCTTCTTTGTAAAATCTCCTGAAAAGTTTTTATAAAATTGCAGCTATCTCTTCAACTTGGCAGATTTTACAACAGAAGCCACCTAGGCCTGAAGCACGTGTGTGTGCGTAGGCGTGTGTGTGTTGGTGAACATTTCTAACAATAGGATTGATTTCTCCATTAAAGGGAAAACCATTGCAATTTTCTCTTTCTCTTTGCTTTAGTTTTGGTGAGTTCTGTGTTTTTTTTTTCTTAGCAATATGTCCATTACATCTACAGTTTCAAAGGTATTGGTGTGAGGTTGTTTATAATAGCTTCGTGTTCTTTGGTTCTCTAAACCCCATGGCCATATCACCTTTTCATCCCAAATAGCAGACACTTGTTCTCATACTTGGCCAGAAGAAGAGGGTTTTCTCAGATCCTGGGGCTTCGTGGGTATAGAAACGTTGATGCAGGTGGCCCTCCCCTGTGTTACTACTCTTAGCACCTGTTCTAACCTGCTACCATCACCTTTGACATCAACTCCAGGCTAAGAAAAGCAGAGGGAGTTTCCCTAAGTCCCGTGGCTAATTGTCACCCATCCCTCATGTCTGCAACTGTCGTCAGGTGGAGTTTTAGGTTGCAATTCTTTTTTTTTTTTTTTTTT
>LNAC01000070.1:0-155472 GCA_002007465.1 Ailurus styani
AAAAAAATATATAAAATGGTTAGAAGTTATCTTAGTGAGAAATTTGTAAGGTCTCTCCATAAGGAAAACTAGAAAATATTACCAAGGTATAATATGTATATCAGTATCTGTCTGTGTGTCTATCTACCTACCTACCTACCTACCCATCTATTTATTTATCTATCACCTATCTATCCAGTGGAGGAGAGTACATGTTTCCAAATACTGTTAAGATTTTATTTTTTTTTTCCAAGGCACCTGGGTGGTTAAACATCTGCCTTCAGCTCAGGTCATGATCCCAGGGTCCTGGGATCGAGTCCCACTTTGGGTTCCTTGCTCAGCAAGGAGCCGTTCCCCCTGCTTGTGCTTGCTCTCGTTCTCTCTTATGCTCTCAATCTCTCTGTGTCAAATAAGTAAACAAAATCTTAAAAAAAAAAGATTTTATTTTTTCCATGTTAAGTTATAAGATTAATACTACTCAAATTCTTAAAGATGATGATGTGTATGTATGTTATGTATAAAGACCAAAACAATCTGAAATTAGTGAATATTAAACAGAAAGTTACAAAGGGACATTTTGATCATTAAACAACAAGAGAAACTATGAAGGAAAAGAGATCCCATACCAAAAAACTTAAACATAAGAGTTTTTCATACTTAAAACATCAAATTCAAACTCACAATGTGGAAAAATTAATCCTATCTATTTAGTAACTAATATCTTTAATTTATAAAGAGTATTTGCAATTCATGCAAAGTGGTAAAATGGGGCGCCTGGGTGGCTCAGTCGTTAAGGGTCTGCCTTCAGCTCAGGTCATGATCCCAGGGTCCTGGGATCGACCCCCACATTGGGCTCCCTGATCTGCGGGAAAGCCTGCTTCTCCCTCTCCCACTCCCCCTGCTGCTGTTCCCTGTCTCGCTGTGTCTCTCTCTGTCAAATAAATAAATAAAAATCTTTAAAAACAAAAACAAAAACAAAAAACAAAGTGGTAAAATGATACTAGCAGTCTTTGATCAGTTATGTATGCAAATTTTAATTCTAGATCAGAAAACTTTACAAAATGAAATATTCAAAATCATATGGATAAATCAAAATGGACTCCTAAAATACTGTTCATATAATGCATAGGAACAAAAGAAAAAAGAAACAAGGGAACCAGTAAGAGAAAAAACTAATAATAAAATGGCATACTAATGTAACAATAATTATCTTAAATATAAATGGTCTAAATATATAAACGAAAATGCAGAGATTGGTGTAATGAATAAAAAACCTTATCAAACTATGTGGGTTAGCCCCGTGATGGGTATTGAGGAGGGCATGTATGGCATGGAGTGGATGTTATATGCAAACAATGAATCATGTAACACTACATCAAAAACTAATGAGGTACTGTATGGTGAATAACATAACATAAAAAAACAAACTGTGGTTTCTAAAAGAAACTCACTTCAAACACAAGTTAATTAAGCTGAAAATAAAAGGATAGAAAAAGTTACATTATTCAAACATTAATTTTAAAGGATACATACATTGTCATATTAATATCAAATAGAGTATATTTCCAACAAAATCACTGCTAGAAACAAATAGGAATATTATGTAATGATGAAAGGATCAATCCATTAGGAAGAAAACAATTCATAATTCTAAGTGTTTATGTTCTAAGGAACTGAGCCTGAAATACATGAAACAAAAATTGATTGAGCCAAAAGGACAAATCCACAATTAAAGTTGGGGACTTCAATTTTCCACTGTCAGCAATTTTGATAAAACTAATAGTAAGTCAGCAAGGATATAGAACTGAACAACATAATCAACCAATAGGATCTAACTGACATATGTAGAACATTCAACTGACAATAACAGAATACATGTTTTCTTTAAGCACACATGGAACTTTCACCAAGATAGAACACATCCTGGAGCATAAGACAAACCTCAAGAAATTTAAAAGAATTAAATTCATACAGATGGTGTTTTCTGAACACATTGGAATCAAATAAGAAATCAACAGAAAGTTAACAGGAAAACCTCCAAGCACTTGAAAACTAAACAACACACTTCTGTTTTTTAAAAAGATTTTATTTATTTATTTATTTATTTATTTATTTGAGAGAGAGAGAGAGTGCAGAGCAAGAGAGAGTGAGAGCATGAGCAAGGGAGGATGCAGAGGGAGAAGGAAAAGCAGCCAGAGAGAAAGTGAGAAGCAGGTTCCCCAGAGAGCAGGGAGCCCGATAGGGGTCTTGACCCCAGGACCCTGGGATCATGACCTGAGCCAAAGGCAAACACTTAACTGACCAGGCCAGTTTAGGTGTCCCTAAACAACACAATTCTAAATAAGTCATGGATCAAAGAGTAAGTCCAATGGAAAATAAAAGAAATATGTTAAACTGTATGAAAATTAAACTGACATATTAAAATTCATGAAACACAGCTAAAGCAGTGCTGAGAGGAAAATTTATAGCACTAAACACTTACATTAGAAAAGAGGGAATGTCTTGAATCCTACCTCAAGAACCTAGGGAAAGAAGAGCAGTATAAACCCAGAGCCAGCAGAAGGAAGGAAATAATAAAAGTAAGGACAGAAATGAATGAAAATGATAACAGAAAAACAATAGAGAAAAGAGTGAAACAAATAGCTGGTTCTTTGAAAGGAGCATTAACACTGACAAACCCCTAGCAGAACTGACAGAGAGAGAAGATGCAACTTAGCAATAGAAGAATTGAAACTATCAGTATAAACCCCTCCCACATCCAAAGAAGGATAAGGGAATTCCAAGAACAATTGTATATACAAACATTTGACAATTTGAATGAAATGGACTAAGTCTTAAGATGCACAAGCTACCACAACTCATTCAGTATAAAATACGTAAGTTGAATGGCTTTGTATCTCAAAAAAAAAAAAAAATTGAATTTGGAATTTTAAAACTCTCCCCTCAAAATCTCTTAGTTGGTTTCACTGGGGAATTCTACCGAATGTTTAAAGAAGAACTAATATGAATTTTACATAGTCTCTTCCAGATAATAAAAGAAGGAATACTTCCCAATCCATTTGATGGAGCTAGTTTTATCCTGACGCCAAAACCAGCTAACAATGACACCAAAAGAAAAAAAAAAGAAAAAAAAAAAAAAGAAAACTACATAACAGTATATCTCATGAGTATACATATAAAAGTCCTTAGTAAAATATTGGTAAATAGAAGTCAGCAATATAAAATTATTCCTACTTTGTTGCCATTTTATGGTTTTTATATTATATTTTACATTTTATTTGTTCTGGTGGATCAGAATGAGGTTTTTTTTTATACTAATCTTTTATCCAGTTGTATGTGCTAAATTTTTTATTCTAAAAATTTATGGATTCCTTATATTTTTGGCAGATGAGATTATCATTTGCAGATAACCTCTTCCTCTCTCTCTCTCCTCTTGTTTAATGTTACTCCGATATGAGCTAACAGTGTTACTGAGACAGCAATATTCCATCCATACATCTAAAAGGAAAGGCAGATTTGTGTCATATATCCTGCCCTGAACATCACTAGGTACCATTACAGATAGAATAAGACAGAGAGCACCTAGACTGACTCAGAGTCATGGGTTTGAATCCTTTCCTGCTGCTGGGTGTATTCGTTTGCTCAGACTGGCCATAACAAAACACTACAGACTAAGTGGCTTAAACAAAAATTTTTATGCTCTGGAAGCTACACTCCAAATCAAGGTGGCAGAAGGTCTGGTTTCTCCTGAGGCCTTTCTCCTCGGCTCACAGGGCGCCACCTTCTTGCTGCATCCTCACATGGTCTTTCCTCTGTGTGGAAATGCATTTGTGTCCAAATCTCTTCCTATAGGGACACCAGTCAGTTTGGATCAAGGCCACCCTAGAAGACCTCATTTTAACTTAATTAACTCTGTGAAGACGCTATCTCCAAATACAGTCACATTCTGAGGTATGGGGTCAGGACATCGACGTATCAGTTGTCAGAGGACAATTCAGCCCATAATACTGGCTGGTCATTACCATTCTGCTTAGCCCTCTGTCTCTCTGTACTCTCATTTAAGGTGAGCAGGTAGATTATATGACCTCTGTATTTCCTTCCAGCACTAGCTTTCCAAGATTTCATCATTTTCAGCTTGCTTGTAAGCACCCTCTCTTCACAAATCTCTTCATTTCCCCCCCCCCGGATTAACATGGATAATACTATGTAGTATTGTTAAATAAATAGCTACATTTTCCTGGCTCAAAGGTGGAAGTCAGGTCATAGACATGAAACTAGTTTTCTGGCGGTTCTGGGACTGGAAGTTGTTAACTTGACTGAAATTCCTCGCTGAGAGAGAAGAAAATAATTGAAGTTGCAGAGAAAGTAAAACTGAACACATAAGGGGAATTCATTGGAGAGGGGCTTGAAGGCGGGAGGGAGGCATGTGTAGAAGCACCTTGAAGGCAAAAAAGAAGGAAAACCTGCTCCACTGTGCCCACAACCACTGTCAAGTGAATGATGTAAGTCAGTTCTCCTCTTTCATACATTTCTTTTTTAATGTAAAAGATCTGTGCTTGGTGTTCAGGGACCATCCTGATTTCATGTAACCTGATTCTGTTCAATAAAGAAGGTGATTCATTAAATGTGTAACTAAATGTGATTCCATTTTTATAACCTTGCTAGGCTTATATAAAAATAGTCACAGCTCAGGAAAAAAAAATCTTTTGTCAGATCGAGTATATAAATTCTTGGTTCATAAACCACAATCAGCTGTAGAAAGGCTTGTGGAGACACATCTGAGGGCAGCTTTAGAAAGAATGGAGAATTTGCTCTCTGGAGACTAGGTTTATGTCTCTGTTCTGATATTTCCTCCCAAGCAGGTGCACCTCTGTAAGCATCATCTGAAATGAGTTTAAAAGACCCCCCACCTGACCAGTGGGGCATCCCTCCTGGCAGAACTTCTACTGGAAGGGAATTTCAAAACGAAAATGCAGCTCATTCTTCTAGAAACAAAATCAGAGTAGCTGGTGAATGTGAACCATGTCCAGAGCATAGAGCAATAGGGACCAATATGTGGTGTTTGCATTACCGCTCCCTCTCCCTCACAACCTGTCAGGCGTCATTCACCAAGCGTGACAGGCTCTACCTCTGAGTGTGAGTGTGCCTCACCATCCTTCTAGCCATTGTGCTCCAGGCAGGCACTCTCCATTGATTAGAGAGAACATGTGAGGTGAAAACAGTTTGCTATCCCTGGCCTAGAGCTCAGTCAGAATGATGGAACCAGATGCATTGAATTTTATTGAAATAAATGTCAGAAAAATTAACAGGGTGGACTCAGAAAAGAGGGCTGTCTGCTGAAAAGCAAGGAAAAGGTCAGGTCAGGTGTAAAGGATCGCCGGCACAGAGGCCCCGTGGTAGGCGAAAACAACAGATGAAGTGGGATGAACTGAGGTCAGGTTTCATGAAAGCTCGGAAAGAGAGTGGACAAAGCGGGGGTGTGAGGAGGTGTCTTGGAATTCTGACCCAGTTGCAGGGACTTACGTTTGGTCACTGCTGCCTAAAAGAGGCAGTGCTCAGCCTGCTGTTTGGGTACATGCGGGTCCTATGGGCGCTGTAGGTCAAGCTGTAGTGCCGCCCTGCCGGCCATGTTGGCGGAGGCACTAGAGACTGGCAACTGGCAAGCCAGAAGGTGCTGGTCCGGTGACTGTCCGGTCCCTGCAGCCACAAATGAGTCAACTCTGATTTCGATCCTGTACTTGTTTTATGGCCTTGGGCAAGTTATTGAACTCTCTGAGGCTCCGTTTTCTTGGCAGATACTTGGGATTATAATGTTATGTCTTTCATGGAGTCACAATAAGAATCTGATACATAGTAAAGGCTTCCTGACTAGTAGGGAGCACTGTTATTTTTCTCACCCTACCTCTGCCTCTGGAGATAGCAAAGCTGTAGGATCCAAGGAAAGGAATCCTTTAATAGTCTAAACTAATATAAGTGAGACTACTGGGAATGTCCTTTATTACAATCGGACATTAAGCTGATCTGGTGGTGGTTTCAGTCATTGGGACGGCTGATTTATTTCTGGCTTACTCTTTCACCTCCAGCCCTTCTGCAGTCCCAGTGGAAAATCCGGGGTGTTCACGACGCCTCAAACTCTGACTTTCTGTCTCGTCAACCTGTGAGACTGCTGGATGTTCGAATCGACACCAGCTACCCGTGAACTGGTAAGTCCCTCAAGGGGCACATTGTCCCAGAATTTCTCTGTGCTCCTCTTTTCTTGAGGATCCTGGACCCATAAGTCCTGATTTTGAAATATTTTTATCGGGCGATTGGTTATTCTCAATAGCGGAATTAGTCCAGAAAACCTACTTTGTCATAGTCTAAAGTGGAGACAAGCCCTTACTCGTTTAATATGTATTTGAAAAAAATAACCACATAAAACATATGAAATAATGATAGACAATTTTTTATTTAAAAAGGAAGCTGTTTTCAGAAAGTATTAAGTAAAAAAGTTATAGGTGATTTGAGATTATGTGTTCAGATTACCGGTTTAGTGTATAAATAGGTTTTCAGTGTGTATGTTCAAGTCTTTATTACTTTTGCTTTGATTACTGAAAGTTTCCTTACTGGTCTTTCTGCCTTCCATCTCTCACTCCCCCATTCAAAACATATGTACCCTAATGTGGAATCTTTAAAACACAAAACTGGTCATATTCACCTCTTGGTAAAACCCTTCAATGAATCTTATATTGGTAAAACTTCTTTCAGAGTAGAAGTGGCTTGAAAAATAAATATAATTGTTCTTTCAAAAACAACAGAGTAAAGTTAACTAGTTTGAAAGTTGGTAAGTTAGTTTAGTATTGTCAGAGCCCTGGGTTGCTTTCTCTGAAATTCTTTTGGTTTTCTATTCTTGGACTCACGAAGGCTGCCGTGGCTCCTGAAATCACATTTTCATACACTGACAAGGACAAGAAATAATCAAGGAAGTGGCGTAGCTCTTCTTTTATCATGGAGGAAAATGTTTCCCAGGAGTCCTCTAAAATCTTTCCCTTATGTCCCAGTGTCTAGATCTGAGTCATATGACCCTTCCCTTGCTGATTTGTTTCTGGTTTACTCTGAGTTACTGAGACTGGGACAGTGAGGGTCGGGAAAGCTCAGCCTCCACAACGGGAGATAGACTGTGGCCACGAAGCTGCAGCAAAGAAGAATGGCTGTCTTTAGATGAACATTAGTATCTGCACCAGCTACCCATTTTTTTACATGATAAAGTCCAAACATTTAATCATGATGTGTTAGCAGTTTTTCAGGTTGCGAGATACCCACACCACATTCAAGTGTGGTTAAATTTATTGAAGAGCTAGGCTAGGAGCAGGGAAGTCTGGGAAAACAATTCAACAAGTCTCCAGGATAATTAGACTTCATCGGCCTATCCCATAGCAGCTCTGGACTTAGCCAGCACAGATGAGCAAGAGTGAGAGTCTCACAACCCTGCTAAGGTGTATCGGTCATTGCATTGAATCAGTTCATCTCTGACACCCCTCAGTGTCTCAACCATTTCTTTCCCTTCTTCCCACTCCTGACCATTGACTGTATGGATCTTACATTCACACTTCCAGTGACAAAATTGGACAACTCAGTCTCTTTCCTAAAGAGGCCATGTGCCCTGCAATCTGCAGGATTTGGCTCAAGCATCATGGGAAGTGTCTGTTGACACTTCAGCAGGCCTTGCTTAATTCTTCCTGGCCCCTTTGCTTGCCATACCACAGAACCGACATCCATTAAAGTTGCCTCACCCTGGGAGGCTTAATAAGAGAGATTTTGGAGCCCTGTTCCCCAAGATTCTGACTCTATAAGTCAGGAATGGACCTAGGGATGAGAATTTTAATTTGCATGACTCTGTATGAGGAAATATGGACCACAGTTTTAAAATATCGATCCCATATATTAGGCCCTTTAAATAGCAAGTTTTGTGAATCCCCTCAAAGAGTTCTGCATAGTTTTTATTAAAAGCCTGATTTCACAATTGGGTAACTGGAGGCTCAGAGAGGACAAAAGTACCCAGTGAATAATAATGAAGCCAGGATTCAAACTCAGTTCTGCTTCTTCCAGAGCACTTTCTCTTGAGTCGTACCGAGCCACCTTGTTATAGTTCAGCACCCGGGCACCCCCAAGGCTTCCTCCTTTCTCGTTAGCAAAGCTGGGCCAGGTCTGGTTCTCAAAATGGCTGAGAGAGAAGAGGAGAGAAGTCCGCGGCCCCTCCATGAGAAGGCATTGATGGAGCCCCAGTGGCCCTTGTCTAATGAGTACAGACGGTGCTAGCAAAGCAGTGGGACCCAGTTCACTGAGGTTTCCCGAGCGGGGAGTCTGAGAAAGGAAATTATAAAGGATGGTGCCGATTTCCCTTTAGCAGCTGCCCTTTCCACAGCCACAGGAAGACCTCTGAAGACTTGACAGCTCCATACACGGGATCTGGGCTTTTTTCTGACTCACTCAAATTGATGGCATGGTAGAAAGCAGGGCCTAGGTAGCTGCATGTTAGAGCAAAAAGGAGGGACTGTGAGCGAGGAGGAGAGATGAGGAAAAGCCCTCAGGTGGGACTGGTAGTTTCCCTTAAATGGGAGCCACACTCTGGAATTCAGAAGATCTGAGTTCAAATCAAGACCCCGCCACTCAGCTGAGTGAGGTTGGAGAAATTATGTCACTTATCTTGGCTGTAGTTTGCTTTTCTACAAAATAGGCATGTGATCCAGGCCTTAACTTCGGTTGTTGGGATTAATTGAGGTTCTTGACTTGAGTGTGGTGCTCTTTTTGGTGTGATCAGGAGACACCTCCTCCCTGGAGCTGGAAACAGGCCACTTGTACCCAGGGGGCGCTAGAGCAGCTCCCCGCTCACACGCATTCCCCACACCCCAGAGCCCAGTGCTGCTCCTGGCAGAGAATCCAGGACTTTGTAAAGGACGGTTAAGGAATAAAGGTTTGAGTCTGAGGGAGAAAAAAGTTTGCTAGCCTTCTCCCAGCTCAATTTCCACAGCATGCACGCACTTCGTGTAACAGAAGCAAGCTGGAGGGCATCTGGGTCCCTGTGGCCCCCAGACGTGGTGGAACCAGAGCAATTAGCTGAGATTTATACAAGGGTTCTCAAAATGCCATTCTTGCATTTAGGCCTTCCTCCTGCACCTCCACCATGTCTGTGCCTCCTCATTGCTTGCTTGGAAAACCCACCAAGTAGAAAAAGGGGGGACCTGTCCTGTTCTGTAGCCAGTGCTGATGGAGCAGAATTCCAAGGCCCATAGAAGGTGATGGGAACCTGAGGGAGAAAGAGTGTGACACGCACTGCCAGATGGTGTGTGTGTGTGTGTGTGTGTGTGTGTGTGGAGAGTTTGCAAGTATTATTATTATTTTTAAAATTTGTGTATCCAAGCATAACATAGTTACAAAGAAGTACACCATCATTAGTGTGGAGCTCAGTGGTTTTCAGAGTGAACACCAGTCATAAGATCAGCAAGCTGCCAGTAGCTGCACTCCAGAAGCTTCTCTCAAACTCTCTCCAGGCACCAACTGCTCTTCTGGCTTCTACAGCATGGATTCGTTTTTCCAACTTTTTCACATTTGCAATCACATCTGCCTTCTATACCTCACTTCTGTTGCTTGACCTTACGTCCATGAGATGTGTCCGTGTTGTTGCATGTGGTGATAGGTTCTTCTTTCTCATTGGGCTGTGTTATTCCATTATGTCAATATTCCACCAGGTATTGGTCCAGAGCAAAGTTGGCAGTAGATGCCTATCATGAATAGTGCTGTTACCCACATTCTGGAACATGCATATCTTTCAGTGGACATCTGTACTCTTTCTGCTTGAGTGTGCGTTCAAAGGTTGAAATTCTGGGTCAGAGTATGTGTACGTTGGATTTCGAGACCAGTTGTACCGTTTACATTCCCACCAGCCATCTCTGAGAGTTTTAGTGACACATCTTTGACAACACTTGGCATTTTTCTTTTTTTTTCCTATTTTAGCCATTCTGGTGGGCATACAGTCAGCCCAGTGACTTTTAACAAATAGAATCTGATGTCTTCAGAAGCCCTCTTCGGGTCTCACCATCCCTGTCAACCCCTGCAGTCTTATGTGAGGCCAGGCCACATGTTTATGCCACCTGCTGTGTTCCAAGAGGCATCTGACTTTCAGAGCCCTGACATGTACTCTCTCATCCAATTCTAAACATAAATACATTATTATTCCCATTTTACTGAAGCAGAAACAGAATTAGTGACCCAAGGTCACACAGCAAGAGAGTGACAAAATCATGGGCCATCAGACGCTGGACTTGTGACCCTGTATGTCTCTTCTGAGATGTATAATTAGCTTATGACAAGGAAAGGTGGGAGGAAAGCAGCACACCCTATTATAGAAACCAGAGTCTACTTCCTGGATTCATTTCTAACTAATTGTACCTACTTAAATTAATATTCTTCTGAACCTCCATTTACTTGCCTGTAAAATGGGGATGCTGACAAAATATCTTAAAGGGATATTTGGTGGGTTAAATGAGACCACTAAGTGAAAGTGACTGGCACAATGCCTAAAACAATGTTAAATATAAGTTTAAGACTTCAGTGGAAGATGGTGACTTGAGTACAGGTCTCCCCTATCCATATTGGCGTGGCCAGAGGAATATAAAATTATCAGTAATTCTGCACTGGTATGGTGAACTCGAGAAAGTTGTTGACCACATTCCTCGAACTTTGCGGGCTTTCTCATGGGAAGAGTAGAGTTGGACGAGAGCAAGGGGAGTTGTCGAGCACAGTGGGAAACCCTGGTAGAAGACACAGGAGGACCGGGGACATAGGAAAACAATGGTGCAGAGGAAATGCTGCATCGGGAGCCTCATCCACAGCGGCAGATTGACGGCTTCCCCAAGCGGGTCTACAGAGGTGCCACCGAGGAGAAGCCAGACAGTGAGTCTTCTCCATGGTGCACAGGCAATAGTACAAGGCAGGGGGCAAGGTGGGCACATGTGCCCCTATAGTGGCCAAGAAAGGAAGTGCAGGAGCCAACGCTGAGTTCTGGGTATGGCAGGAGCCTCACACACACAGGAAGTTCCCTAAGGGATGACCCAGGCTAATGTCCCCACCTTTCCTGCTCAGAGAGCCACCACACAGGACTAGAAGGTAGCTAGCTCTCTAGTCTAGAATTTGAGGTCTGGCTTCTAAAGGAGAAAACAGGTGAGGGGAGATCAACAAGGATCCACCCCATCCTGTTTATAAGAAAATGTCAGTCTTGTGTACAATGTATCCACTTTCTACTTGACCGAATGTAGATAGAACCAGGATGGAAGCAGTGAAAAGACACTGCAAAATTTAATAAAAAAAAAAAAGGAAAACCTGTCACTAAGGAATCAGGAAAAGAACTTATTTTTGGAAAAACTTCACAAAAAAATACATTTAAAAATTAGGGAGAACATTTTTGGAGTTTAAAATGTTGACTAACAGCTTTTTCCAACTTACTCATAAAGACAATTAAAAAAAATTCTCTAAATAGCCTTAAAAGCTGAAACTGAGAAATGTTGTATCAAAATATGAAAGATATTGAACCTATAAGACACACAGAGATGAATAGAGGAAAATGTATCCAGGCTTCAGTGCCCAGATGCCTCATTGCACAGACCAGAATTGCTTCTTGTAAAAAAAAAAAAAAAAGTCTAAAAACAAGTAGGGAGATACTTTGTGATTTTTCCAAAGTGTTATTTACTATAAGTCACATAGGATCTCAAGCAAACAGGAAATCAGGAAATAGCCAGGGTCTCTCTCTCTGCTCTGTGTGTATTAAGAATCACACATTATATTCTTTTCTCTCTGTTGATTCGTCTACCCATATTGGCCATGTCTATCCATTCATGGTCAAGAACAGGGCAGGAATGGAGAGGTAGGTAGGAGCACTGTGCTGGAAATGCAGTACTCATGAATAAAGCACTAAAGTCAGGTGGAAGCAGAAGAGCCCAACAGCGCAGTAGGGAACACAGGTGTGAGGCAGGTGGACAGGGAGCTCGGTGTGGTGCTTAGCAGAGTGAACACAGCAACCAGACTGCCCTGAATCTGCCACCAACCAGTTGGGTGATCTTGAGGGTCCCACAGTGCCTTAGTTCTTCAATCTATAAAATGGGGATAATAATAGTTCCTATCTACTTAACAGAGTTATTGGGAGGATTAAAGGCATTTGTATGTGTCATGTGCTTAAGTAGGACCTGGAATATAATTTTAATAATAATGATATCTATTTCCCTATCTATTTATCTGTCTTTGCAAGGAGAAAGGTGGTTGGGAAAGTAAAAGCACTGCTAGAACAAAGTGAGTTGTGTCTGGACTTCTGGATTTCACACATCAATAAAATTTCAAATTAAATTTTGGAAATCAACATGGGGTGGCCATTTATTTTACAAGAAAAAACATGTAAAAGATAAGAGCAAAGGAGATACCTGGGGGCACAGTCGATTGAGTGTCCAACTCTTGATTTTGGCTCAGGTCATGATCTCAGGGTCGTGAGATTGAGAGCCACATTGGGCTCTGTGCTGGGCATGGAACCTGCTTGGGATTCTCTCTCTCCCTCTGCCCGTCCCCACTCTAAAAAAATAAAAAAATAAAAAATAAATAAAATAGATGTCAGGCTCTGTGCTCAGTGGGGAGTCTGCTTGAGATTCTCCCTCCCTCTCTCCATCTGCCACTCCCACTCGTGCTCTCTCTCTCTAATAAATACATTTTTAGAAAAAATTAAACTAAGAGCAAAGGATTTTATTTAGCAAAAATATAGGAAATTAACCTCAAAGAATTGTCCCTTCAATAAATTATTCTCAATACATTGGCTGCATTTTTCTCCATTTACACTACTGTACTGATGAACACTTCATCTGAAACATGCAGTGGTCTAAAGACTGTGGTTTGGAAACTATTGCAATAGATGATAAACTGCTAATAACTAAAAAGTAGAAATAGGCTAGGAATTGTGCCCATTGACTTGCCCAGTTACCAGTTACAGATATGAGGAAGGATTATACCCACCCCACAGAGGCAGAAAGGGAAACAAAGGCAAATCATTATCCCGATCTCCATAAGGCCTATGTCTTTTGTGCCAAAGACTCCTAATAGCCAAGAAAAGTCAATTTATACCCTAGGGAAGAGAGGGACATCAACTAAAGTGAGCTGATTAGTCTGAACATGTACATAAAGCAAAAGAAGGCAAACACAAAGCACTACAGAGTAAAAAACTGAGAGGAATCAGCGAAGGACAATAGTTATGAAAATAAAACCTCAAAACTAGCTAGGAAATGGGGCACCTGGGTGGCTCAGTCAGTGAAGCATCCGACTCTTGATTTCAGCTCAGGTCATGATCTCAGGGTTGTGAGATAGAGCCCCGCGGAGTCCGCTTGAGATTCTCTCTCTCCTCTCCTGCTGCCCCTCCCCCCACTCACACGTGCTCTCGCTCGCTCCTTCTTAAATAAATAAGTAAAAGTAAAATCTTTAAAAAACACAGCCAAGAACTCCTTTAATGCAATAAGAGGAAACCAGACTATCAATATTTTATATGTAGATAATATTATATATTCTCACACACAGAATCAACCCTCATTATTTGCAGATCCTGTATTTGCAAATTCTTGTACTCACTAGAATTTATTTGTAACTCAAATCGCTGCTCACAGTCATTCACAGATGAGTTGCAGAATCTTTGAATTGCCTGATTTGCATGTTCCCAACTCAGTTCAAATGAGGCACTGCTCTGCTTTTTTTCCCATTTCTCATGCTGTAAACAAGTATGTTTTTTGCTGTATATTTAGTGCCACTTTTCACATTGCATTGGTACGTTTTGTTGTTGGTTTCACTGTTTAAAATGGCCCTAAGTGTAGTGCTGATGTGCTGTCTGATGTTCCTAAGCACAACATGAGTCCAATGTTAATGAATCGTATACATATATACATATTAGAGCTGTATGTGTGTATTTAAAGAGAAATACACATAAAACAAGGTTATCTACTGATCAGTTGATAAAAGCATTGGGACCAGAGTCTTACAGGAACCTAATCCTATATTTCTTTTAGGAACAGTGATTCAATATTTGCTAATTCAGTGTTTGCAGAGACTTTATAGAACATGACTGCCATGAATAATGAGAATCTAATTGTGTGCATGTGTATGTATATGTGTGTATATGCACACACACACGCATATATCACAATGATACTGAAACAGTAATTGAGGACAAATCAAGGAAATGAAAGAGGAGATCCAGAAATAGACTTTAACACAGCTTATTATAGTGTAATATTATTTAGTATACTCTTATTTTATTTACTGTTATTTAGTTTACTATGATCTCATTTGTTTACTATTTAACGTACATTAATGTGATGTAATGCAATATAATATTTAGACACAGGAAAGCACAGATGAGAATAATATATATGATAAAGATGGCAACTCAAACTAATTGATATTATGTAAACTAAAGAATTGGAAAAACATTTAAGTTTGATTTCTATCTCACACTGACAAAATTATTACCCCCTCTTTGGATTTTTAAATAATAGAAGATTGAGGGTATTCATCTGTATTTTCTAACTTTTACCATAACCATAAAGTATTTGTATAATAAATAGGAAATAAAAACTTGGAATGATTATTAAAATTCATAGTCAAATTGGAATAATAAATAATCTGAGTCCAATTTCTAAGTAATACCAACCAAATTGAAAAATATGGTGGGGAAAAGGGGAAAGAAATTAAAGTGTGCTAATTTCCTTATTTGATAGAGTGGAAAGTCAAGAAATAGTATTTCATTTTTTACTTTGAAAATTAGAAAATATAGGTTCAGGGAGCAAAAATAATTTTTGAAAATGCACACAGGTGTTCTCACGTGTTTCCACATAGTAGGACTAATATGAGAGAAAGTGAACATATACCCTAGGGATCTGTGAAAATGGCCCAGTCCCAGACATAATTTCAAAAGTATCATGTGAATTTTGTATTTTATCACATTATATATCAGTATCAATTTTAATAATAAAACTTTTTATTTCTTTACCACTTAATGTAATTGATACTTCAGGAACATGTATTTATCCTGTGTCATGACATATCCCAAATGCATTGCTGTATATCCTCCCCAGGGGTACATGAACTAGTAAAATAAAGAATATGATCTAAAACTTCTAAGTTTTCTAATTAAAGAAAAATCAAACATGTATAAAAATATATATAAAATATAAATCAAGATAATAGATACAAGACAAAACAGATACAAAAGACAAAATAGATACAAGACAAAACAGCAACTACGATTATAATTGGATAGGATGATTCTCTTATCACAAGAGACAAAACTCTTCAATGTGGACAAGAAAACCAATTCCAACTACAACCACTGGATATGTATAAAGAAAAGTGCTTTGGGGGCACCTGGGTGGCTCAGTGGGTTAAAGCCTCTGCCTTCGGCTCAGGTCGTGATCTCAGGGTCCTGGGATCGAGGCCCTCATCGGGCTCCCGGCTCAGCGGGGAGCCTGTTTCCTCCTCTCTCTCTCTGCCTGCCTCTCTGCCTACTTGTGATCTCTCTCTCTATCAAATAAATAAATAAATCTTAAAAAAAAAAAAAGAAAAAAGAAAAGTGTTTTTGATAGGTTAGTATTTAAAGGATAGTCCAATATCGGGCAAATGCAAATGAAAAAAAATTTGTAAGGATAGGATGTTAAAGTGGAAATCAAAGCCAGGGCACCTGGGTGGCTCAGTCAGTTAAGTGTCCGACTCTCGATTTCAGCTCACATCATGATCTCAGGGTTGTGAGGTCAAGCTCCACATCAGGCTCTGTTCTGAGCATGGAGCCTACTTAAGATAGTTTCCTTCTGCTCCCCTCCCACATGCACTCACTCTCTCTCTCTAAAAGAAAGAAAAGGAAGGAAAGAAGGAAGGAAGGAGGGAAGGAAGAAAGGAAGGGAGGGAGGGAGGGAGGGATCAAAGGCAAAATTATTAAAAAGATGGAAAAATGTTTTATGTTGATAAAGTACATAAGCCAAGCTAAAGTATAGAAGCCACGAGTCTTTGAATAATAAAGCATTAAAATATATAAAGCAATAATAGTTAGAAACTTAAGAATAAATTAATAGAATTTTTAATAGAATATAGAATATTTAATGTCCCTTACAGGCACATTTGAAATCTAAGTCTCCAAACAGAAAATGCAACTCTTTCTATAGAAACATTTACAGATGTTAATTATGATCCTCCAAGAAGAGCTTAATAAACTGTAGAGGTTTTGCAGGTCAGTTCTATCTTAAGAGTTACAATAAAACTGGAAATCAGTAGCAAGGGAATATCATTTAAACCTAGTCACCTGAAAAAGTAAAAAACAGTCTTGTAAACAGTTGTTAAAATAAAGAGAAAAAAAAATTAAGCATTATTTGAAGTATTCTTTAAAATACCTAAATAAAAGCATTAAATATAAAAGTTCACAGAATCCAGCCAAAGTCATATAGAAAGTCNAGAGCCCGATGCGGGCCTCGATCCCAGGACCCTGAGATCATGACCTGAGCCGAAGGCAGAGGCTTTAACCCACTGAGCCACCCAGGCGCCCTAAAAAACAGTCTTGTAAACAGTTGTTAAAATAAAGAGAAAAAAAAATTTAAGCATTATTTGAAGTATTCTTTAAAATACCTAAATAAAAGCATTAAATATAAAAGTTCACAGAATCCAGCCAAAGTCATATAGAAAGTCATGTGTCCCTTTGAATTAGTATTTTTGTATCCTTTGGGTAAATAACTAGTGCATCCCAAAGTTTATAGCAGCATTATCAACAATAGCCAAATTATGGAAGGAGCCAAAATGTCCATCAACTGACAAATGGATAACGAAGATGTGGTTATAGCTATATGATGGAATAGTACTCAGCCGTCAAAAAGAATGAAATCTTGCTATTTGCAACAACACAGCTGGAGCTAGAGTGTATTATGCTAAGCAGAATAAGTCAGAGAAAGGAAAATACCATATGATTTCACTCATATGTGGAAGTTAAGAAATAAAACAAGGGGTGCTTAGGTGTCTCAGTCAGTTGAGTGTCCAACTCTTGATTTTGGCTCAGGTAATAATGTCAGGATCATGGGATGGAGCCCTGCATTGAGCTCCTTGCTCAACACGGAGTCTGCTTGTTCCTTTCCATCTGCTCCTCTCTCTCTCTCTCTCTCTTTCTCTCAAATAAATAAGTAAAATCTTAAAAAAAAAGAAACAAACAAAACAAACATGGGGGGAAAGAAAGGAAAATCAAGAAACAGACTCTTAACTACAGAGAACAAACTGATGGTTTACTAGAGGGGAGACGGGTTGGGCGTTAAACAGATGATAAGGATTAAGGAGGACACTTGTGGGTGTTGTAAGTGATGAATCACTAAATTCTACACCTAAAACTAGTATTTCACTGTATGTTAACTAACTGGAATTTAAATAAAAACTTGGAGAAGAAAAAAAAATACTTCCAAGTAATTATGAGTGCAGCATAATTTGGACACAAAATCTAACAACATTATAAGAAAGGAAAATCACAGGCCAATTTCTCTTATGAGCATATATTCAAAAATACTAAACCAAACATTAGCAAATTTATATAGAAAGAATAGTTCATCATGATCAAATTGGGTTTGTTTCAAGAATTGCTGTTCAAACACCAGTAACTTTGAAACACCAGTCCGTGCAAGAATAACCATATCATTATCTCAGTATAATGCAGAAAAAGCATTTGCTAACATTCAAAACCTGCTCGTGAGTTTGAAAACAAAAACAAAAACAAACTGGTTTTTAGCAGAATCCCCACAAGTCTTAAGGAAATTGACAAAATCGATCTAAAACTTCTTTGGAAATGCAAATAACTTAGAATAGCAAAAGTAATCATGAAGCAGAAAAACTTTAAAGGATTTATTCTATTAAATATCAAGGCACTTTTAAAAAGCTAGAAAATAGTTGAATAGAATAGAATAAAGAGTATAGAAAATGCCACACATATACAATCTCCTGATTTATGACAAAAATGCCATAGCCCAAGAAAAGGATGTCTTCTCAATAAATAATGCTGGTCAATTGGATATTTATAAGGACAACAAAAACTTGACCCTCACCTTGTATTATGTGTAAAAATCCTGGATAGATCATAGGCTTAATTTGAAAGTTAAAGCAGTAAACTTTTAGACAGTAATGTAGAATATTCTCTTGGGGCGGGTAAAGATCTTTTTAAACTGGATACAAATAGCATTAAACAAAAAAGAAGAGATTAATAAATTGAACTACAGCAAGATTTATAACTTCTGGTCCTGAAAAGACAAGTTTCAGAAAGGGGAAAGATGTTTGCCGTACAACTTTGTAAGATACAAAAGATACACACAATATATATGATACAAATCATTATATCATATAAATATGATAAAAGATTCATATCCAGACTATATGAAGAACTATTACTGAACAGTAAGATAAGATGAAAAACTAGGCAGAAGATGACCAGGAACCTCCCAAAAGAAAACATTCAAATGGCGAATAAATGAAAAGCTCACCATAGTAAGGGAAAAGGAAACTAAAAACCCAATTACATAGCACCAAATAATACCCACCGATAGGGGAAAGTTAAGGGATGCTGCCAAGTATTAGTGAGAATGTGTGTGTGTGAGCTTGTGAACCCCCACTTACTATCCGTGAGTGTGCAAAGTGGTAGAGTGGGGAGGAAAACTCTCTGGCCCAGATCTTCTAACCCTGAACATGGGTACCCCAGGACCAGCAATCTCTCCTTAGATATATAGTCAACCAAAGAAATAAAACTTTGGTGGGCGCCTGGGTGGCTCAGTTGGTTAAGTGACTGCCTTCGGCTCAGGTCATGATTCTGGAGTCCCAGGATCAAGTCCCATATCAGGCTCCCTGAATCTGCTTCTCCCTCTGACCTTCCCCCCTCTCATGGTCTCTCTCTCTCATTCTCTTTCAAATAAATAAATAAAATCTTAAAAAAAAAAAAAAACTTTGGTGGACTTACCCCACCCCTAGTATGTGTGCATCAATATATGGTGTACACATGAGCACAAAATACAGGAGGAGGACTGTTCATGGCAGCGTGGCTATAATATCTCAAATGCCTATCACTAATAAGATCAAGTCATCATTTTTGGTGAATTCGTACAATGGAATAGTAACCACATGACAGAGCAAATATTTTCTATATCTACATGAATCAGCCTCCCAGAATGTGAGGAAAATACACCAAAAATGAAAAGCATAATGTGATTCTCTTTACATAAAGCTCAAAAATAGGCCAAAACTTGTCATTATTACCTCTGGTAGAAGAAGCATGAGAGAACTTTCTAGGGTCCTGGTAATGTTACATGATCATGAGCTGAGCGGTGGATACATGGGTGTGCAGCTTTCTAAAATTACATCTCTGTGTGCTTTTCTTGTATGTGTAGTTCTTTGATAAACAGACATGTGGCAAAATGTTTATGGTATTTATAACTGAGTTGTAGTGTAAGTGATACTTAATTCTCTTTACATTATACTTCCATATACTTTGCAAATAGGTAATATTTAAGCTTTGGGAATGATTTGCATTTTCTAATCGCTTTGTGAAAGCTTCTCCTCTTTATCTCTTCATCCCCATTGCCCTTTTCCCAGTGCACGCCTTCAAACTATCTCACCTCAGCTGTGTCAGTGGTCTCTGGACCAGTCTTCATACCTTCAGTTTTGTAAATAGGAGGCAAGATTATCTGCCAACGTTGATATCTGATATTGGTCAATTTTATGGACCGCAAGACAACCCTTAACTTTGAAGCAGTTGTTCATGGTAGCTTTTTTGACCACTAGCTCTCTCTCTTTTTCTTAAACCACAACACATAGGAATAATGATATTCCTATAAGCCACAAACACACTCCCATAAAAATGAACACGTTATGCTAAAAGACCCAGGCACAAAAGGTCACTTACTGGATGATTTCATTTATATGACATATCCAGAATAGGTAAATTCTTAGAGACAGAATGCAGATTGTTGGTTGCCAAGGCCTGCCAGCGATAGACAGAAGTTGATCAATGGGTATAGAGTGGTCCCAGCCCCGATTCCTGTTTTGAGATCCTAACCCTCAGGACTTGGGAACATAACTGTGTTTGGAGATAAGGTCGTTAAAGAGGTAATTAAGTTAAGATGGAGTTGATAGGATGAGTCCTAATCCAACATGACTGACGTCCTTCCAAGAGATTGGGACACATGCATACAGAGGGAAGACTGTGTGAAGACACAGGAGAAGACAGCCACCTGTAAGCTAAGGAGAGAGGCCTAGAACAGATCTCCCCTCCTGGCCCTCAGAAGAAACCAATCCTGCTGACACCTTGACCTCAGACTTGCAGCCTCCAGAACCATGAGAAAGCCCGTTTCTGCTCTTTTCTTTCTTTTTTTTTTTAAAGCCCGTTTCTGTTCTTTAAGCCATCCTGACATTGCCACTTTGTGATGGAAGCCCTGAGAAACAGAAACGGGGTTTTATTTTGGAGTGACAGAGACGCTTTGGAAGTAGAGAGAGGAGGTGTTTACACAACACTGTAAATGTACTAAGTGCCACTGACTTGTTCACTTTACAATGGTTAATTTGATGAGAATTTCACCTCCATAAATTAAAATAATCAGATCCCCAGATCGCCGACCATACGCGGATTGGCCAGACCATTTTCCTTCTCAAAAGACAAGAGGTTTATTTTCCGGAGAAGGTGAAACAGCAGCTCGGAGGAAAGAAAAAAAAAATCAGAAATTTTGTCAGGCAGCTATTAAACTGGGCCACTATTAAAAGTTAAAAATAAAACAAAGAACAAAGACAAGTGCTCAAAATTCTCACTTATTACTTTACTATTTTTTTTACTATTATCTATGCTCTTGAGTTTATTTGTATCTCATATATCAATGGTGGAAATACTATATAATGACATGCTACCACACAGCTCTTCTCCACTTCGCCTCCAATGAGATCTCGGTACCTCAAAATTTTCTGCAGTGTGAGTTTTCATATTACAGAAGTTGGCAAAAACAATAAATAAGGGCTTCCTTCCTTCCTCCTTCCATCCCTCCCTCTCTCTTTTCTTTTCCTTTCCTTTCCTTTCCTTTCCTTTCCTTTCCTTTCCTTTCCTCTCTTTCTTTTCTTTTCTTTTCTTTTTTCTTTTCCTTTTCTTTCCTTTCCTCCCTCCCTTCTTCCCCCTTTCCCTTCCTCCCTTCGTTCGTTCGTTCCTTCCTTCCTTCCTTCCACACATCCTTCCTTCCTTCCAAGAGCTGCATACCTCTACCGGCATACACCTCTCACAAACACTCATGATCACAGAAGTAAGTCTCAACTCTGGACAGACAAGAACCCCCAGCAGGATGTGCCTTTGGAAATGTTCAGCCATGTTCCTCAGTAGAGTGTGTCTTCCTCCTTGTTCACCGTGGCACTGTTGCCCCTGGAAGCCACCTGACGTCAGCCAGGAAGAGTCAGGGCCCATGAGGCAGTCCTGTTCCTTCAGGTGAGCTCCTGGGAGAAGCTGCATCCCCAGCTGTGAGGCTGACAGCAGAGGAGACCCCCCACAGCTAGAAGCCAGCTGGACTCCCGCTCAGGGCCCCCGGAGCTCCTGCCTACCACGCTGGCAGCATCCTCTTGGCCATCACTCCCTGGCCCGACTCTCGGCTTCCTGTGTGTCAGGGCAGGAGCCGCAGGCACCAAGCCACTGTAAATGTTTGCTGGAGATGGAGCAACCTGGCCTGGTTGCAGTGCCGCCATGCTCGCTGCCAGAGCCTCTCAGAGGCTCCGAGTCAGTGGGTTCATTGGTGGTATGGGAAGCGCAGCCATGAAAAGGCCTCCCAAGGTGGGCCTGGCTCTGCCAGCCGAGCAAGGACTATCTGGGGGTCTTCCCTGGGAAAGAGAGCATAGAGGTCAAAGGGCAGGCTTCATTATTGCCGCAGTCGTCATTCCATGCTGGGAGCCATCAGACCTGCCTCTGTTCCTGGGATAAAGTATCTACCTCTTTCTGGGCAGGGAGTGACAAGTCAAAACCCTGTGGGCTCTTTATCACGGATGCCATCGCTGCCATCCACTGATGCCAGCCAATACCAAGTGCTTCGTCCATCACCTTTAATTCTCTCATCCACTCCCAAAGGTAAATGTTATCCTCGTTTTACAGATGAGGAGAATAAGGGTGAGGGATGTCCTTGAAGAAGTTTCCAGTCAGAGTTTGCAGTAGACCCTAGGTTCAAGCTCAAGTTCTCTGGACTCCACAGACAGTGCTCTCCGTGCAATTCTCTGAGTCCTTCCATCCAGACTAGCTCAGGGCTTTCCAACTTGAATGGCTGATGCTTTCTCATCCCCCGTCTTGCTTCAGACATCCTACACGCCACTGCGAGGTTAATCTCCCTAGAGCTATGGATCCCAGTATGGGGGTAGACAGATGGGTGGAGGTGTGAATGCAGACACAGGTGTAGGCTGAGACAGGGGAGGTACAGGCAGAGGCACAGACGTAGATATAACTGAACGGAAGATTCAAGAAGTCCCGAAAGATCCCTGATTCAGTTTGTGTCTCTTGATCCTATCAGTACCTGGTTCAGAGCAAGGGCCCAGAAAATACTGGTGAAATTAAATTGAGTGGACTTTCATTTCCCCCAATCAAAGTTTCAGTGAGTCCTACCAAATAATGGAAGTGGATACTAAGGCCTTACATCAGCCTCTTTAGCATCCAATTCCACCTGACCTTTTCAGACTTAACCGTGCCCAGCCTCTGTTCTAAACACATCTGACTCCTCCGTGGTCCCTAAACCCCCTTGACTTCCCTACTTCTCTGCCATTGTTCTTGCTCTTGCCTCTATCTGAAATGTCTTCACCAGCCCTGCTGTGCCTTCTGGAGTGTCACAGCCCATTTTAAATACCACTGCCTCCTCGAAGTGTCTCTGTTACCCCTTTTACGAAATGTGATGTTCCCTCCTCTGGACCTCTTAGAGCTTTATGCCTTTCTGTGGCCTAACCTTTTTATGCCTTAGTATTTTAGTCACTGAAGTAATGACTCCCGGTGCCTGGAATGCCCTTTATCTCTTTTCTTTCTCGTGTTCATGATCCCATTTAATATCCCCTCCCGTGTGAGGCCTTCTGAGCTCTCCTAGGCAGTTACTCATTCCCTCCCCAGCGCTTCTGGAGCATATGAAATCCTCCATAAAAACATTGGCAATTGGTATTACCTAGCGCCCTCCCCTAAACTCTCAAGTGTGTTGAAGGTACAGATGATATCTCTTTGAGCTTTCTTTTTGGCTCTTACACAGTATTAGCTACTGAGCGGGAACTTCATAACTGTTGAATGAATAAGTGCAAGATGATAGTTGAATGTATAAGTGCAAAATGAGAAAGATACTGTCCTCTCTGTGTTTCCTACTTTCTTTCTCTGCCTTTCTACCTGTTTTGATTTCTGCTATCGGTATGCCATTTCTAGGATCAAAGACGTAGTCATGGGAAACCAGAAAATAAAAACTAATCTGTGCTCAAAAATGTAGGAAAACATGACAATAGATTGTCTGATCTAAGAACCCGGATCTCATCAGTTAGGATGAGAATAAATTGTTTCCACCAAATGAGTCAATGAGAATAAGATTGCTAATTTATTTGTAAAGGTTTCAGGTGTACAGTATAGTGATTCAAAGCTCATCACATCACCCTGTGCTCATGACAAGTCTCTCCTTAATCCCCATCCCCTATTTAACCCTCCACCCACCTCCTTGAAGGGATTCTTGTAATATTGCTCTCAAAAAAAAAAAAAAAAAAGAATGCTATACTGGTTTATGATGTAACAATAAAAACAATGAGGATATTTCAAACCTATGTTCTAGATCAGAACTACGCTCATTATGAGGAACATCTTAGCTGACTTAGGACATGTGACCAAAGACGTGTGTATCTTTATCAGGATGTCATCCCTGGGCAAAAACTGATAGGAAATGATCAAATGAATCAATCAGAGAAACAAAAGGCTTTATTTGCAGACATTTCTGCATCTTACCTCCTACCATTTGGGACAGCTTGTTTTCCTGACCCATTTTATTTATTTATTTATTTATTTATTTTTTAAAGATTTTATTTATTTATTTCACAGAGGGAGAGAGATCACAAGGAGGCAGAGAGGCAGGCAGAGAGAGAGAGGGGGAAGCAGGCTCCCCGCCGAGCAGGGAGCCCAACGCGGGCCTCGATCCCAGGACCCTGAGATCATGACCTGGGCTGAAAGCAGAGGCCTTAACCCACTGAGCCACCCAGGCGCCCCTTCCTGACCCATTTTAGAGATAAACAATTAAATATCCAAACAGTTCAGTGATAAATTCAAGGTCACTGAACAGAAAAATGTCAAATTTGTGGTTACTGCCTCTGGTTTTCTATAGCAGAATCCTAAGTTTCAGGCAAACTGGCCTTGTCACCAGTGTTCAAATATGTCTTTCTGCCTCCAACTTCTGTGCCTTTGTGGTAAGCCATCTCATCTGCTAGGATTCCTTGCTTAACATAACTTAATGAGCACTTTGGCAAATATAAGCTAAGTCCTCCCCAAAATCTTTGAGGTTGGTGTCACTGTCCTCATCTTACAGATGAGGCTCATTGTTAAGACCTCACAGTCAAGTAGCTATTGAGTGAGCCAAGGTCAAAAGCCTTGAAGAACTCCTTCTTCCAAAGCTGTTTCCACCACCTGTTTTGTAAAACCCATTCCCAAGGCACGACTCAAGGATCTCCTGAAAACATCTTGATCACCTGTGGAAGAAGAAGATCCCTCACTCCTCAAAATGTCCAGGGACTGTGATTACAACAGTCTAATCACAAGCTTTATTAATTGGCTTATTGCTCCTTGTCCCACATGTCCATGAGGTGACAGCTTCTTGTAGACGGGGCTTGTGTACCTTACTATCCTTTATCTACTAGTTCAAAGATATTTTCCCTAAGAATTTCATATCAAGTGTTCAAGGAAGCCCAGGAAATCTAGGGTCATCTTCAGCATTTAAAGCCCTGGTCATAATTTGATTACTTCAAACTACATGAAAACAGAAGACACTAAAAGTGCTTTACCCGTGTAATGCACGAATTATTGCCAAAGAAGAAAATCTAGCTTTCATACAAAGTTCCAGTTGATATAAACTCATGGAGGAAATTTAAAGACCCGAACCTGGCTAAACTATGTAAATCTGTAGCCCACATTGGGCAGGAGGCACAAGCCAAAAGGTTTTCCTACCCCTATAATTTAACTTAGTTCAGTCCTTGGCACACAGTCATGCTTAAAACATATACTTGATGGGTGGATGGGTTGATAAGTGGAGATACAAACACATGAAGAATATATAAATGAGTAGAAGAACAAATAAAACTATAATGCTTCTTTTCAGGAATGATTTTTGAGGAATATTAATAATAAATTTTTAAGCCAAACAAAATAATCTGAACAATGTCATCCCTGTTTAAGTTGTCTACAAACAAAGCATAGTTCTCATGATCCCTATAATTCTGTTTTGACAGTATGGCTGCTATGTCTTAAATATCTACAATCCTTTTGTTTATAATAGCACCTTAACTGGATGATTTAAATGAGTGGAGATTGCTTTTAAATTTTTTCTACAATTATTTAAACGCACATTTCAATTTTCCTGAATTGTGCGAAAGTAATTTGGAAGATTAATTTCTGAAAATACCTGGTGGAATTTGCATACACCAAGCATAATTATTACTGATATTTGCATAGTTCTCCCTGCCCACATGCATGCACTATTACCAACTGCTACACAATCCATGAAATTATTGAAGAAGTTGGTGTCAGTACAATATGGATTCATCAATAAGTGTTCAGCTTCAGAGAAGAAAAACAAACTTTAGTGTTCTGCTGTAGAAGTGTGGCATTCCATTTTATTTCTTTATTTGGGGCAACATTTGGAAAGATAAATCCATACTAAAAGAATGTGACAGTCTTTTGCAATAAAGATTAACGTTACTGCAAAAGAATCTCTGAAGTTCAAGAGAGATTGAAAACACCACTGAAAAACTAGAAGAGTGGGAGGGATTGGGGCATGATGGTGGGAAAAGAAAGTATGTATAGCCGTGCTACAGAGAGGTGGGGTATCAGAATGTAGGCAGAGAGTTCCACCATACATAGTTAGGAAGAAAATTTGCAGAAATTTGGATTTGGGGCATTTCAAACACTTGGTGAAGGTTTAAATAAGTTGACTAAGCGCTTATACTAGTTTTTGTGGGGGGAAAAAAAACGTGAAAGACCTAAAAGACATGTTTCTTTCCTTTAATCTGCTTGGATGACAAAACAACGGGAAAGAAGCATTGAAAGAAATTCTGCAGGAAAATAATAATAGCAAATACTTATGGAGCACCCATCTAAATGTGGTTAGAAGACAAGTCGCACAGTAGAAAGAGCCTGGATGTGGGACTTTGGCGACCCCGCACGTGATTTCCAGCTCTGCTCCTTTCCAGTTGTTTGATTTTGAGCAAGTTCATACTTTCCTGAGTTTTAGTTTTCCCTCCTGTAACACAGAGATAACAACAAACCACAGAGGGTTGTCTTAAAGATTCACTGAGATCATTTGTGCTAAATATTTAATACATCGTATGAATTTAATAAATGATCACTGTTGCAGTTCTCATTTTTATCACCCTCCAAATTCAGTAAACACACCTCATACTCATTAGGATGGCTATTATAAATAACAACAACAACAATGAAGTAATGGTACAGCTACTGTAGAAAACAGCATGGTGGTTTCTCAAAAAATTAAAAATAAAATTACCATATGATCCAGCAAGCCCACTTGTAGGTATATACCCAAAAGAATTAAAAGTAGTTGACCCAAGTGGATATGTGTACACAGGTGTACATGGCAATATTATTTACGATAGCCGGAAGGTAGAAACAACCCCAATGTCCATCGACAAGTGAATGGATAAAGACTATGTGGTATATCCTTGCAATGGGATATCATCTCACAAATACCATAGGATTCTACTTATATGAGGTACCTAGAATAGTCAAATTCATAAGACATAAAGTAGAATGGTGCTTCCGTAGGGCTGGCCAGAGTGAAGAATGGGGAGTTTGTGTTTCATGGGTATAGAGTTTTAATTTAGGAAGATGAAAAAGTTCTGGAGATGGACGTCAGTGATGGTTGTACAACAGTGTGAAGGTACTTAAAGGTACTGAACTGTCCACTTAAAAATGATTAAAGTGGTTTATGTTGTGTATATTTTGCCTCAGCAAAAACAAAAACAAAACAAAACAAGAAAACAGAAAAAAACCTCAAGATTTAATCAGGTTTGCAAGAATAATTAAACAGCCATAGTAAAGCTGTGAACATGAAGCCACAGAAGACTCCATGTTCCTTCATCTCTAATCTGCTTCCTTTAACCCCAAACAATCCTGAGACCCGAAAGTCTTTATTTTCCATGGTCAAGTGAGCTTACGCACGTGCGTGCGCGCACACACACACACACACATTCGTGTGTGCGCGCGCACACACACACACACACACACACACACACACAGTCTCTGGGGCCCATGGAGACACAACCTGGAAACCGGACTTGCCAGGATTAGAGAGCCAAGGCCAGCCCATGTATCACTCACCCAGAAGACAGCCCTCCATGGAGAAAAAGAACCTCATAGTCCCCTAACAAAGAGGATAATAAATTCCGATTAGCCAAGGAAGCTCTGAGTCTAAATACCAGCAAAGCTCAGCCCCTGCAAGTGGGGACGAATTATCTGAAAGGTCATCCTAGAGACACTGAACAAAGGGCCTCGAGCAGCTGGGTCCCTTAATTTGAGGAAACACTGAAGCCTTTAAAGAAGCCAGAGGCAGAGCTGGAGAGATGGGAAAGTGGAACGGCCTTCTGAGCACAGGGAGGATTTAATAGGAAGGGAAACACAAACCCCACAGGAGGCGCTGGGGCCTGGCAGCCATCGCTTCTCCAGGCCAGGCTCAGGGTCTCCGGAAGGAGCTGCCATTACCCAGGCTAGGCTGGGGTGGCCCTGTTTGGCACTGTAATAAAACAGGATGTCTGTGATCTCAGCGATTAAAGCTCGAAAACCACAAGCCTCAGGGTGGGAGCAGGCTCCCAGTAACAGCCTGCCATACACCCTGTTCACTTTTTTCCAGGCTGTGGGCTGCTGACAGAGCCCTGTCTGTCTCCAGAAAATTCCAGAGGCCTCTCAGGAATTTAAGGCCAGGCGTTGGCCAGTGGCCCCTTGCCGGGGTCCTGTTGTCACAGTCCCAGAGGTTGTAAGATGGAAAGCTCCGTGGGAGGGCCAGGTGGTAGGCAGGAAGTGGCCCTGCTGGCCTGGAGCCATTCTCTGCTTCCAGTAACCCCTCCCTCTGTCTGATAAATTGAGGGAAGGAGAATGAAGGGGTCATCTTACTTCAGTGAAAAACTGCACAACTTGCCCCCTCCTGCACAGAGGGCACCTGAAGGCTAGAGCTGAGTCAAGTCACCAAGTCCCTCAAGGAGCAAGGGACTGGACCGGGTATGTGTTGCACCAAGGACTGTGCCAACAAGCAAAAAAAAATAAAAGGCATCTTACGTTGTGGACCGAGTGCTTAACAGAGATTTTCTCACGGATGTCAATCCTCCCAATAACTCTTTATACAGAAGGTATTGTTCCCACTGGAGATAAAAAGAAACGGCAGAGCCAAAATTTGAGCCTCCTTCTGGATGGCTCTAAAAATCTCCTCTGTTGTACCGTGCTGCCCCTCAATTAGGCCTCTCACAAATACCAGCTTCCTACACCTTACAAATTGGTTCTAATTCATACATCTGCGACTTGGCGAAGTTTTGTAACTTGCCAAATATCACACTGTTAGTGAGTTACACAACTGGGACTGGAACTCATTTCTGGCTGATTCCAGAGTTGATGTTCTTCCCTCCATGCCTCATATATCCCTAGTTAAAATAAAATAATCCTGTGGCTTCTTGCCAATCAGCAAACATTGTGCTCCTTCACTCTTCGAGCCTAAGCCCTTGAAAGAGTAGCTCAGTAATTGTGCTTCCCCTGTGCCCCAGAAGTCACAATTTACTGCAGAATGAGGTGATATGAAACAAAACAGACACATCTTCCAGGACAAAGAGAGGCTGTCTGGATTGTACAGACTTGGTGACTTTTATTGAGAAGATCTGAAGCTCATTTCTGTATAAAAAGTGGTAAGAGGAAGGTAGCAGTATGTATTTGAATTGATATACATTTAGTTCCCACCCTGGCATATGCTTCCAGTTTTTTCTTGTTTGGAGTGAGGTAAGACCTAATGGGCTTGAGCAATGGAAATGGCCAATCTTTCTTGAAGGGAAATTAGTTGTCATTACCCAAAGCAATAAAAGTGGGTCTCCCTTCCACAATGCATGTGGCCCAGCAAATGCAGGTATCTTTCTTTGCTTCAGACTTCAGTTCCGGGAGGTTGTTTGTGTACATAGGAAACATATGCATATATCATCAGATACTTCTCTTATTCCCTCGGGGGAAATTTTGCAAGAACAGGAACATACGAATTGAGAGAAATGCCAGTCCTATTGGATATTGTTTAACACTTTATAGTTTTGGTCAAAATAACAGAGCCAATTTTAAGGGCCAATGAGCAGGAAATAGTTAAATAGCTAAGGCTTAAGGAAGAGACCCCTCAGGTTGTTAGAGAAAAATCCTAAGACCCGTCAGCTCCCATGAACACCATCCTTGCAGCAGAGATGTTCATGGTAAAGGAAGCACTAAAGATGGGATGTCTTGACCAAGAGAAGAATGTCTTCCATTGCAAGACTTTGGTTCCAACATTATGTGCAATAGAGATTTTGAACAATATTCTTTCCCCAGATGTCTACAAGTGTTTGACAAAATACAAAAAGCATCCTTTTAGACGCATGGCTGAGATCACAAGAAAGAGAAATTCTCAAAGTTTAGAGGTCGAAAATAAGGAAGAAACTCAAAAGCAAGGTTGTAAGCATGTCTGCTGGTGGTGTAGCTGCCCTGAGGGGGCCGAGGGCAGGCATGGTCACCCTCAATAATCTAGGGGCTGGGATTTTAATGCCCATGTTGGGCTAGGAGATGAGATGTGGGGTGAAGCAAGGTAGGGAGAGTCAGAACTCAGTCATTTGAAAAACAACAGGGTCCATGAAGAATAGCAGATTCAGTAAAAAGGATAAACCAAAAATAATCTGCCTATCCACAAAGGGAGATGACAAGAAAGCTTGTCTCCTCAACTCACTTGCAGTTAGGACAAGTATCTCCTTGAAATTTGTAACCACCAAATTGTACCAGTGTTTTTGTGACCCTGATTTATACTAACTCATATGACCCTGAAGCCCTCAAGCTGGATTATTACACAAAATAGGTTCTAGATTTCTAATACTCCTGGAGTGTCCACAAGAAGCAAATATCACCACTTTTATGGGCCCTCAGTAAAAGATGAGAATGACTTCCACAAATAAAGACCCAGTCCCAAGATGAGTTCTCAATTCAAAACTAAAAACATACCTCAAAATTGATCTATCATGAGTGATTGTCAGCAGAAACAAAAATAGAATTATATTCTAAAGAACTCAGATAATCCATTTCAAAGATACTATAAAACAAGTACTAAATAGTCTAAAAGCATAAAAAAGAGCTACCAAAAAATGAGGTACTCTGAAAAAAAAAAAAAGAATAGGTACTTTAAAAAGAATGAACTAGAATTTCTAGAAGTGAAAACTATAGTCATTGAATAAAGAATCCAATAGTCTATACTGGAGAAGGAACTCATGAGCCACCTGATAGAATTGAAGTCATAAATGGGAAAATTGAGACCATCCGACATAGTGGAAAAAGCCTGGACATTGGGGTCAGACAGGCTGGGCTGAATCATGCAGAGTAGGTACCACATTCAATTATAATAAACACTAGTACTTATGAAGTGCTTATTATGCATAAGGCACTCACCAGAGTAGATATATATTGCACATTATTTCATGGACTCCTTACGATAATCGTATGAGATAGGAATTGTTCTCTCCATTTTACAGGTGATAAAACTGAGACTTAGGAAGGAAATACCTTGCTCCCACGTTGTATCAACAATGAAGAGCTGGGATTCAGTTGCAAGTCGTCTCACTCCAAAATCCTAACCAACTTAACCACTAGGTTTTAAGTTTTATTGCCTGCCCCATTAGCTTCAAATCCAATTTTAATCAGCTGTGCAGGTGTCCATTGCCTGAACATAGGAAACATTTATTTTATTACGAACTTCCCTCATCTTGAAGCCCTAACAGAGCCTTTCAAGACTGTAGTTTATAGCCCTCTCCGCACTGGTAACGGCAGAGTTTAATCTGCAGCTCACAGTGTAGGCCAGGGGATTGTGGAGGACTTGAGGGTTAGAAAGGCGTCGGATGGCTGTGAGGCGGTGGGCAAGGCCAGAAGCCCTCTAAGTCTGCAAGGCTCAGGCAGATATAAGTGATCAGAGCCTGTCATGGAAGAATCTGAGAAGTCAGCACAATGCCAGAGGATTGGGATGACTTTGAAAGTCCAGGTTAGCAAAAGGTTCCATAATTTCGTGGTTCAGATGGTTAGAGAGATCAGTATTATAAAGGTACAATTTCTGATCTGGATCAGGAATAAAAGTTATCTTTTTCCTGGTCTCTTATTCTCTCATATTTCCATTGGAGGGCTGGCAGTTCAGCCCCCAGAGGAAGACTGAAAACTAGAGATGACCCTTGCCTCTGACTCGGCCAGAGACAGAAGCCATAAAATCATCGGGCTGTTTGTTTGATGTGCCCCAGCCCAGGCTATGTTTCCAGAAGGTGATAATCCTCTATTAACACTTTGTGCAGACGACCATATTACTGAAGTTGTTATACAAATATTAAAGCTCACTAGAAGCATTTCTAGGGATAGGTATTTCATATTCCATTGCTAGTTTCTCAGTAAATAATTACTAGGCATTTCTAAGAAATAAATGCAAACTGCTAGAAGCCTTGCAAGAATGGTTACATGAGCAACATAAATGTAATGCCTATGAATAAAAGCAAAAGCTAAGAAAAGGTACACTGCCATTGTTTCATGACTTTTGAGAGGCTCTTGAATTATTTGCAATTATAATGATATAGGAATATAATTTTAAAATTTCTTCTCTCAGTGAATTCCCCAGTTCTCTAGAGTAGATACCATTAGCTCTAATTTACAGATGGGACAACTGAGGCACACATAGTTAATGGAGGTTACCCAAAATCAAATAACTGCTAAGTGACAAAGTAGACTCCAAATTCAAGGTTCTCTAATTCCAGATCCTATGTACGTTAGCACTCACAGGAATCATTGAGGGTGAAATTTAACAAAGATAAATTTAAGAACCTGCCTGAACTTATGCCCAAAATACCCATCAAACAAGCGTGGGAGAATGTCCCAGTGGCCCATTGATAAAAGGCTCAGGAGGTATGGTCAGCAGGAAGAATAGCATAAATAGCATACATTAATATACGTGATGTGGCCACAAAAACTGAGTCATGTGTGAATTATGCTACATCAGATGACTTCTGGAATACCTTACTTCATTTTGGGGTTCATGCTCTCAGGAGAAGATGGATGAAGTGGAGGATGATTCCCAAAGAGCCAACAAGATGGTAAACTGCCACAGTGATGAGAAAGTGTCAGACGATGAAAAAAAACTCAGCTTATTTGATTTAGAGAATCCATGATGAGATTTCAGGATATTTCCACTCCAAGGCAAATGTGGCAACTCTAGTTCTTTCAGAAAGAAGGGAATTACTTCTTGGGATACTACAGTGGTTGCAGTACTAGACCTGGAATGATACTTGCCTGGGTTGGAATCTCAGTTCCATCACTTACCAGCTATATGACTTTGAGTAGTTGTCTAACTTCTCTATACGTCAGTGTTCTCATGAATAAAATAGGACTAGTAATAGAAACTTTCACATAGGGTTGTTTTGAAAATTAATTGAGTTAATAAAATTAATAAATTTAGCACCAGTTATTGCAATAACAGAGCGTAAGTCTCATATTATTTGTTGTCGCTACTGTCCCTTTACCAATTATGAAAGCCATGAGCTTCCCAAGAACAGAATCGATTTCTCTAGCCGTGATGGTAGCTTGGAGGTTGCCCTTTCTGGGCTTCTGGGGATACCTTGGGGGAGTCTTCCATTGGTATGAAGTGTTCTCAACACCTGGAACATTTGAACCACAGCCCAAACCAGCCCAAAGAACAGAAATGCCTTGAAAACAACCCCTAAATTTGTCATCCTCTATTTACTGGCTGTGGGATCTAGAGCACGTTGCTTATTCTCTCTCAGTCTCGACTGTCTCATCTGCAAAACAACGCCTTTGGGAGTAAAGATGACCGAGGAAATGTACATGGCTCTTCCCACATGTTATTTGCTTAGGATATGTTATTTCGTTTCCATAACTCCAGAAGAGAAGCTGTGACGATGTGATAGTTCTGGAATAAGCTCATTTAGTCAAATAGGTCCTGGGTATCAGAATGCTGTGAACACAGAGATGAATAAAGTCTGACCCCAATCCTGAAAGCACTCATAGCCTGGAAGAAGAGACAGTAAATAAACAAATAAGGCCTTTAATAACATGGCAGTTGCTGGTGACCTCAGCCAGGTTGAGATCCTGGGTGGGGGTAAAGCCAGCCCTCAAACTGCAGTGACTTAAAGCAGGAGTTGAAGCTGGGAGATATGGCAAAAATAGAGCACATTTAAGAAGCTTCTATGGAGAAGAGAAGGAAGGGGGAGAGGGAGATCCAGAGTTATCCAGGGGTGTGTGTGGCCATATTTAAAACCTGAAAACACCAGTGAAGAGGTAGTAATCAAATATCAATATGAAAAGGACCACCTTTGTGTAAGGCTGATTGAAACTCCTGGGGTGTGTTGTCAGAGTTGACAGATAGGAGTGGAGAGAGCTGGCCCTTTCTCTGCGTCTGGGTGGGAAATCACAAGAGATACAGGAACAGAGGACAGTTCCAGAGCTTCCTATTCTAGAAATGCAGCCAGACCCTCATCACTGCACAGAGATGAATCTGAACCCTGAGCCTTCAGAGCCCCGCAGTCACCCATGAAGACGGCAGGAGTTTCCCAGGTCCTTCCCCTTGGGGGTGGAGGGTCTGGGGGGGACGCGTAGAAACCACCGCCGCACATTTGCTCCTCGCTTTGTTTTTTTGGTTTGTTTTTCCTTGGGAATCGGCACATTTTGCCTGGAGGTTTGCACAAAGCAAAACTGCTCCGGTGTCAAATGGAGATCCAGCAGGCTCTTCCCAAGATGTCCTGTTCCCTTTGTACGGGCTGCTGACTTGGGAGAGGGGCCCAGGACCTAAAGCCGGTGCTTCTTGGGAAGCACATTCATACAATGGCCTGGGTGTGAAAAGGGGAACAGATTAACCAGGACCAGGGTATCTCCCAATTGCTTTTCTTAAAGAAAGACTCTATTGCCGGGAAGCAAAGCACACACAAAAACAATGCCTAAGCTAACAGAGTACTGGCTTTAATATACTCAGAAATAACCGAACACGGTCAGGCTACAACTTTCCAAATCCCCTCAAAAATCCTTTGCGAGAGCAGAGATGGTTTGTCGAATCCATACTCTTTGTTTAATACATTTGTTCTTTTGTTTGATCAAGGGGGGGGGGAGGCCGTCTACCTCATTATATTGGGGGAGCGGCATTCATTCCTTTGTGCTGCTTTTTCTTCTTCTAATCTTTATTAAAATCAAAAGAAGAGCCACTCTAATCCTTCAAATGATAATTTATTTCTCAACCTACAAAACTCAGAGTCTTCACTGTTATTTTAAAAACAAATCAATGCAACGATTTTAATTAAAAATGAAACAGGGCAAGCCCCCCAAAATAAATAGGCATTTGTTAGATTAATGCACATACTTGTTTACAATTAATGGGCAACAGAGCTCTTGATGGTAAAGAATGGTTCCCTGTAGTTGGTAAATTCTCTGGACTTTCATTTGAATCTTTAGAGGGAAAAACACATCTAGAAGTCTCCTAATGAAATGCCCTAATCCTGGGAAATTTTATGCTTCAAAATGTGCTCACCTCCCCCATCTCTGCCAGCCGCCTCCTTGGCTGGAAGGCTCAGTGGGTTCTATTTTAGCAGGGGTTATTCATCTCAGATAGCATAGCAGGTTTGGTTTTCTCACAAGGAGAAAAAAGGGCTCTGTGTTAAGGAGACATGCTTTGGCCTGCCTGTTGGTGGGTAGGGCTGGTGGAGTCCACGGATGATCTTCAGGAAGGCTCCGGTTTCTCGGGCCATAGAGAAAACCACATGTAATAGGAGGTGGGCTCCCGTGCAAATGCCACCAGAAAAAAAAAATAGTGTTTCCTAAAGGGAAACCTTGTTGAAATCGAACTTGAATATTTAAATATATTCATTATGTATTTATTTATTGAGAAGCTACTGAGTTCCAGCAATGGTGCTTCGGGATTGAATTTCAAGAGATGATCTTTCAATGAGTTTATCGTGGCTCAGCAGTCAGCCGGCACCCCCTGAGTCAGACCCTGAGCTCGGCAAAGGCAGCACGGAGAGAGGAGTCACACAGAGTCCAAGTTCACGGTTCAGTGGAGGAGGCAAAAACTGATGAAAGCTGCAGCTGTCATACATGCAAAGTGCTGTAGGAGGTCACGCGGAGGAAGAGGAATCCTCCTCTGTTGTCACCTCCACCTCCAGACTGGGACAGGGAAGTTCAAAGAAGTGAATTTCACATGGGCTTTGAAGACTACATAAGACTTGAGTAAATGTATAAGAACGAAGAGAAGGTTCGGATGCAGGGAACAGTGTGAGCAAACTCTGGGCATGAAAGTATGTGACTCAGGTACCATGAAGATATGGAGATGGGGAGTGAGATGGTGGTAATGGCAGGGGGTGCCATTTCCCTTTGTCTTGGCCTGATAAGCTCTAATTCATCCTTCTAATGTCAGCCTAAGCTTTTCCCCTGAAAGGCATTCCCTGAGCTCCCTATCTTGGTCCTGGGGACGCCCCTGCCCTGTACTGTGTGTTCCCTTGTTGCCCCCACCACTACCACTAAGCCTGGTACCCCTCCCATGCATACCCTTTCCTCCCTAAATGCTTGCAAAGCGGGCTGAGAGCAGGACACCAGCGTCAGGCAACCAGATTTCCAGGGCCAGGGTAGAATGAGAAACGTGACCCCTCAGGGCAGCTGGGGCTGACCTGTCACAGTCACACTTAGGATAACCAACTTGTTCCTGCAAAAACAGACCATCTGAGAGGAAATGCAAACAGTTAATAAGTATCAGAGCCATGGCTATGTTCACAAGTCATCAGGCAAAGAATTTGCAAATTTTAAATAAATAACACCCGAGTCCAGCAATTCTGTAAATGTAATATTCTGGGGCAAGAATATTAGCACAGGTCTTGTAGAAAGCAATTTGGTAATACATGTCAAGAAATATGAGTCATTCTGAACTAGGAATTTATCCCCCCCAAAAAAATCATTTAAAAAAATAAAATGCATCTGTAGAAGATAATGCTCTTCTCGGTATTAGCCTGACTGATGAAAAAATGTGAAAAACCCAAGTGCCCAACACCAGGGGACAGGAATACTACGGGAAAATCTGCAATGACAGTCGCGAAGGCTATGAGAAGGTATAAAAGTCTAAAGATACTATTTTAGATGAAAGAAGCAAACATTTTAAATGTCTGTAATGATTATGATTACCTAAAATCTGAGAAGATTCAGATAAAGAAAACAAGAGAACTCAAAGTGGTTTTGGTTGACTAGTTTTCTTTTTCTAGATTTTATATAGCATCGTTGTACTTTTTTCCCTTTTGAAAATGTCAGTAACAGATGATTCCCGTACTTTGGCATGAGCAAAAGAGAGAATTAATCTGAAGGAACAGAAAAGCAGACCTCAATCACGCTGGCCTAGAACATGATGTGACCTTCCCCTGCCTACCGCTGAGGCAGATCAGGGTTTTCAAGTGGATGGGTATCATTTGATAGTTGCTTTTGTGAGCCTTACTTCAAGAAAAGAAATGAAGTCATAATGCTCAAGGGGCATCGTGGTTTATGAAAAGAAGTTCTTGTTCCCGGTCTCCTGGGGCTGAAGCCAATCACCCCCGTCATACACCATCTTCTGAGTGCAGCACTCAGTCGCTTTCCTTGGTGGCAGAAGAGGCAGCCCCACGCCTTCAGAAGAGGGTCCCCTCAGGAATCCCTTCATGCCATGGCTCCTGGACTCCTGACTCCACCTTGCTTCATGGTGCCCGACCTGTGTGACTGTATGGGTCTTAGACTCTCCCTTAGCTGTGACACCCCACGTAATAATAGGCAATACAATGACGTCATCCGGTTACTGGATATTTCTCTGCACCAGGCACCATGCTAAGGTTCTTACCTATGTTTTCTCATTCGGTCCTTATAACAACCCTGTGGCTAGGTATCACTGTTCCCACTTGACATATGAGGAAACTGAGGCTTCGAGAAGTTTAAAAAAAAATCAGCTCAAGGTCAGAAGACCAGGAAAGTGTAAGACCAAGGCTCAAACCACGTTTGGAACCCTAAAAACCATGTTGTGACCACCACTCGTCGAGACTGTGCCAATTTAGAAAAGAGATGACATTCTCCTTTTTCTCGTGAAGAGTGTTTTGGGAAATTCCCTTCTCTTGTTTGCCTGAAAAACACCATGACTCTTGGGAGACATGACTACTGCTTTGCAAAGCATTCGTATTAAATATGCATTACACTGTTTAGCTTATCCTGGAGACGAGCAATTCACCTTTCTTTCCCTTCTCCACTCTGCATCTCTTTATACAAGGAAATTGGTGACCCCGGCATGTGCGTGATAGAGGTCAGGGGAGAGGACAAGCTGAAAAAGGAAAGAAATATGTGGGGGTGAACTTAGCTCATGTCCAGAGACCCAAAGGGGAATGCCCTGTGGAAATGAGCCGTGAAAGCCGAGCCAACGGGGCTGTCTGTCTGGTCCCTTCTGCCCACCGTGTAGCTTCAGAAGATAATTATCACAGGTTAATCAGGTCAGCAAACTTGCTGGGCACTCTGACAAGCCGGGCAACCTCAGGTTTGCTCCCAGTGGGCAAGACCAAAAGGGCTCTCTGGCTGCTCAGAAAAGAAAATCAACTGGGAGCGATTGCTCAGCTGAGAAATCTCATGGCCGCCCCATGTGGGATGCAAGTCACTAGGATCACTGGGGGAGGCTGCTGGCCGTTCTCGTGGCCTAAACCAGGGTGATCAGGCTGCGTTGGTCCCCAAATCTCCAGACTGTTATCACAGATCTGGAACTGGTTTCTATTCTAAAGCCCTGGCAGAAATAAAGTGTTCGGTTGGCTTTGTTACAACAGGAGACAGAGTCTGAACCAGTCAGCAAAGTTGGTGTTATAATTACAAAAAAAAAAAAAAAAAGTAGTCCAATGCCCTTTGGAATGGCCGCATGGGGGTCTTTTACCCAGGTGAGGGGTGTGTGTGGCTGTATGCATGTGGCTTTTTCATCTACTGCATGCGGTGTAGAGGGAAAGGCCAGGGTTTGAAGTGAGGATGGGAATTTAAGCTCCTGGCGGGCACTCAGCAGCTGTGTGACCATCAGCAAGACACTTAACCCCTGTGAGGCACATCTGTACAATGGGAGTGATTATATTCCCCTCTCCAGGGGCCAGGGGTGGGGCGTGAGAATAAAGTAAAATCAAGTACATAAAAGCCCCCCACGCTGGGGTACTCAGAAAATATGAGTTTCTCCTTCCTTCCGTTATTATCATTATCAACACGCTCGCCTTCTTTTCATCATTGTCAGTAACAGTAGCATCAACCAGCACCCTGACTTTCAAGGCAATCATGAAAACACCCCAACTGCCACTGAGTTACTGGCAACAAGGAACTGGTGAGTAAGTTATTTTGGGAAGTCAGGTCTTATCAGCGCGCATCGAGTTCCTTGCAGACCTCTCTGTCAGTCATCCTTAAGCCCCTCGGATACCCAGAACCTGTCTACTGAAAAGAACTGAACTATTAATGTCCCTCCTAGAAGAAGAAGAAAGGGAACTGGCTCCTGTGAATGTGGGTCAGGAATCACCAGGGTGGTAATGACTCAGTCCGCTCTGTGTTCGCCGGCCCTCCTTGGTCCTTCCATAAAAGCTCTCTGTCAGGAGCCGTGCTTGGCCATGGCGTGATCGCCCTTTTGTTCTACAAATTCCTGGATATGACTCACAGAACCGTTTAAGCATGCCTCTCTTCATGTTCCTAGGAATTTTCCTGACAAGAGCAGTCCCTATCCTGAGGCAATCATATTTCTCCTTGACTTCTCTCCAGTATCAGCTTGTTGCCTGACACCCCTGCGTAGCTGATTTCATAACGTCGGTGAGTCTGGCTGCCTTTTCCTCTGATGCAGGCCTGGTTGCCCCGTGCTGAGGCAGCATCATGGCCACAGTGAATCATTTATCCTCCGTGCCTTCCTCTTCAGCCCTCTGTGAGGCAGAGTCCTTGAAAATGTCACCTCCAACCAGTGGAAATCGGTGCAATGGTTTTTGGGAAATTATACCTAGAAAGAGAATAAGAAATACTCTTAGCCTGTGTCTCAGTAATTCTCCTTCTGGGACTCTGTTCTAAGAAAATAATCTGAAATAATTTGGTCACAGTGGCTGGTAGTTATTGCACACTCACTGTGGGCCAACACTGTTTGTATTGTTGTATGTATATTGACTTACTTAACCACCATAACAACTCCATGAGAAAGTAATACTATATTTCCATTTTGCAGATGAGTTGAGCAAGGACCTGAGAGAGAACTCTGTTGATGTTCTTGCTCCTTGAGTAGATAAGAGCTGAGCTGTGAGCCCAGGCAATCTGATGCCACAGGCTTTACCCTTCACTTCTTTACTGGTGCTACCTCAGTGTGCAAAGCTTGATACTGAGAGGAAGAGGAAGAAGAAGAAGAAGGAGGTAGAGGAGAACAAGCTACACATGGAAGAGTTAGAAAAAGAAAAGCAGGAAGCTCTCAGGGGGAAAAAAGGTAAGGACTTTTAAAAAGTGTGTTATATGTCAAAAAAATTGTTAATAAAATGATGTTGTTTTACACTCTTACCACTGAGGATCAACCTTCTAGGAAATTCGGACCTCTATCCTATACCAAAAAGTCTTCAGAAGAGTTGACCAAGGAATTCTTTTCCTACAAATTTACTACAGTGAATTAATTAAAGAGAAGCATACAGTTTTACCCAGGAAGATTAATCCAGTGTTACTTATAGCAACAAATATTAGAAACGACTCAAATATCCAATAGAGAAATAGTTAAGTATCTTAGGTTATATCTCCTCCATGGAGTAGTATGCACCAATAAATGTGATAATTTCTAAGATAAGGTAGCAAATTGGGAAAATACTTATTATTTAATTAAATACTGAAAGTAAAACAAAGATTGTGTAGAGATTACTATTACCATCAAAGGAAATACATTTTTGCACAGGGCCAGACACAGGAAGGGTGTACAAAAATAAACCAGATTTTATGGTGATGGGATAAGAGATAGCTTTATTTTCACATGCTCTTCTCCACATTATATATTAAATGTTCAGTGATTAAAAGGCAAGGCATTTTATCTGTTGCAGCACAGATGAAGTTTGAGCACAAGCAAGGAGATAGTGAGAAGGTATTGCCCTAATCGGATGTGAGATCCTAGTAGTGAACATGGACAGTAATGAACTTGGACATCACTACAGTAGTGAACTTGGACAGCAGTTGGAGGGATTCTAGAGATAAGATACAGTGAGTGAAGAAGGCTAGGGGGGAATCACTAATGATTCCAAAGTTCAGGACTTCAACATAAAATAGGGAATAACAGAAGAACAAGACTAGGGAAGATTTCAGAGATGTTATGAGGGAGATGCCAGTGGAACATGTAGGAAAACTGGAAAGAAGTTTGGAGCTCGGGGTAAGGCGTGACCATGGTCCCCAAGTGGCTGTGTGGGCAGAGGATATCTTGGCAGCCATATCAAGGTCGGAGCCCATGGTAATTCTTACTGTATAGAGAGTGGAACTTGGACCTATACGTTACTTGTCAAGACTCGCCTTAATGATTGCCAAACTTAGAGTTCTATTAGTTATCTATTGCCACATAACTTATTACCCCCAAAATTAGCAGCTTAAAACATTTATTATCTCATGATTTCTGTGGGCAGGAATCCAGGTTCAGCTTATCAACTCTGCCTCAAGATCTCACCACATGCTATAATCAAGGTGCTGCTGAAGCTGCAATCATCTTAATGATCACGTTAGTGGGATCCATTTCCAGGCTCACTCATGGGGCTTTTGGCAGAATGAGGTCCTCCTTGGCTATTGGCTAGAGATTATCAGTTCTTTGTCACTTGGACCTCTCCTTCGGTGACTCACAACATGGCATCTGAGAGAAAGACTGAGAGAGAATGAACCCAAGAGAAAAGCCATAGATAGTCTTTTTTAACTTAATCTCTGAAAAGATATCACATTACTTCTACGATATTTATTTTGTTAGAAGCAAAACAAATCCAACCTCAGTCGAAGGTAGAGAATTACACAAAGCAGCAAATATACAGGAGGTGGGGATCCCTGGGCGCCATCTTAGAGGCTGCCTCCTACAAGTTCTACAGAGGTAGAGAAGCTATTCTACACCATAACCATCCCCACCAACACCATCACTGCCATGTTCCTTCACTACTTACTGTTAAGAAAAATATGGAATTGAAGAACTATAGAATGTCAGACCCTGAAGTTCTCTTCAAGGTAATCCAACTCCGAAACTCTAAATGCAGTCTAGAAAGATGTTGCCACTCTCCCTTCTCACACTCACATGAGACCTAATCAACATTCCATTTGCCTTCCCACATGCATGCTAGACTTAGTCATTCAAGCACATTTTCCCACTCAACCAGGATCTGCCCTTCCCACCCAAGCCAGTACAGTACACTCAATCATGAACTGTATACTCTGTCACTGATCCAGTCTAGTCCTCTCATTTTACAGAGGAAAACTGAAGCTCAGAGAGGTGAAGAATTTACCTGAAGTTTTACAGTAGGTAGCAAAGCCGAGATTTGAATTCTGATCTGATGCCAATGTCTATTCTCTTCCCATTGCTCACAGTCTATCACATGACTCCACTGCTGGCAAGTTCCTGTTCCATGCAGTATAGCATTTAGTTCTAGCATTTAGGCGGTTGTGAGTGAGGGTGTGTGTGCGTATACCCTCTGACATATTCCATTGTTTGAAACAGTAAGCCCAGCTCACCCTCACGTGTTCACACATAGGAGCACATACATCTATGTAAATTTGCCGTATTTGTGCATATATTTTCCTGTTTCCATTCTCACCCAATCTGGTCACCCCACATCACTGGGGATGCTAACAAATTGTTCTCAGCATCCAGTAGAGGAATGTGCAGACTGCCAAGGGAGGGTGTCTAAAATTTAAAGGACAGGGTCCACAGCAGAAAGTACTCATCATCTATGTAGTCCTTACACAGCATGGGGCCTGGGCTGTGATGTGCCATAAGCACTGGATGAATGAACACATGAAGGAATGCTTACATGAATGGAATCAGTATTTTCCAGTCATTAGTCATTCAGGCACCACTTCACTAGTTTTGCCATACATCTGTGTTATGTAAACTTAATGTTTCTCATTAAAATGATTCACTTTTTAAACCCAGATAATTTTTTTAAACAGCTTAATTTGCCATCATAAATGGAAAAGGGGTTCTTCCTAAATCATATATAAATAAGTTTATATCTATTTTAAAAATCCACAGACCAGCTAGATAGCATCTTGCATTCCACGAGAAGTGAGTGTGCTGCAAATGCTAAGTGAATGTAAAATCCCACAGCGTGTTCACGTTCGGTTCACGTTTGGGACTACAGAGATGGCTCAAGAGGCCCTTTAGAGCCAGGGGCAGGGCCTGCCAGAAGGAGCCTCGCAAGAGTAATTGGTCTCTTTAACCCTGGGGAAAGATTATTGTAAAGTCTATGAAATGAAAGTGGGATGGAAAGAGGCGTGGTCAAGGTGGCGACAGATGAGGATCCATTAAAGTATTCTTGGGGGAGGCTCTTCTCACTCCCTGCCAGCCTGCTGGTCGCATTCATTCACTCGCTCATTCATCCAGCACATTCTCGGTGACTATTGTGCCTGGTCCTGAACAAGGCTCTATGGAGACCAAAAGGAATAACAGCTCAAGGGCTCACAATCTAGCAGGGCAGTGAGAACTGAAAAAACAAACAAAACTCCTTCCTACTCTGACAAATGCTCTAATGGGGACACACACAAGATGTTCAAGATCCTGGGGAAGCAAATGACATTGCCTAAGAAAGCCTTCCCAGGATGCCCAGAAGAGGTAACACCTGCTTCTTGTTACAAAGGACAAGGATGGGGCGCCTGGGTGGCTCAGTGGGTTAATGCCTCTGCTTTCGGCTCAGGTCATGATCTCAGGGTCCTGGGATCGAGGCCCGCATCGGGCTCCCTGCTCAGCGGGGAGCCTGCTTCCCCCTCTCTCTCAATGCCTGCCTCTCTGCCTCCTTGTGATCTCTCTCCCTCTGTGAAATAAATAAATAAAATCTTTAAAAAAAAATTAAAAACAAAAACANTTGTGATCTCTCTCCCTCTGTGAAATAAATAAATAAAATCTTTTAAAAAAAAATTAAAAAAACAAAAACAAAAACAAAGGACAAGGATGGAAGGGCGCAGGGCAGGAACAGCGGCATGGGCGATGGCCTGAGAGGTGAAAAGTAATGCTGTTGACACCTGTGTGGCTGAATCACTGAGAACCAGGGCAGGAGCAGTGGCCGCAGGAAAAGAAGGGGGGGGGGATGAGGTTAATGACGAACCCTGGATTGCGAGGGGCTGGCAGCCTAGTGACAGAGACTGGACTTTCTCTTGAGGGCGAAGGAGGCCACAGAAGGATTTTAAGGAGAGAAATGAAGCAGCCAGTTCCGTAGTTTAGAAAAGTCACTCTGAGGTGAGTACTCTATACACTCAGTTTTCTCCTCTGGGCACTGGTGTCCAGAAGTTACTTCAGAAGGATGGCAACACCAGGGGCACTTCGATTTCACATGGAAAGGCCAAATACCTCTATGGATTCAAAATACCACCACCCCTGCATTCCCATCCTCTCTTCTGTACCCTTTGTCACCCACTGGAGCCCAACTGCCCCAGGAAAGAAGATGTCAAAATGATTCAGAAGCATTTAATTCTGCTGGACAGATTATGTTGCAGTTTAAAACCAACCATAGTTAATTTGAATACAAATCAATAAGAATGCCATATGCAGAGTAATTAGCTCATCTAATGGAATTTAAAGGAGAGAGAATTTGGTCAGGAGAGGTGGAGGTGTCAGGTTGGTCACTAACTGTGTGGATTTGAACAAGTCTCAACCTGTCTGGGCTTCAATTTTTCTCAGCTTTAAGATGCTAGGACGGGTTCTGAAGATCCCTAAGACTCTTCTAATTCTGATATCCTACGCTTTTAAGATGCTCTGTACTTCTTGATGGGAGTTCTATAAATATCTGGGCTGACAGCATCCTGGGTACATTAATTAAGCACTGCAAAGGCTCTGGGGCAGGGGTGAGTTTGCTGTATTAAAGGAGAGCCAGAAAGTCAGTGTAGATACAGCACAATTGATCAGTGGTAGAAAATAAGGTCAGAAAGGTAAACTGTGGCCAGATCAGGTAACACCCGGTAGGCCATTAAGTAGTCTGAATTTTATTCTCAGTAAAATGAGAAGTAATTGATGTCGTTTTGGGAGGACAGAACATAATTCTTTTCAAGAGGAACACTGGGTGGTATGTAAAGAACAGAACTGGGTGGAAGGAAGAGGGAAGAGTACAGGCAATGAGATCAATTTGTAGGCTTTTGTAGTCCAGTCAAGAGACCTAGATTAGAAGTGTTGTCAGCCATGTTAGCCATGGAGAAGTGATGAGATTAAGGTAAACTGGCAAAATTTGCTGATGACTTGGATGCAGGAAACAAGGCGGAAAAAGAAATCAAGAATAATTTCTAGGTTTGGAAAAAGAAAAGAATCAGAGTATTTTGAGGGGGATGGAGAGAACCAGGAGTTCTGTTTTGGCCATATGAAGTATAATATACATAATAGATACATTTTTTAAAGATTTTATTTATTTGAGAAAGAGAGAGCACATAAGAGGGGAGAAGGTCAGAGGGAGAAGCAGACTCCCCATGGACCTGGGAGCCCGATGTGGGACTCGATCCCAGGACTCTGGGATCCTGACCTGGGCCGAAGGCAGTTTCTTAACCAACTGAGCCACCCAGGTGCCCCCATAATAGATACTTTAAATATTCACTGGGTAGTTTGGTATTTCATAACTCTGGAGGAAGTGAGGAGAAGAGAGAAATTTGGAAGTCATCAGATTGTGTGAGGTCACCCAAGAGTAAATGCAGGTGGAGACAAAGAAACAACAGAGAGCCACACTGAATCTTTGAGTTAGAGCAGGGATCAAGAAGCCAGCAACAATACTAACAATGGGTGACCAGTGAAGGAGAAGAAAATCCAGAACATATTATCCCAGAAGAGAACAGAGTGTTTGAGGAAGGAAGAAGTAAACAACTTTGTCAGAGCTCCTAAGAGTTTGAAAGCGGTACTGAGAATTCATCATTGGATTTGACAACATGTCGTTTTGGGTGACATTGACAAGTATGGTTTTAAAAATTGTTTTTGAAGGACTGGGAGCCTAAGCCTGATTAGCACAGGTTAAAAAGGGAATTCAGGGTAGGAAAGTGGAGAGAGCAATTATGAATGGACAGTTCTTTTTAGGAGTTTGTTTTCAAAGAGATGAAAAATAAGGTAAGACCTGGAAGGGAATGTGGATCGAGGGCAAGTTTTGTTTTCTTAAGATGGAAGATAGTAAAGCCCATTTGTCTGCTGATGGCAGTGAACGGTCGAGGGGGAAATGAGGACAGAGAGAAGACAACTGCAGGAACAGAGTCCTAGAAAAGGGGGATATGCTCCAGTAGATCAGTGGAGGTGTTGGACTTAGTAAATGTGTGAACAATTCTTATGAATAAATATATAAATAGGAGGAAGGCTGAGTCCGTAAGTTAAGATGCAGATTGGTTAGTAAATTTGGTCATGAGAATAGGTGTATTTACCATCAGCTCATGACTATTTCTTCAGTCAAACAAGAAGCAAAGGCTTCGTTGGAAAGTAGGGAGCAGGGAGCAGGGTAGGAAATTGGAGAAATGAGAAGCCTTGACCATGGGTGTTTTAACTGATGAAAGAGTCACTTGACTAGACAAATGTGGCCAGATTGCCAGGTAGGGTAGAGGGTCCACTTGAGGTTTGTGGTCACGAAATGGAGGCGAGACCAGTGAGCATGGGTGAGTGTTTTTTTCTAGCCCACAGTGACTGTGGGGTAGTAATGAAGAGGACAAGGCTGGGTTTAAGGACTGAGCTTTGCTGGTTGAGAAAGATGGAAGAACTGGAAGGCTAGGAAAGTGAGGGTTTGCAAGAGGATGATTATAGCTGTGGGTTCTGGAGCCTAACTGAGTGCAGAGTGAAAGGAAGGCATAAAGGGGATGGGGCACTGAAAACGAGGGGCATTGGTTGACAAGAGGTCCAGAGGGGGTCAAATAACACAGGGAGTGGGGACTGGAAGAGTTCTGCCACTTCCTACTTCAACAAACGTGGGCACATTGTTTTTTTTTTTTTCTCATTCTTATTTTCCTCATTAGTGAGGCAAAGATAATAATATCTACCTTAACGGTGAATACCATAAAAATGTTGTTAAACAGTTAATATTACCAAGAGATAGAATACTGGCACACAGTGTTTGCTCAAAATCTTCTTTATAATGTTTTACCCTTTTAATAGCCAGGCATTTATGTGCTTTTAACTATATCCATATGATGTCAAATAGCTTTATAAAAAGGAAAAATTCAGGCAATAGCTAGGTTGCTCTCCTACCCGCTGCAGAAGAGAACTGAATTATGCCACTTCTTAAGGATTTGTCTAAACACCTGGCATTATGTAAACATATCCTAAAGTCATTTTGAATTACCACCTTTGTTTCTGAGACTATGGAGGGGGGGGGACTGGAAATGGGAGATGAAGTCATGCCCCTCAGTTTTAGGTATATATCCAAGCTTTATAGAAAAAGATCCTTCTGGTGTTTGAAGTACAAATTTCAAATCACCATGTTTTTCCTCATTTGCTTGGTATGTCAGTGAGTTAAATTATACTTCCTGATACATGTTTAAAGACCCATAGAGAAAATAGCAGTACCATAATCACATTCTAAGGAGCAATCAATACCGAGAATAACACTAAATTTAACATTCCCCCCCCCCCAAACTTATAGGCTCTCCTTTATTTCCTCTCTCGGTGAATTAACCCATCGCCTAGGCTAGAAAATCGAGAGGCATTGAAGCTTCGTCTTTCCTCTCTCTCACCTTCCACATCTGCTTGATTATCCATTCTAGTTATCCATCCCAGCTCCCGAATAGCCTTTCTACCTGCCAGGACCATCTCCATGGTCACTACTTCAGTTCATCCTCATCTCTTGACTATATTTTTCACCAACCTTCACCTATTTTCCTCTACTTTTTCTTCCTTCTGAGACAACTGTAATGGCATTCGATCTTAATAATTTTGTGTCACTGACCCTTTGAGATAAAGCTAGACACTCTCCTCAGAAAACAAACCCATATACACATAAGACACAACTTTTTACCTTCAAGTTTAAGGTATTCATCTCATTGTACCTATGAACCTCTTGATGTCCACCATGTGACAAATGTTAGCATCCATCACTGGACCAGAGTGGGATGTAGAAATCACAACCCTTACAGCACTCTCTTCCTGAGTCACTCCATATGTAAGGCTGTCATTGAAGTTAGGACTCCTCAATGTAGACTCAATGCTCATCCAAATCTTGCCCCAGACTTTCTTCCCAGACTCAGTCTGTTGCATCTGTGAATCAAACATCAAATATAAAATGTTGCCCCATGCTCCACCTCTCTCTACTCTTGGCGACTAGCTTGGTGCCCAGTGCTAAAAAGATCGAATAAATGTTTTGGGGAGAAGGAAGGAGGAAGGATGCTTTTTATTATCTTGTTTTTCAGAGAGATATTCAAAAGGCAACATTCCCAAGAAGAACATGAGAGATGGCAAACATCTTTGGCAAATACTAATAACAACTTTACAAATCCTACTAATCTCGTTCTCCTCAGCCCCGCTCACTAGATCAATACTGGAATCTATTATTTTAGTGCATTTCCACCTCCATTCTCCAACCCCTATTTCCCCAAGGATTCTACAGTTCACTGGGCTTTTTGCTTAGTAAAGTCATACCACTGATTTCTCATTCTAAAGTGTCCTTACAGCAAAGTGGTTGAGAGAATGGGCTCTGGAGTAAGAAAGTCCAAGATGAGAATCTTGGCTTTATCAGTGATTAGATGTATGATGTAAGGAAAGTTATTTAATCCCTCTGAGCTTTCTTTTCCTCATCTGAAAAATTAATATCTGTATTATACCTAGGTAAATATTTAGACAAATATAAATATAGTCTTGTATCTAGGTAAATAAAAACATTACTTTCAAATTGCTAAGCACATTGCTTGGCACGTAGTTAATGGTTAGTAAGTGTTAGCTGTTTTATCCTAGGACTCAAACTACATTCCAGTGGCTAGACATCTTGTGGACCCTCAGAGAAAAACAAACACATTTGTTGAACACTACTATGTGCGAGGCTATTTATAATCCACTGTCTCATTTAATCTTTATAGTAATCCCAAAATAGTTTATTAGCAATCTCTTTTAAATATGAGGCCACCGTGGCTACAAAATTTCTGTCTTGTGCCTAAATTACAGGGATAGTGACTGGCAGGGTTGGGGTAAATAATATCCTGTGCTAGAATCTGATCTCCACAGAAGCCTTGGACTGACCTTACTCAATCTCTACATTGCTTATGAGTAAACTCTAGCTTTATGTCTTTTGTCAGATATGACTCCTGTGTTGCTTCTCCTACTGCCAAGATGGTGTTCCATATGGCTGCTCAGACCAGGATTAGAGATTAAATGTCCATACAGAGCCTACAAAAGCATAAACAAAAATACAGTTTTCAGGCCCATCTCATGTTTTATAGTTTTTCACTTTCTACTAAGCAATACAGAAATATTTCTAGAAAAAATGGAAGTATTCCGCAGAGTCCTGGACTGATGACTTGGCATTCATTATAGATTTATGGAGTTAGAAGAGACCTTAGTACCCTATCCAGAATCTCCTGAAATGATTAAAGACCAAACATTTGGAAAAGCTTGGTTTTGCAGGTTTCATTTCTTAGAGGATAGTGGGCTAACATGGGAGCCGACATTCTGGAATAATTGCTCACCAGAAAACAAGAACTGGTTGCTACAGTTGAAATAACTGGAACCCTCAAAGGAAGATTTCACCTCTTAAAATCATCCAGGAAGACAAGGCCAGCCTAGACCTATTGGGAGGCAGACCCCAAACATTCATAACCTAGGTCTGGAAAGAAGGAGGGTACAAGAAGGCTAAGATACCTCCAAACGTGTTAGGATTTTTCAATGATCAGTGATGCCAAGGAGGATCACAAAGGGGACAAAGCTGAGAACGGTGAGAATGCATGGAAAGTTCTTTGACATTCTCAGCTTTAAGAGGTGGAAATAAGGACATGTAACCACAGAATCAAATGGGAGAATGCTGTAGAGCTGCCTAGAGAATCAACAGAGCAAAGGACCTAAGAGGATCACCCTTGCCTGGTTTATTCCTTCATCCACTTGTTTAGCAACATTGATTGAGTGTCTGGCCTTCCCAGTAACTGAACAAAGACTCTTCCTCCAGTTTGAGCTTGAGCATTAGGTGCTTCAGTCCTTTCTGATTCCTTCTGATCCAGCCCATGCTTATCGTCTTTATTTTTGAGTCTTGCATCTATGGTCTCCTTTCCTCTCTGATAGCAAGGCCACTTGAGTTGTGCTTTCCTGAATGAAGTAAATGTCTGTGCCAGTCAATGCACAATTGTCGTTTGTGACCTTCCTGAGGTTTCCTGTTTCCTCCTAATGCATTAGAAGAACAAATCAATACAGTCTGTGTCCCAGTACCTTGGGTAACTGCCATCTTCATGGTTACATCACTATCCAGGATGACTGTGGAACACGGTGGGGCTCTTAACCCCAGGAGGAGTGGGGGGACTGGATTGGACCCCTCACAGCCTAACATAGAGACAGTGAAATTACTCCTGCCTCCCATGGAGGCACAAAGGCTCCCTCACCACGTGGTGATTTGTATTCAGCAGCTGTCCCCATCCCTTGGCACCGGGTGGATGGGGCCCCAGGAGAGAACCAAGGAAGAAGGAAGGGGCTGTTGTCCTTGACAAGGAAACGATTGATGTCTCTGCTTTCTCACCCTCTTTAAATCGAGATGGGGACAAGATTAAAAGTTCAGGCAGGAAGCCAACTGGTGACTTACAACACAGATCAACCAGCCCAGTGCATGAAGAAACCTGTGACCCATCTCTCAAGAAATGAGCTGCTGGAATATTTGAAATTTTCTCCATTCTTGCCAGAATTTAGGCATTAAGACCTTATTGTGGCAATAGTGATAAGAAAAAGAAGACCTACTTTTTGATACTGAATATCATATATTCTGTATTCTATATTCAGCATGTCTTTTAATTCTCACAATGACAGTATAAAGTAGGTATAATTATCCCCGTTTTATAGATGAAGAAACTGAGGCTCAGAAAGGTTAAGAAGCTTGATTGAGATGACACAGCTAACAAGGATAGAATTGGGATTCAAACCTAAGTCTGCCTGACTTCGAAGCCGTTGATATTCAATTGTATCACATTGGGTGACGCATAATGGCATAGTTGGGTTTTCTCAAGACAAAGATACAGTGGAGGTACAGTCTGAGATGGGTGTAGCTCCTTCTTAGTTAAGAGTTTTCTGGGATGTATGCACGACTCTTCTCATGGCTTAAGTGACAAGGATAATGGAGCACATTCTTTCAGGCCTGCAACCGCTCAGACTTTATCTGTGAGTCCTGCCTCTGGAGTGAGGCCTCTTGGACTTACCGATGTTTTCACAGAAAGAGCGAAGGCAAACATGGGGCAGGAATGGAATCGAGAACAGGTACTGACAAATGGGTCTGACATCCACACCCACCTCAGGTTAAGTCGAGGTCGGGTATCAGATCCACAAGACTGGACATGTCCAGGATGAGAGCATGAATGTAATAAAAAAAATTGAAGGTAGATCTGAGATCAGAGTTGTCAAGGAGATGAGACAGGTGGTAATGAGACAAGGTAAGGAAACTAGAAAGTAGGTAGTTCTAGAAACATGATAACCTGCATGAATAGTTTATGACCATACAGGTCTTTTCTTTAGGAGGTCCCACACCGAGCTTTGAAGGTAAACCTTGACTGATCTTAAAGGTACAGTGCTTGAAACCTGGTTTCTGAGCATCCCATCTTCCCTTTTACGGAATGGCTGAGACTTATTTGTAGGGGAGGCATACCCAGTTAACTCAAATGCTTAGAACACCGTAGTGAAAGGTCAGGCATGCGATCAATCCCCATGAGGGCCAGTTAGGTTAGCTCTGTCTCAATGTCATATCTCTGCCTTCAGCCTCAGGCAGCTCTCTGGGGGAATAAATGCCATTAATCGGAAGGGGCACCAGGCAAGTTCATGTGGACTGAGCAACAAAAACCCATTCTTTCTCTTGGAAAGGATCTCAATGCTCATGGTGACTCAGCAGCATGCTCCTTTTATGAGGACAGCACAGACTTTGGGGGTTTATCACAGAACATAACCATTTCATTTCTCTCCAAAGGAATAACAGACTTAAGGTAGAATATTATTTAACTCAAGTTTTTTAATTCATAATATGATTATTTAATGATGTTGGGTTGATCTTTGCACCCCCTTAATTTAATATTGCTCTTCTTTCACTCAAGTACAAATAACCAGACATAAATACTTCCCAGATAGACAGATTATTCTGCATTGCTCGATCAATCTCATTCTGTTTTATTAAATTAAAAAGAGAAGACAAAAAGCTCTGTGACTCTCTTCTGTGCCACCCCTAGGCACACTTCCTGGGTCTTTTAGGCAAAGCATGACCTCTAGGATCCCAGATGAAGTTGTTGTGATTTAATCTGGAGAGATTACATCTCAGGCGTTTTCAGTGTTGTCATGTTTTTCTTCTTTGCATTTTGCTCCCCTCTGCTTGGTGAAGTGAGCTTCAGCTGGTATTTTATGATTTGAGTAGTTAACTCTTCTGATTCTGAACAAAGAACCATACTTCATTCTGACAATTTGTACCCTCCAGGCTTTCCTCATGAGTAGTTCCTTCCGAACCTCTTTGGAGAGAAATGGTGAAAGTCTATTTATTCAGGTCTCCTCGTGGGTGAAGGCTCTTCCAACCTATAAATAAAACAAATGTAACTTTTACAAGGTTACTGAATGCCATGGACAGTGGACTGGCTGGTCCAAGGATTTTCACAAAATAGCCCAGGGCTGTGTATGAAGAGTCTTTTATTGTAATAAGATCTTAACCAAAATACTACTACTGCTGCTATTAATAATAATAACAATAATTTCCTCTTTGTTGCAGACTTCCTTACTAAAAAGGAAGAAAGCCAAAATTGACCAAACCCTGAGAATATGATGGTTGAAGGATTTATGGTCACTTATTATATTTGAAATAGGGGTAAAATCTCCGAAGAATAAGGACTCTAGTGAAAGTTCTATTTGCGCATTGGATGCCACTTAACTGAACACTTACCATGTGCCTACTGGTAGGTTTAAATTTTGACACCAGGACATTTAAAGTGATATAAGAATAAATAAAATATCCTTATCCTTTAATAGAATTCATTAATGGAGCCAATCAGGGTTTTTAATTTTTGTAATCCTTCATGAATGTCAAAATGTAATTATTACTGTTTTAGTGTAAAGGATAGAAGAAGGTAAGCTAGTGTGAAATAGAAGAGAAATTTGGATTCAGACAGACCTGCGTTCAGATTTTTGCCCTGGTCCTTACTAGCTGAGCTTGGGAACATTCTGTTGAAAAATGAAGAGAATGATAATTACTTCATGAGGTTCTTTTGCAGAGTATAGAACACAGGTATCAACAACACTCAACAGACTGTGCTTGAAGATGCATTTTCCCTTTCCCTTTCTTACAACAACTTCTTACAATAATGCAGGGGGAGTAAAAGTTTAAATTGGGGGAATTCAGGAAGGGTTATGGGAAGAGATAACATTCTCTACCTGGGGAATGAGTAGATCCAAGAAATCCTATAAATTCCTTACAAAGAGAAATAAGAATGTGGCTAACTTGGGGAGGAGAGTTTCCATGATCAAAGACCAGAGTCAGAGTGAATTCCTAATAGTAAATTAAGAATTGAGGAGGAGACAGTTTTAGGAAGAAGAATGGCATCAGCAAACGCCAGGAAGAGGTAACAATTGCATGCGTTTATGAAGATGATATTTAAGAAAGGTATAGAGTAGGTAGGGTAGGAGAAGTAAGGAAGAGGAGAGTAAAATAACATTTATCTAGTACCTCTTCTGTGCCAGGCATTGAACTACCTGTTTTATATACCTTATTTCAATTAACACTCGCAATACTGAGATATGGATTATTAGTTCCTCAGCAGACTTAGAGAGTTTCAATTATGTGCTTAACATAATTACATGACATAACATAAAGTTGTAGAGATAGTTAAGGACAGAGACAAAATTCAAATCGAAGCTTGTATTACTCTACATCCTAGTCATTCAGTAGGCCTTTCAGGAAAATAAACTTACTGGATCTTGTAATCATTTAAGCATGAGATGATAAAGGACTGAAATGGGGTAGTAGCAAAAAAAAAAAAAAAAAAGAAAGAAAGAAAGAAAAAAGAGGGAGAGAGGGAGAGGGAGAGGAAGAAAGAGAGAGAGTTATATATATATACATATATATATATATATATAGAGAGAGAGAGAGGTGGATAGATGGACAAATGCATGCAAAAATGAATGGACAGATGAACATATGTGTGGAGACTGGATGAATGGTAGTATCAATGCAGCAAAAGAACTGGAAAGAATAAGGCATTAAATATAACTTTTGGTACTAGAACATCTAGTAAAATCTGACAGCATTAATCAAGACAAAATGCGGGAAGAAAGAACAAGTTACTAAAAAAGGGGGAAACATTCGGTGCTGTGACTCAGACTAAAATTTTATGGGCGTTATCTGCTAAAACGCAGCTAAATGGGACTATGCTCATGGGACGCCCAGGGCCACAGGGACTGATCGGCCCCCTTGTCTCATGGGTGAGTGTGCCTGCTGGCACCAGACATGCAGACCGACTCAGCCTGCATGGGGAGACTTGAGCTGAGTCTGCCACAGCTCTCACCACGTGGCTCACATCAGGATGTGGATGGAAAGAGTTAATTAGTGAACAATTAGGAAAATAAATTCTGCCAGTGTTCGGCAGGCAAAAGAACAGGTTGTTCCTTTTTCCTCTTGAAGTCTGTATTGGAGTCGCTTGCAAACAGATCGCTCACAGAGCTTGCTGTCCGAGGACTCTAAGGGTGCCCTCCAACTGGATAATCCTTGTTCATGCCTCAAGTCCAGTTCCAGTGCAACCTCTCCTCTGAAACCTTCTCGTCCATGTGGACCTGAATCCCTTAGCAAAACAGGAATGCCAAGTTTCAGAATTTCCTTCCCTACATTGCTCCACAGTCATGTGGGTCATAAGAGACATTTGGCATGAGTTTCGGGTGGTCAGATTGACACAGAATCCATATTCATTTTCATCCCAAAGGTCATCCTGCCTGATGTCACTTCTTGGCTGACTTGTTGCCATGGGGCAGCAGCCAGACCTGCAGCAACTCCAGTCCCCTCTGGGTCCTCTTCAGTCTGTCCAATTCCTGGGTCCCATGCAGGTTTGACAACATGAGGAAAGCCCCCCCCCCCCGCCTTCTCCTACTGGACTATCACATCATTGAAGGTAGACACAGGTTCCAGGTCATCTCATGGGCCCCAGTTTGTCCCTGCTCTCCACTAGTTCACATCCATCTTCCTGACCCAGTGACCGTCCCACCAACTCTCTGCTCCACGGCCAGGCCCAAAGACCAGGGATCAGTACACTGCAGCCTACAGGACAAATCTGGCCCATCTCCTGTTTTTGTAAATAGAGTTTATTGGAACATAGTCATGCTCATTTGTTTGTGAACTGTTAGGGGCTGCTTCTGTCCTAAATCAGCAGAGTTGACCAGTTGCTACATAGAGACCATATATCTTGCAAAACCCGAAATATTTACTGCCTGCCCCTTTATGGAAAAAGTTTGCCCAACCCTGGCAAAGACAATAGTCGTACATGGACTGTTAAACCAATTCCCACAATTCTGTAAGGTCAGATCCCTACATATATATATGCATATATATAAGACGTGTGTGTGTGTGTGTGTGTGTGTGTGTGTATCCACACATAGGAATATACAGACCATTTATCAGTTTTATTTCTCTGCTCAAATGCTGATTGTTACACAGTCTCCACTCCATCTGATACTTGTGAAGCAGGAAAGTTGAATGCCTGCCTCTCTTGTGCTGCCACAGTGTTTTGCTATTATAGCACTTGCCATATTGTATCATAATTGGTTTTTATCTCTGTCCGTGTAGTCTCTTTTATTCAATGAACTCTTCGAAGCCCTGTTTCTCCAAACACAGTATTCAATAAAGAGTAATTAAATGAGTGAATAAGTAAATGAGTAAGCAAGTGGGTGAATGAATAAATGTAGAAAAGAACACATGGATGTTTCTCTTCCCCTCGTTCGGTCTGTCTAGCTTCTGGAGATGTGTGTGGTCACATACCAGCAGTCGGAGCCAGGATCTGGCAGACTAATGTTCGATTTCCAGGTTTGGTGCTGGCCCAGCCTGCTCAGCGCGATGGGCCACAGAGCTCCTTCCTGGGGGCCGTGTGGTCCCTCCATGCCTCGCAACTTGACAGGGGCCAAGTCCAGTTCTGGGCACGCAGTGCTCCGCTCAACAGTGGCGCCGTTGGTGGCAGACAGCCCTGCAGTCACCCCTGCGGTGATGATGGCCCTCTGCCCCGGCTGCTGTGGGGGCGCTGGCAGGTGCTGTCAGAGCGGGCGCTGACTTGTGGAAAGCACCTGGTCTGTGCCAAGCATGTTCATGCTCTGGGCCTCAGTTGAATCTTCTGATAGCTAAGGACATAGAGGAGGACTCAGTGAGGAGCGGGGTTCCTCCATGACCCTGGTCAGGTCATGCGATGGCTTTGTGTTGCAGTTTCTCCCCGACCGAGCTCTGAAGTGCTGTGATTTTATGATTAAGAACTCGGCATCAAATCGATGGCTTTTGACTCCTGCTAATATAGGTTCTGTCTACCCCCATTTTGCCTCTCAAAAAAGAAGCCTCTTTGGAGAGGAAAATGAGAAGGGAGTGCATGATAACTCGGGAATAGAGCACTATCCTGATATTGTTGTAAATAAAAATAAGTGTAACTGACACTTCCTAAGCACTCATGTGCCAAAATCTCTGCTAAGCATTTCAGATGACTATTAGTTGCTACTGTCTTTAGAAATTAAATTTTGTGTGTGTGCGTGTATATTTGTGCGTGTGTGTGTCTGTGTCTTACAAGACACGTGACACACACAGGAAAAGTCAATTCAAATAGTGTGCATTTTTTTTGACTACCCGAAGTCATATGTGCCATTTCTGCATATATACATGCAAAAACATACATCAATATACATCAATATATAATATAGATATCTGCATATTTCTATATATATCAGTCGATCTATACCTCCATTATTAATTTTTTTTAATTTTTTTTTATTCTTTGCCCCAGGGGTACAGGTCTGTGAATCATCAGGCTTACATCTTTCACAGCATTCACCAAAGCACAAACCCTCCCCAATGTCCATAACCCATCCACCCTATCCCTACCCTCCCACCCCCCAGTAACCCTCAGTTTGTTTTGTGAGATTAGGAGTCTCTTACGGTTTGTCTCCTTCCCCATCCCATCTTGTTTCTGAATACTATGCAGCTATCAAAAGAAACAAAATCTTGCCATTTGCAACGACGTGGATGGAACTGGAGGGTATTATGCTGAGCGAGATAAGTCAATCAGAGAAAGACAATCATCCATTCATCTGTTGATGGACATCTAGGTTCTTTCCATAGTTTGGCTCCATTATTAATTTTTAATAAAAATGATAAAAATCACACTAATATTTACTGAGTACCGACCATGTATCAGGCACATGTAGTTCATAGATTTCATTTAATCTCGTAACAACCTTTCCCAATGGTTATTGTCCTAATTTTACTGTGGAAGAAACTGAGGATCAGAGAGCCTAGGTGACTTGTCTGAGGTCACACAGCCAGGAAGTGAGAGAGCCTAAAATTCAACCTCAACTCTGTCTAACTGCAAAGTCCAAGCTGTTTCTGCTGTGCTGAGCTGCCCCACGGCGGTGTGTCTGGAAGGACTCACGCTGTCCTGCAGCTGCATGAGCACAGCCAGGTGCCTTGATCTCATCCTCAGAGCAAGGTCTCAGACAGCATCTTAGGAGCGAGATCTGTGGCCACAACCCACAGCCAGACACTTCCAGATGACAGCAAGTGGCTCGAACGCATGAGAAAGACTTACTTACTGGGTCAATGTCAAAGCCGTGAGGGAGTCAGGGATCAGCACCCACACTGCTCTAGATGAGACCATATAGCCCACAGAAGAGAGCTGCTGGTCCCATTTCCTCAAAGGTGGTGTTTAAACTAGGTCTCTTTATCAGGTCATCTTTCTTCTCCCCTGGCACCGCCTCCCCTGCACTCCTGCCCTCAGGAAGGTGGGTGTGAGTGTGTGTGAGCGTGTATGGGGGGTGTGTTGTGTGGGGTGGGGGGAGGGAGAGACAGAGACAGAGACAGTGGCAGGAGAGTGCTGGGAGGAGAGGAGACCCAGCTGAGGAAGAAAGGCAGGAAGACTAGTATCTTTTTTAAAAGCCAGATAAAGCCTTTTCGAGGGCAGGCAAGAACGGCAACGTCTTCATGGTAGTTTCTCATCCTGGACGGGAGCAGGCGCAGGCCTCTGAGTGTTTTTCTGAGGCTCTCTGCCACCGCTTTGCAAACCCGAGACTGGAGAACGACAGTTAATGAATGCCCTGGTGCTTTGGAGGTAGCAAAGACAAAGCAATCGTGTCACGGTGAGCTGGAGCTGGGGCCGCCACTTCATTTCCTTTCCCATGGGAAATGGGAGCGTCCCGGCTTTGAGGGGCTTCTGTGATCCTACGTGTCTGTCTCTCTGCCCCTCTCTTCCAAATGCGTTCAGAATCTAATGATTCTTCTCCTGGCATGAACTGAAGTGATCCCTCTACGCACCCCCACTCCAGTCCGAGAGGATTTGTGAGTGTGAGCCCTGCAGAAGGTAGGCAGCAAGAGCAGATGGGAAAGGAAGAGTCCAGGGTGCTCCAGATTCTAACCCTCCAATATAATAAATAACGTGTGAGATGGGGCTGGGGTGGGCAGGGAAAAGATGCATCATTCACTTTCATTGAGGTCACACTGCCCTTCTCTGCTCTTTTCAGAGAAAAGCTTTTTTTTTTTTAATACATGCACGCCACACTCACTCACACGTGCGTGCTCCCTGCAAGAAGCCAGCAAAGCATTTTGGTCACCTATAGACCACTCAGCTTCTTCAAAGTTGGGTAAGATTAAAAAATCCCAACATCTCTGGTATTCCTCAGCAACGGTTTATGAACCTGCATAGGCAGATGAACAAGAGACTGGGGCATGCGTTAAAACACATGTACGTATATGATGGATAGGGGGGAGAGAGAGAGAGAGAGAGAGAGAAAGAAAGGGACAGAGCAAGAATATGATACAGGTCAACGTCTCTCTGTATTTGGGGAGTCTTTTTGTTTTAGGCCACAGTGGTAGTGCTTTGGAAGGGTTCTGGAATTTCAGAGCACAAAGTAGCAGTTTTAAATAATGAGAGAAGATTCCACATGGAACGCTCATCTGGCTGTGGCAGCCTGTGACTGAATGAGAGAAAAGTGCCCTAGAAGCTATTCATTACGAATTCACTGGAAGCTCTCAAACGAGGCTGGCAGAAGCTGAAATTGAAGTGGTCTCTGACCTAATTTTCTTCTGCATGAAACATCTGCATCAAGGCTCTCTTTGATGTATTCCACTTGGCTCTGTCTACGGGATTGTATCACATGGCCTCCGTGTTGCCTCCTTATTGAAAGACATTTCCAGCCTGTGCAAGGTAATGCGATGTTACTGTTACCCAAGCTAATCACTCAATGTGCTCCTAAAATAGAAACAATAGCAGTTCAGAGACAATGTTGTCTGCGGGCTGTTCTGCAGCCTGGGCTCCTGGTTTTCCAACTTAGATCTGTGGTATTCGCCTCATGTGTTTCCAAAACAAAGGAGAGAGAGAAGACAGGCAAAGCCATGCAAGATAATGTTGAAGGACCAGCAGCTTTACGTGTGAGAAGCTCCATCTTATTTGGTCCTTCAAAACCGTTGGCTAGGATTTGGGGACCATTTAAAACCACGCAGAGCAGCCCTGAGAGACATCTGCCCTAAGAAAGGAAGGATCTCTTGATGTGGGTGTTGCATCTATTCTAAATTCAGATTGACACCCTCAAGTCAGACTGAGAGAGGGAGAGAGAGAGAGAAGGAGAGAGAGAAAGAGAGAGATGGATGTGCACTGAATGTGGAGTGTTTTGTGATTCTTCAGTGATCTATGAACTACCTTTAAAATTTGTCTTTCCCCTCTTAAGTCCTCCCAACCTAGGTAGAATGCAGGAGTGAATTTTTAAAGGCGATAATGATAATAATCTTTTTTTAAACAACTGTAATGAGCATCTTCTTTATCCTGCCAGAATAGCTCTTGCCTTTCTCCATAAAGGTTTGCGGCACGGACTTCGTTAATGGTGTGCCGCTGTCCCCCGCCATCCCGGCATTATGTGAATAACGGTGGTGTCTTTGTGTCCCACCCCCTGAAGAAGAAACCTTTGAAATTCTAAATGACCGTGCTGCAGGTTTTAATGTCTGCTTCTAAGAAAGAATTGAGAAATGCTCACTCACCGAGCAAGATGCAGCACGCCTTTGAAAAGCCTTTCTGCCTGACTCCTCTGTCCCACGAATTTAGATGAATATACGTTCTTGTAGATGCCCCCTAGTTCTCTTTATGCCAGAAAGAATTACAGATGTGATCAACAGCCTCCTTTTGCCCAAATATTGATACCCCCCCCCTTCTAGTGTTTCTGAATCAAACAGAGCAATACGATTAGAACTTGGGGGCCAGGAGACAGGGGGTGAGCTGGTTCTGTGCTGGGGAGGGCACAGTGGGAAAGAGTCAGACACGTGGATGCACACTGTCCTACCTTTTAAGGAAATCTCTGCAGAGAGCCCGTTTGTGTTGAGGCCATAAGACACGCATCCTTATTGATCCTCCAGAATTAAAGCAGTTCTCCTCCCCTTCCAGGAAGCCTTCCTTCGTTGCCCTCACTGTATTGAGGCTTTGCAGGTGCTCAACTTGCCAGAGCAACTGTGTTCTCCTCTATCGAAGCACTTAGAACTCTGTGTTGTCTGTCTCCTCTCCCGGGCTATGACGTCTTGAGGGCATTCCCCATGTCTTGTCTTTGTATCCATGATGTCCCCCACAAGTAGGCTCACTGCATTCGGCCTGCAACTTTTCTGGTTTTAGCATGGAGCATCTGGTGTCCCAGGAATCCCCTCATCCCTGGAAAAACCTCTAGGTACACAGTATGTGCTCAATAAGTGTGTGAAGCTCATCAATAAGAGCAACATTATATCACCTTTGTTTTGTAAATAGTGAACTCTAGGGTTCATATTGATCACCCACAGTACTGATTAGTATTCATTACCCACGGTATCTCTCTGCCAGGAGGTGAAAATGTCAACACAGCCTAACTCTCCCAGTTGTCATGCCCACCTAACACGCAGCAGACTGCCACATTCTGCAGTCCCAGAGTCAGAGTTCCGGGCTGGGAAGAGAGCCCGAGACCATCGGGCGCACAGTGTGGTTCTGTGCTCTGCTCTCCTCAAGGGTCTCATTGACATCTCTTACAGAGGCCTGAGTTGTCATAAAGTGTGGAGAGAGAAATAGGTACGGAGAGGTATGGAGGTGTGGAGAGAGAGAAAGAGAGAGAAAGTCTGCGGTGAAAAGTGGAGGGACGGGGGAAAGACCAAGCTCCACAAGGCTGGTGCTCAGCTTTCATGGAAATCCAAGGATTATCAGGACCTGCAAGTCCCTGTGCGATCTGGCCCAGCCTCCCTTTCTCATTTTATCCCCAATCAGTGCTTCTTCATTTACCCTCTTCCAGCCAAAGAGGACTCCGTGCTACTTCCTCAAACACACTCACGCGACCCTACTTGGAATGTACTAGATACTAAGTACTCCCCTCCTAGGAATGTTCTTCCTCTAGAGATCCATGTGGCCTGCTTCATTGCCATTCATCATTGCCCTTGTTCAGAGATCTTATTTTACCATCCGGTATTAATGAACACCTCTCTGCCCATCTCTGCTTATCTCCTGACCTTGCTTTATTGCTCTTCACAGCTCTTACCTCCTCCAGATGCACTATGTATTTGATGATTGTCTACCTAGAGCAGTACTGTCTAGTAGAACTTTCTGTGACAATGGTGAATTCCACATCTGTACCCTCCAATGTGTTAACCACCAGTCACAGGTAGCAACTGAAAGACTTAAAATTCAACTGCTTGAGTACTTGAGATTTATTAGTGAAATTGATGAGCTAAGTTTTTAATTTTTTAAACTTGTATTCATTTAATTTAAATTCAAATAGCCACATGTGGCTAGTGGCTACCAGTGAGATTCCAGAAAAGTCCTTGAGAGCCAGAGTTATTTTCTCTTTTATTTCCTCTCATACCTGCCCATTCCCAGAGCAATGGGAGGTACATAGGAGGCCTTCTATAAATCTTTTTTAAATAAATTAAAAATCTGGACATGAAACAGCCATTTCTGATCAGGAAACGACCTAATGAGCCAGGCTAATTCTAAATTCGAATTATCCCAGGTCATGGTTCAGAATGATAACATGCCTGAGAAGGCCCGTCAGAGGCAGTAGTTGTCAAAGGGGCTTTCTCTTGTCAAAATATGCTAACCGCCCCCCCCGAACCTCAGTTTCCTTGTCTATTAAATTGGGAATATTGGGCTCTCGGTATTTAGAAGTGCTGTCACTGCATAGGTGCTCAGTATAGTGAGTTCTCCAGTGACATGAAAAGCGTATGTGTAAGCATATGGCTATATGTAGAAAAGCACTTTGAAGAATGCTGATCTGTGATGCTCTTGCCAGTGATTACTATTTTAGAGGAGGGGGATGATTTATTTTCATTACGAAATGAGTCTTTGCTTCACAAAAAAATCTACAACAGAATTCTCTTAAAATAGCTAACTCCTTGATGCTTTTTAAGTAAGAATAGATCCTTGAAAAACCCAGAGGCCATGCAATTTATTGTACAAAACAAAGCAAGGTTCACCCGAATTTTTAGGAGTGCTTTAGGATGTTCCTTTGACTTAGTTACTTTCTCATGACATCTTCTTTTTCTAGAACTTTGCTCTAATTTAGTGGCAGTCTTGGAACAATCTGGCATTCATTCCTTCTCTTGGTTTCAACAAGTTTTTATTAAATCCCAAATGTGCCAACCACTCTCCTTGACACTGGGAATATAGTACCACAAAATGAAAAACCGAATAAGGTAATACATGTGAAGCTTTCAAAATAGTACCCAACACACTAAGCAACCGATAGTAGTTGTTGTTGCTATTGTTGTACAGAACTTGCAGTTCATTAGGGGAGGAACACAAGAAACAACTGAACATATATATGACCAGAACTAGCTCTAATGCAAAGTGCTGTAGCAAATATGAAATAGGGCGTAGTCTGTGACCTCAGGAACAGTACCTGACACTTCACCCCAGAGTGGCCCAGTGTCCAGCCATTAAAGTAGTAGGGTTTCTGATCTTAATTACAGAAGTAATAAGATCTTGCTTCTGGAATATTGTTGAGTCGGCCTCAAGTGGCTTATGAAAAGTGTGGTCAGACCACTTAAAAAGACAGAGAATTATTATTTCATCTTCTTGATTGAGTTTGTTTTCCCTACTGACCAATTAACATGGTTTAGTAAATGTCTGTAGATACAACCAAAAAACAAAGTGATAGGGTTTCTGGGGGTGGGGGCTACTTCACATTAGGTAGTCAGTGACTTTTGCTGCTAGGAGGGGAGGGGATAGGCGATGGATGACAAGGAGGAACCAGATCCAAAGATCTAGGGGCACAGAGTGAATTCTAGCTAGTAGACATTGATTGAAATCTGCTTGGGGCAAATATAACACTGGGGCAATGGAAAGACAAGAAGGAGGGTAAGACAAGTGTCTCCCTTCAAGGACTTTACAGTCTGTAGGGGAGTTGAAATGTAGCCACTAAAGCTGAGAGTGGTGAAGGCTGTGGGAGAAAATCTAAAAGAACCGAGTTGGAATGAAGAAAGGATCTCACTCCATCTCACTGGGCTGCCTCCTCTTTTTCATCTTGCTTCCCCTTCTCCCTTCCCCCTCCAACACCACCAGTATTCACCCGAGCTTCCCTGAGGACAATAGAGAAGTGCCCTTGATGAGGCTGGGGGGATTCTCCTGTCTGCCTCCCAGCCCACATTTACCTCGCTTTGACTTTGCTCGCTGGAAAATAAATCACAGCCACTCCATTCCCAGTCACTGTCCCCAGGGAGCTGAGCCCTCGCCTCCTCCCTGGAGCCTGCCTGCAACATGGGGCTGTCAGGTACAAAGAGAGAACCTTCAGAGACCCACACCCCATTTGGAGAGTGAGGAGGGTCCGTGGGAATAATTGCTAGCTGTTGAATGTGAGCGGCTGTAGAGGGATTGGAAGGAAAAGGTTTCAGGAAGGAAAGAAAGAAAAGGAGGGAAAAAAGCCCTGGCCCCCTCCACACACACCCCTCCCCGAACCTCCATAGTCTGCGCACAGCGAACTGCATGGTGGTCTGGGTCCTTGTAGAACATTTGTGTGCCGGACAATAGCACAGCCTGGCTTCAGATCATCAGCGGCTGTTTTCTGGTTAGCTCTCCCTTTATGTGACTACACAATGCGAGCCTTCAGTCACAGTGACTCTTGAGGAATACATCTGGTTTTTTCTTTCAGACGCTCTGAAAAGGTCAGCCTGTTCGTTTCTTAGACGCGAGACACCAAATATTTTTTTCTCCTCTGCACTGGAAAGACAGACCTACACCTTTTCTTGCCTCCTGGTACATAATTAGACATGGTGCGGCTCTAGAAGCCAGCCAGCCAGCCAGCACACCCTCTGCTCTCTCTCAGAGACACACAGCCCAGCCTCTGTGCTGCCCAACTCCTGGTCTGCTCCCAAGCTCTGAAGTGTCCTCCTTCCCTAGCCCCACACCCTGGGGTTCTCTACTTGCTTTTTTGTTAAGTATGACAATGATCCCCCCCACACTCACTCACTGCGCTCCCCTGATATAGTCTATGACCGATGCTGTCTCTGGCAGAGGGAAGGTTGGAGAATTTCTGGGGGAAAAAAAACAACAACAACATTTTAATCATTCTCACTCCAGTGATGGTAGAGATCCTTCATGCGCATTGTAACATAAAATAAATGTGCCCATGAGGAAAGAAGGATCAGCAGCTGGTGTCTGACAAATTATCTCATTCCAGACAGGCAAACAGTCCACAGTGGGGAGAGACTGGAGCCTGAAGAAGTGATTTGGCACACAACTGGGGTTTCACCTCTCCGCCGATGGAGGTCCAGGTGGTCCACTGTGCCTGGGCCAGGGTGGAGGTTTTCTCTGGCGCTGCTATTCTCCCATCAGCTTCAGGAGCTCCTGACAGCCATGGAAAGGGGATTACTTTCTGGGGTCAGCCACCCCATCTCTCACTCTTCCTCCAGGGCGTTCATATTCTGACCACAAGAAGCCATTTCAGTCCAGCCCCTGCCATGGGCCACGTTCTTCTGGGCCGTGTCCATGCTATTTCCTCCTTGTCGTGGTGCCCCGGCTCCCCACACAACTCCCACCTTGTGTTCGAAACCCATCTAGGCTCCTTCTCTTACTCTGCCAAAGAGTATTAGTCGCTCTCTTCAGGAAGCACCTTCTCCCAGTAATTTTATCACACCATGGTGTGGTTATTTGTTTTCTCTGCATTTTTGACAGCAGCTACCATGTGTTTTTAATGAAGTGTGAGTGTAAGGTACCGTTCTTAGTGCTTTTCTTCTCTCGCTTGTTTAATCCTCCTGACCCGAAGAGGAAGGAATTCTCCCCTTTTTACAAAGAGGAAACAGAAGATTTATTTACTTTGCGTCCTTGGCCCCAGCGTGATCCCAACCATGGGTGGGGGAGTGGGAGAGCCCAGCCTCACCTCTGCTCCGGTCTCCCAGGGGCCTCGTGGGCTCATGCGCCTCTTGGGGCCCATTGCCACATAACACGATATGGCCTGTAATGCCTTGGTGGGTTGTTAGGAGGTTCCAAAGGAATACGCTTCTCCTATGTTCTTATTATAGATCCTGAACGGGAGTTTGTTTTTGGTGATTTTTTAAAATGCTAGTTTCCTTCCAGAGTGGACACTGCCCAAGGGCCAGGATGCTGCCTGCCTGATTCACAGCTCTATTCCCAGGAACTATAATAGTACTTGTCACCCATGAGGAGCACATTTTTAAATAAATGCATGAGGAATGAATTGAGCAATACCATGATAGGATAACTTGATCTGTGTTGAATCTGGGTTGTGATGGCAGCCAACATCCTGGGAAGTGAGGCTCCGGGAAAAGACAGAGCCCACTGAGAACTGGGAAATTTTAAGCAGTTTTTCCTTGGATTACTAACTTGGACGGAACAGCCCAAAGCCCTCTTAAGCATTTTTCCCCTGCTCAAAGTGTTACATCCCTTCCTGGTGGTATGATTGGCCACCTTGGGATAGTACCATTGACTTCCTCTCATCAGCATAGGAGAAAATTGAGGTTGGTCAAAGCTATCTCCTCAAATAGTTTTTTAGAATGAAATTTAAGAAGCAGCTGTTCAGCAGCTATGGTTCACACCCCTACCACGAGCCGGGCAGTTACAGACATGGAGAAAGTGATGCCACGTGTGAGGATGGCGGTCACAGCTCGGGTCTCACTCAGTCCCCACGTGAGGACAATATCACCATCCCCCTTTTATAGATGACAAAAACTAAGTCTCAGACTGAATATATAGCCTGCCAAGAACCTCATGGCTTTTAGGGAACATACCGGAAACTTTATTGACCATGATACAATTAGAAACTTCGAATGCTAAGGTCAGAACATGATATTCAATCTTAAACAATCAAATGGAGAAGTTTGGGAAGTTTGGCAATCTCTGTTTGTGAGAGTAATGAAGAAACCATTTATTTGGTATCTGTACCCTTGGAAAGGACAAAGAAGAGAAACAATAAGTTGCAGATGTCCCTCATGGTCAACACAGAACACGGGGCGGCTCACAAGCCTGAAGCAGGCAGCTTTAACACGTGCTTGGGGCAAGCATTTGGAGATGGAACGGGCCTCTACCTGGGTCTTCTTCCCCTGAGACCTGGAAGTGAGAGAAGCCGTCTCTAAAGAGAATCCAAGACTTCAGCCTCTTAGGTTGTAACTTCCGCTTTGGGATTCAAATCTGGCTTTTGATGTTCATTCCCTAGCAGCAGCCTCCTTTCTGTCCATGTTGATGTTAGACATAGAAAAGACTCTCGGTCCTCCATTATCTCTGGGGTTTAGAAATAGCCACATCTCCTGTTCTTAGGTTGCACTTTGGAGCCAAAGAAGACCAAAGACAAAGAAAATAAACAAACAAAAAAACAGTTTCTGGTATTAGATTTCTTGATTGGTTTAAAAACCAACGTTATATTTTTAACAGGAAAGCCAAAGGGACCCAGCTTGCTTCACAGACAGTCACTGAGCCGTCGTGGCTCGAGGACATAGAAGGAGCAGTTGAAATCTTCATTAACTCCCCTCTGTGGGAATAACCCACACGCACATGGTTAAGCTGACGGCTTGATGTGTGCATCTCCATTTGGAACACGGGGTTTGCAAAGATCTTATTTAAGTTGGGACTCTTTGTTTTTCCACTGGGTTTTGAAAAACTGAAATTTAAGGGAACAGGAATGTTAACAGGACTCGAAGCATCCCCTGCTAAGGTGGGCTCGGTTGAAGTCACATTCCAGACATGCTGGTCACTGGACTCTTGTCGGAGGTAGTTCCGAGTTGAGATGGAGAACCGCTGAGAGACCTCAAGGGGTTCCTGAAAATGGACTTTGACAAAGCCTGCCGAAGGATTCACTGAGGATTACCAAACACACGTTCTGTGCAGGACCATCTGTAGGTTATCACTAAGTGTAACCTGTAGTAAGCAAATAGATGCAGTGTCTTACTGTAATAATCTATAGGTAACAATAGGTTCCTCCTAAGAACTTGCAGTTCTTCCTCACTAAAATCAAAAACAACGTCAGGGAAATATGGCAAAAATAAAAGGTCTCTGGCTGATCTGGCCTGGATTCCTCCCCTTGAGCTGCCCTAATTCCACTGGGCTCCACACACAACCTTCTCCAAGTAGTTGTTTCTGTTACCATGGGCTGCCAACATTGGCTGATTTCCTGTAGTTCTACTCACAGTTGTTCCAAGTTCACTGGGGGGACTGAGATTTTATCAACAACAATCTTAAGACAGTGTTCTACCTCAAATAATCCCCAGTGTTGCCCAGACTGGGCTTATCGATTATTATTCTAGAGAGGATTTCTCTTTCCATTTGCTTTTAATTGCAACTCTGGAATTCTAATCCAGTGCTATCCTAGAGCAATACGATGAGAACTACAAATATGAACAACATAATGTAATGTCAAATTTTCCAGTAGCCACATTAAAAAGAGCAAAATAAAGAGAAACCAGTGAAATTAATTTTATATTTACATACATATATATACATATAAAAACATCAAGCATACTATTTCAGCATGTAATCAGTTTTTAAAAATCATTAGAGATCTTTTACATTCTTTTTTTTTTTCCTGTCATACTGTTTCCAAAATCTGGTGTGTATTTTGCCTTCACAGCACATCTGAATCTAGTGTAGTCCTATTGCATGGGCTCAAAAGCCACATGTGGCTAGTGGCCACCATGTTGGATAGCACAGCACAAATCTACTTTTGGGGCTTTGTGTTCTGATCAAGTGGGCATGGTAACAGAGAGATTTTTCATCCTGTTCACATTTTGGTGGGATGTATAACTCCCTGATTCAGAACAAGCTGAAAATAACTCCCCACTCCCGCACCAGAAGGTCGCATGCCATGACAGTTCCATTGCACCAAATTCCACAGCCTTGTCCACGTCACCCACCTGGTGCTGTCATTGTTTAGTCACTGTGTGTGTAATTACCAAGTGGAGCACAGTAACACAAAAAGCATTTGCATTCCGTAGCTTTCCTTTCATAATGTGTTATTGTTGCTGCTGTCATTGGTTGTTTTTACCTAGGTACGCTGAGAATGTGAAGATAAAAAAGATTCTTTTACTTTAGTCTTTCACTTGTTTATTTTCTTCTCCTCCTCCTCTGTTTCCTGTCCATTGGAGATATTGTCAACTTTCTGCCTCCGTACTTTACAAAGTGTCACGCCGCCTCCTCTTCCTGGAGGCCCTCACGTGCAGAATGTTCAGTAGGTCTTCTCAGAGCTCCATTCCACCTCCACTCAAGCTGCTTTGTGCCTACGAGGACAGTTGGCGAGGAGGACAGACAGGGACTCAGGCCTGAAGGCAGTGGGCATGAGGAGTGACAGAAAGTCGAAAACGGGAAGAACAGGGTAGAATAGCAGAAGAGAAAGAAGTGAGAGCAAGGAAGCCGCCTAGTGTGTGGACAGCTTAGAAAATGGCTGGAGATTACAGAGGGAATGGTATTCTAAGCTGGTAGGACAATCAAAATATACGAATTGTAAAGGTTAAGTGAAATGTTTATTTTATTCCTTTCTCCTCAGTCAGCCTGACTGAATATGATTAACAGGAACACTGCACTAGCTGCATACTAAAATTAGATGTTAGTTCAGCTTCTCACTCACCGCATTAATGCACAGACACCTCTTACACATAAATGCCTTTCTCACCAAGCTCAGTCACCTTATACATCCTGTCCGAAAGTTGTATGTTAGGAAGGGGACGTGAAGCTTTTGTTTGGGAGCTCACCTGTGCAAGTTAGCACCTGGTGGTGCTGTGGAAAACATGGCCATTTAGAGCCATCAGACCTGAGGTTGAGTCCTGGCTCCACGTCATTTTGGCGATGCCCCTGTGGGCAAATCCATCTACCTCATGTTTCCTTGTCCACCAAAGGGACACAGGCATCTCTTTCTTACCTACCTTATGGGGATTTGGGAAAAAATAAATAAGACAATAAACGGGGAAGCACTTACAATGTCTACAATGTTAGGCACAAGGATTAATGTAATCGTGTCTGTGTTGGTCATATGTCTAAATATTTGACAAGGTGCTCCCAGTTTACAGAGAGGAAGAATAAGGCCCAGACAAGTAATAGCAACTCACCAGTATCTCCCAGAGACCAATGATATAAGATGACAACCTATTCTACCACTTTTCAGCCCCAGCCTGTGTCTAAACCATGTTGTCTTTCTGGAAAAAGCATTCCTCACCCAACCTGCACTCCAACAGAATGCCCATTCAGCCATCGAGATAGAAAAAACAAAGGTGTTTTAATCTGTCTTTAAACAGTAACTCTTTGAAAGATTGACATCAAAATGATTTTTCTAAAAATTTCTTTTTCTTCCCTATCACATATGTCCATTACTTTGTTATTACTTGTAAAAGCTGAGACACTGGGAATTTTTTTACCTTAAATGACTAAAACATGTGTCTTTGGGGTTTTTTTTCCCTGTATTAACTACACTTACAGGAAGAATATACAGATTTTTAAAAACTTATTTTTTAATTCCAGTATAATGAACATACAGTGTTATATTAGTTTCAGCTGTACAATACAGTGATTCAACAATTCTGTGCATTACCCAGCGCTCATCACAGTAAGTGTATTCTTAATCCCCTTTGCCTACTTCACCCATCCCCTCACCCACCAGACTTTTCACTTGTAAATATTTCCACAAATCTATACTCTTAATTAATTGATTTTTCAGTGAAATATTCACAGAACGAAAGAATTCATTTTCAGTTCTCAGTTATGACTTGCATATACAAAGCCAATGATCAAGTTTATATGTACATTCACTGTGTACTAATACTGCTTAAATATGTGTTCTTTGACTCCACTTGGCGACATGCAATAATGACATCATTGCTAAGTTACCATGCTGATTCAAACCCTAGCTCCAAGACTTTGGGCATATTGCATTCCCCCATGAACCTTGGTTTCATCATCAGTAAAGTGGAAATAATCCCATCTGTGTCACTCTTGAAAGAAAGTAAACAACTTTTATGTAGGAGCTTTAAGAAATTCAAAGTCTTATAGAAAAGACAATTTTTCCATCACAGTTCTTTCAAACTATTGTTCTATTAGGCAAAGATATCCAGTCTTGCACTCCTGTACCCCAAAGGTCAGTCTGCCGTTGTGTTGGTCACTGATAAGGAAGGAAAAGGTTTGTGACGTTAAAGAGGATGGGAATCTGAAAGGGTGGAACAGTCATACTAAGAAATATGGCCTATAAATCCCAGAAGTAGCTGGGGATTATTGAGTCTGTCTCTTCATTTCTCAGCTAAGGAAACAGGACAGGTGATGTGGGCAAGGAGGGCCTGGCCTACACAGTGTGAGAGTGAAGACCAAACCAAAGCCAGATAATGTGCTGCATGTTCTGCCTCTAGATGTGTCACTCCACAGTGCTGCCTCATTGAAGAGGATCAAGTATCACACCCTCTGGGTGATGAAAGGCCACCTGGATGCTACAGCCTCAGAGAGGTCACTCAAGGACTCTCAGAGATGGAAGGTTTACAATGGACTCTGTGATCAGACCTGCCATGTCAACTCTCCTCTCCCAAATTCCCATCAACTGTCAACTGTCCTCTTTACCTAACCCTGGTGATGGGATATGCTATGCCCATCTATGCCATGCTGACCTCATTTTCAAGCATGTACTCTTTTTCTGAGTAGGATGCCAGGGTAGAACTATTAGTCAGCATTGTCACAAACACAAGCAAGTCATGAGGTGACTCAACAGGTCACCTCACCAAAGTTGTATTAAGAGGTTTAGAAGAAAAGTACCAGATACCATGAGTGAGTGTAACATGAGACTGAACACAGGCTGGTGGTCAGGATAGAGTTCCCCAAGGGCATGGTGACAGACTGAGGAGTGAGATGAATGTGAGGAGGAGGGTCCCAGACCAAGGAAATAGCTCCTGTGAAGGTTCTGAAGAAAAAGGGCCAAGGGAGTTCTGGGAAAGAAAAAGCCACTGTGGGGGAGCAAATTGTGGAAGGGTGAGGTGGGAAAGAGGTCAGGAAGCCACCCCACATGTGATGCAATACCTTGTTCCTCTGTCATTTGAGTTTATCTATAACTGCCTTGAAGTGAGGTGCCCAATTAGAGCTCAAGAGTTATAGACTTTGATTCTATACCAGACTGCTTGGGTACAGATTCTGGCTGTACAAATTGCTAGCTGTGAGATCTTAGAGGAGTTATGTATTTTTCTGTGAATCCTCATCTATAACTGGAAATAATAGTAATGTTCACTCAGAGTGTCTTGAAGATTAAATGACTTAATATACCTGAGGCATCTAGAACAGTGTCTGGCACGTCTTACATGCTCTATGAAACCTGGTTATCATGATGGTCCAAGCCAGCAACCTGACTCCTAGTTTCCTTCTACTGTTTGCTTCTGTGTCAGTCAGGGAACAGATTGGGTAGGGAGAGTTTCAACTGCAGTGCCCATCTGGCAGAGTCTTGGAGAATTCACTGAGAAGCTCCAGAGGAAAGATTTTGTGTTCAAGGACCCCCCCAATGTGGAAGTGGTCAGGCCTGAGTATAGCTAACTATGCTTGGTAACCAGCCAGGGAAGAGTGCTCCGGAAGAGAGCGGCCTCAGCTCCAACATTGTCTACTCCCAGCTGACTGGCAGGTTCTTTTCTTTTATCTTTTCCCACCCCCAGATTTATTGAGATAGTATTGACCTACAACATATGTAAGTTTAAGGTTTACAGTGTGATGACTAGATACATGTATTAGTACTGCAAGATGATGACCACAGTAAGATTGATGAACACCTCCAACCACTCACATAATTACCCTTTGTGAGTGTGGTGTGCCTGTGTGCTGATAATATGGAAGAACTACTCTCTTAACACATTTCAAGTATATAATACATTACTGTTAATTATAATCACTATTCTGTGCATTAGGTTTCCAGATAATATTTATCTTTAAGAGCGTCCGAGGAGTGCACATATGGCTGCCACAGTTTCTGGCTCATTGAATAGGTCCCCCCGCTCACTGACTCTCCTTTGCATCTTCCAGACACTCAATTGCATTCCTCTGCTGACCCCTGGTCCTCCTGGTCTGTTTGCCTGATCCGACCTCCTCCCTGGGCTCCCAACTTCATTGTTTCCATGGATGTCACTTCAACTTAACCCTTTCTACCCTCAGGTGCTTGTGCTGCCTTTAGTTTTCTTGCTATGGGAACCTAAGAGCCTTGTCTTTTTGACACTTGGAAGCCTTTTGGGGATCTGAAAATAATGATGTTGTGAAAATGGGATAGCAAAGGAGCACCAACAGCAAATAGAATGTTTGAAAGCTAGTTCGACTGTTTATTAATTGTTCAAATTACTAAACCTCACTCAACCTTGATTTCTCTATCTGCAAAATGAAATTAATGCCTACCTTTCAGGGTTATGGTATGTATGTATGTGACACTTTCCAGCACAGTGACTACCGTCTAGCAGAATACTCAATAAAAATTATTTTCTTTTCTTCCTTTTTCTTGACATTTTATCTTCTCAAAATTAATGACTTCCTTCTGGTTGTCAGGTGCTGTTCTTATGCTACCATACTCATTTTTAAAAGTTCCAATCTATCTATAATAACCTTAAAGAGGTATTTGCAAAATAGAATGAAATGCCTACTCCACACTGAGGATGTATGTCTACCATGAAATAGATGATGTCTATCCTAAGACCTAACTTCAGTGATGGCCCATTAAACCGAAGACAACATTCAAGCTCCTTAACATGGGCTTTGTCATGCCATTCCTTCTGCCAGGAATTCTTTTCCTCTCATACACCTCCTGGTTCTGGTCTTTGAATCTCAGCCACTCCCCCAGGGAGGCCAGGCTCACCTCCTAAACTGAATTAGCTCTCCATTATAGTCTTTCCCTTAACTCTATTCTTTTCCCTTATAGAATTTACCACAGTTTATAATTTTGGACCCATTTCTATGGCTACAATTGTTTAATGTCTGTTTTCCCTATAGACATTAAACTTCAAAAAGCCAGGAGCTGTATTGAATCTGGAGCATCCAGCATAGACAGTCAATAATACCATAAAATGAATACATGATTCACCTCCCTCCCTTCAAACCAAGATGTCACTACTCTTTTTTTGGCAAGTCATCTCACTGTTGATCCATATTCAGCTTCTTGTTCACCAAAACTCCTAAGGCTCTTAGACACCTGTTGCAGTACAGTCTTCATGATCTGTGTAGCTCTATATGCGTATGCATGTGCACATGTATGCATGGTTAACATGAGCAAAGGCACATGTTTGGGTAAATAATGGGTTTTCGGGTCAGTTGAAAGGGATATGATTGTGTGTGTGTGTGTGTGTGTGCATGTGCACACATGCACATGTGTGTAAGGATAGATAGGGTCATGTGGGTTAAATCATGGAATACTTATAGCAGTGCAAATTACTGGATAATATTTCATATGCAAAGGAAGAGTGAAGGGGCAATGCTTTTATTCATAATCTAAGAAGTGGGGTCATGAGCAGGCAACCAGGACAGTGCATGGAGATCATGAGGGAAACCCCAAAGCCACAATGGGGCCTGAGCCCTGGGAACCAAGGTTTGAAGACTCAGAAACAGAAATGAGGCCTTAGAGTCAGGTTTGATCTTGTGAACAGTGGGGAGTCATTGAAAATATTAGAGAATGACACTCTAGCTGTGATGGGGAGAGATGTCACTGAGAATGTACCCGGAGTAAACGCGGAACGGAGACCCTGAGTCCAAGAGACAACTTGTCATTTATAGCTGCAGACTATGCTGGAGGAGGATGATAATTTTTGAGAAAAATGTTGAGTTCATTATGGAACAAACTATACAAAACTCAGATGTGAATGAACCGCCTCCCGAAATCCTGAATTCAAAGGATTGCTAGATGTAGATGGAGGAGAAACCAGAGAGGGAGGAGGAGAGCAAAAGGCCAAGAGAGGAGAGAATGTCAGAAGGGAAGACTGGTTGGCTTCTTCAGTATTACAGAGAAGATGATGCACACTGATGGAAGCCCAGAAGACATCGTGTAAGTGGTCCCTGGTGATCTTGGGTAGAGCAGTTTTAGAGAAAGTGGATGTGCCAGAACCATGTGGTGGGTGGATGACACATAAGTGAGAGGTAACGATATAAAAGCAGACAGATGATATGAAACATGATGTAAACCATGGCTGGGTTTCCTCTGACCATATTTGTTTAACCTTCTCTGGTCTGTTTCACACTTTCCAATGGTTTCAGTACATCCTGAGTTTTCTCTACAGTGCTTTCTGCTATTGTCCTTTGTTACATGTTTTATCTTCTATCTTTTTTGTTACAGCCCTCTTTATTCCTGGACTCTCTCCCACTTGGGCTGTTCCATAGATTTACAATCAGAACTACCTGTTTGAGAATTATGTCCCCTTCTCTTGACACTTTCCTGACTCAAAGAGGCATGTTGTGGAATCACGGCTAGTCTTCCTTTGAAAGCAGCCACACACACACAACCTTCCCACTTCCAGAAGGCTGCTTCTAGCACTCATGGGAATGTCTGTTCTATGGAATAGGTGGAATCTTGCCATGTGGCCTTGATGGTTAATCTTCAGACAAGAGTACAGGGAGATAATCAGTTAATGAAGGCTGTCATGCTAAATAAACATGTAAAATAGCATCAAACTTGTGAACTACATGGATGTAGTACGGACTGTATGGATGTTAGGTTGTCTGAGTCTGGGAATGCCCATCTTGTTCAACTATGGATGCTGAAGGCTGTGAGCTTAGTCAGTGTCTCTGAAATGTGTACTGCTTTCAGATTTGTACATACACACCCCAAAAAACTCCAGGCATTCTTTCTCACCTGAAAAATCAGTCTGTACACTGCTATCAGATTTCTCTACAGTTCTCGTGGTTGCCAACTTGTAGCCTGCAGCCCACACTTAGAGAAGGCTAGAAAAAATAATAGGACACCCTCCCCACCAACTCACATAAAGTTTCCATATTTTTTCCTTATTATTTCTGGCTTAGTTATTCTTCCTCCACTATCACAACAATGCACAATTATCAGGGTCATCTAGATGCCTAGGCTCCTCTTATTCCCTGGTCTCAGATGATACTGTAGATTTCTCTCAAGTCTCTGCTGGTAACTTTCTTGTGTTGATCAAGGAGAAAAGTGAATTTTTGACAGGGGTGGGTACAAAGACCATTCAATGGGGAGTGGTCTTTTCAACAAATGATGGTAAGATGATTGGATATCCACGACAAAAAAATGAAGTTGGGCCTCTACCTCATGCCATCTACAAAAATTAACTCAAAATTGACCAAAGACCTAAATATAGAAGCTATAAAACTCTCAGGAGACAACATGGGAGTAAATTGTAGTGACCTTGGGTTAGGCAAGGCCTTTTGTAGATATGCCACAAAAAGCACGATGACTAAAGGAAAAAAAATAGGAAAAATGGGCTTCATTGAAAGTAAAACATAGGTGCATCAAAAGACATCAAGAAAACGAAAAAACACACCAAGTAGAAAAAATGTTTACAAATGATCTGACAAGGGACTTGTATCTGGAATATATAAAGAATTCTTACAACTCAGTAATAAAGTGACAACCCAATTAAAAATGGGCAAAGGACATTTCTCCAAAGAAATATAAAATCTCTCCAAAGAAGATGTGCAAATAACCAATAAACTCATTAAAGATTATTCAACATCATTAGTCATTAGGTAATTGTAATTCAAAACCACAACGAGTTACCACTTCATACCAACTAGGGTGGCTATAATCTAAATGACAGACTAGACCAAATGTTGACCAGGATGAAGAGAAATTAGAACCCATGTATATTACTAATGGGAATGAAAAATGGTGTACTACTTTGGAAGAGAATATAACAGTTCCTTGAAATATTCAACATAGAGTTACCCTATGACTGAATAATTCCACTTTTATGTATATAATGAAGAGAAATAAAAACAAAAGTCCACACAAAATCTTGTACACAAATGATTATAAAAGCATTATTCATAATACTCCAACAGTGGAAGCAAGCCAAATATCCATCAGCTAACAAATGAGTAACCAAAATGTGGTATATTCATATGATGGAATATTACTCAGCCATACAAAGGATACATGCCACAACATGCATGAGCCTTTAAAATATTATGCTAAAACAACAACAGCAAAAAAACAAAAACAAACAAAAAAAACATTATGCTAGGGGTGCCTGGGTGGTTCAGTTGGTTAAACATCTGACATCAGGTGGACTCATGATCTCAGGGTCCTGGGATCAAGCTCCACATCAGGCTCCCCACTCAGTGAGGAGTCTGGTTGTCACTCTCCCTCACCCTGCTTGTGCTTGCTCTATCTTTCTCAAACAAATAATCTTTAAAAAAAACTAAAATAAAGAAATAAAACATTTTGCTAAATGGAGGAAGGCAGACACAAAAGGCCACATATTGTACGATTTGATTTATATGAAATATCTGGACTGGCAAATCCATAGAGACAAAGTTTCTAGTGGGTGCCTAGGATTGTGAGAGGAGGGAGACAGAATGAGGAGTTTGGAGGTGACAGGGGCATCGTGGCTGAGAGGAGTGGGGTTTCTTTTTGTAGTTATGGATTATGAAGGTGGTGACAGTTGCACAACTTTATGAATATACTAAAAACCACCAAATTGTATACTTTAAATGGTGAATTTTATGATATTTGAATATCTTGATTTAAAATGTAAAGGAAGAAGAAGAGAGAGAAGGAAAAGTAAAATAATAAATGTTAAATATAGATAATGAATTCCAAGAATGGAGGTAAGTGACCAGAAGGGAAGCCGGCCACCTTCACGATAAAGATCAAGTTTATTCAAAGCCCAGATTTCATGCATTTCTTCAGCCCATCACCTGGTGACCGTATTAAACTGTACTCACCAGTTACAGGGGTTCCTGAGTGGCTCCGTCAGTTAAGCGTCCGACTCTAGATTTTGGCTCAGGTCATGATGTTGGGGTCCTGGAATCGAGCCCTGTGTGGGGCTCCGTCCGCAGTGGGGAATTTGCTTGAAGAGTCTCCCTCTCCCTTTCCCTTTGCCCCTCTCCCTGCTCACTCTCTCTCTCTCAAAAATAAATAAATAAATGTCTTTTAAAAATTATAATTTTAATCTGAAAAGAGTTTTAAAGAGTATTATAATAATAACAGAATAATAACAACTAATTTTGATATAGTACAAAACAAATCTCTATTCAGCTGAGATGACCTGTCTCCCTTCAGAACTTCTCTAACCTTGAATTTCACCTCTCTTTGGGGCCTTGATTGTGCCCTAGCTTCTATTAGTCATGTTCAGGTCTGGATTATCTCACTATAGATTATACACACCCTTCAGGGAACAATCAGCCCTGCATCCCAGGGCCTAGCGTAGGGCCTGCCAGCAGTATCCTAGGCTCAGCTGATATTTGTGGTGAACAAATCAATGAACCCCCAATTGCATGTGAAACTGGACAGAGTACACATTCAAGGAATTTTTTTTTAATTTTAATTTTTAATTTTAAAAATTAAAATTTTAAAATTTTAAAAATTCAATTTTTAAAAAAAATGCAACATAAAGGGGCTCCTGGATGGCGGCTCAGTTGGTTAAGCATTTGTCTTTGGTACAGGTCATGATCCCAGGGTGTTGGGACTGAGTCCTGTATCAGACTCCTCATTCAGCAGGGAGCCTCCTTCTCCCTCTCCCTCTGCCTGCCACTCTGTTTACTTGTGTGTGCATGCTTGCTCGCTCGCTCTCTGTCAAATAATTAAATAACATCTTTAAAAAATAAATAAAAAGCAATGTAAGAATGTTACTGATCTCAGAGGAAAAGGGAATTTGTAGCCTATGCCAACTTTGGCCTTCCCTAGGCCTTCCCTTGCTTTCCCCGGTGGCATAGCTCCAACCTTGTCCTAGGCTGGAACAGCTTCTCTGTATGTTTTTGAACGTGGATGTAGCATGATGCACAATGGGAATGCTGTTTCCCTTACAATACTAGGTAGGTTTTGGAAAATCTAGAAGACCCAACTGGGGTTACTGTCTAACTATCTGGAAGCAGTTTCCTGCATCTGTAAATGTTCTTTGAAATATAGATGAATCCGGAATTCAGAATACAGATCCATAATTTTCTTTCTGGATCTCCTGTGGCATCCTCAAGAGTACTTCTGAGCGAGGGCTCTTGGTGGCTCCTGCAGAGCAGGCCCATTCAAAGGAGTCCTGTGGGCAGTGAGTTGCTCAAGGGGAAAACAAAGCTTTGTACAGGATTTTAAAGGCTCCAGAAATCTGGGAAGACCATCAGCTTCTGTTGTCTATATGTTCATAGACTTTGGTACCACTTGCTTTCTCATCCTATAGCAGGTAGGAAATATTTTCAGAAATTTCGTTTCAATAGAAAAATTTTATTTAGGGGTTGATACTGGGGAGGGGAATTCAGAATTCTGTAAAAGAATTAAAATGCATCCATATATTTTTAGATATCTTTAGAAATCTAATGTCTATTAGGTTACAGAAAAAAGTGTGGCTTTTCCAGGATTTTGTTGGCTCATAACTTATCACACTTGATATTTTTTAATTATGCAACAACTTTTGACATTATAAAGTACTTTTGCAGCCTGCCTTCATCTGTTGCTCAAAGGTGACTGTGAACTTCATTTGAGATGAAGAAGTTGAGGTTGAGGGTAGTGTAGTGACCTCCTGAGAACCAATATGTTAGAGAAGAACTGGGACCCCAAACAAAATAGGCTCCGGACTTTTATCCCATTATATTTAGGCATATGAAGATCAGACCCCAGAGGGAGACAAACATAATGATTTAAGGGCATATTTTCCACAATTAATATTGATGGGGAAAAAATTATCCCCAAGATATGGAGAGGATATACACTTGGGTTCATAATCACATCCCCCTTCTGATCACAGTGCAGATGCTAACTTTGCCCTAAACTGAATTTACAGATTATAGGAACCCCCTAGCACTTAGGTCTGGGATTCAGGCATACATTCTACAGGACAAAGGCTCACTGCTGTACATGCTGGCATAAAACAGAAATGCTATAGCATTCCCGTATGCAAACAACTTGGCAAAACAATGTAGTGTTTCAAAAGCCATGTACTGAATGGAGACAAGATCTCAGTACAAGCTGTGGGAGCAGGGTGAATTTATGAAGCAGAAAGTATGGGCTGAGGAAGAGATCAGCCCAGTAACAGTTTACTGGCCTTGCTGTTCTCTTAAGAGGTACTAATGGTAGTGGACTGGTGCAATGGAAGTAAACCCAGCTTCATTTAAAGCAGTAGCATGAAATTGGTTGCAATAAAATTATGCATTAAGTGTGCATTATGTTTAATAAGACTGGATTGCACTTCCCATGTTTACTCTGTGACTATTGAGGCTGATCCAATTTTCTAAAGTTCTCCAATTGGTTCACAATCGAGTTTCCGGCCAGAAGGTCAAATTTCCCTTGCTGTTATTATATGTCTCTATTACTTTACTATGGCATTTACACTTTATATTCATTACTTTTTTTTCTATCTCTTGAACCTTCCCATTCCAAAATGTTCCCTGTAGATGGCCCGTGTGACACAAATTAGAACAACCTTGATAGCTGTCAACTGGAGACTATCTGAGAACAAAAGGACATTATTGCAAACCAGCACTGGAGGTAATCTCTTGTGCTTTCTCTGAAGGCTTCCTAATGGCCTTTGAGAAATAATACAATTCAGATCTGCAACCAGGAGACAAAAGAGTCGAGGCTGGACAGCATGGGAAACATGTGACTTGGTCTTTAGATCCTACTGTCCTGGGGTTAGGAGTAATTATCATTAGAAAGCAGAGATATCTATTTTCATTTCACCATGTATGTATTTATTAATTCATCTATTAGCCAACACTCATTGGGAACCTACTATGTGCCACTTACTGTGAATGTGATGGGAATATGCCAATTAATAAGACATGATCCTGCTATGATTTTATAATCTAATGGGGATAAGATATAGGGAGATTTATCATAAAATATAATTTCACTGAGATAAGTGAAATGTTAGAAGAAAGAAGACAATGCTTTAGGAACTTGAGGGGCAGGGTGGGGGGTCGTGGGGGGTAGGGAGGGAAAAATAATGAAACAAGATGGGATGGGGAAGGACACAAACCATAAGAGACTCCTGATCTCACAAAACAAACTGAGGGTTACTGGGGGGTGGGAGGGTAGGGATAGGGTGGATGGGTTATGGACATTGGGGAGGGTTTGTGCTTTGGTGAGTGCTGTGAAAGATGTAAGCCTGATGATTCACAGACCTGTACCCCTTGGGCAAAGAATAAAAATAAAATTTAAAAAAAAAAGAAATAAGGAAGGGTAATTAGTTTTTCTAGTGAGTAACATGGACTTTACAGAAAAGGTGAAATAATTTTCTTCAAAAGTAAAGAAAGAGAGAGGGAGGCAAGGAAGGAAGGAAGGAAGGAAGGAAGAAAGGGAGGAAGGAAGGAAGGAAGAAAGGAAGGAAGGAAGGAAGGAAAATAAAGGGCACAGAGGATGGCATATGGAAGACATGGAGGTGTGGAAGAGTATGACATACTTGGGAAATCACAAGTAGATGTCTAAGGGCCTTAAAGGTTACAGGGGCTGGGGTGGATATGAAATGACAGGGAATGAGGCCAGAGTGTGAGGAGGGCCCGAATTCAATGCCGTTGGGGTTTACATGTTATCCCATTGTTAGGAAGGCGTTGCTGACAAATTCTTCCAACCTGAGAGGTTTGGTCTTTTATTTCTACAAACTGGCTTAAACCAGGTAAAGAATAAATGGATCCTTTTAAAACATCTTTCTAAAAGAAGACATTAAAGGAAATGTAAAATAACACATGGCATATACACATACATACATATTTTTGTATATATCACTATATGTGAAATACAGTGATATAGCGATATGCATATAATATGTAAGTATTTTATCTCTATTTATCTATCCTCTCTTTACCTTATAAAAGGACAAGATAGTACGTACTCTCCTATGACCTTTTAAATAGTCACAGAGTTCTACCATGATAAATTCATGGTAGATGAATTTTTACTGTCCCACTCTAAGCAACTCTAGAATAGGACAAAATATCCGAAGCATCTGTTTTCAGGCATTGGACAACAAAGAGTTCAGAACTCTTATCTTGAGAGCAGAGAAGCACATAAGGTGAACTGCAGATTCATCTTATGTTTTGCATGGGAGTATTCTTTAAAATTCTGCCCACAGTGGGCGCCTGGGTGGCTCAGTGGGTTAAAGCCTCTGCTTTCNCCCACATTGGGCGCCTGGGTGGCTCAGTGGGTTAAAGCCTCTGCTTTCGGCTCAGGTCATGATCTCAGCGTCCTGGGATCGAGGCCCCCATCGGGCTCTCTGCTCAGCAGGGAGCCTGCTTCCTTCTCTCTCTCTCTGCCTGCCTCTCTGCCTACTTGTAATCTCTCTCTGTGTGTCAAATAAATAAATAAAATCTTTAAAAAAAAAAAATTCTGCCCACAGAAGTGGAGCCCAAAGAGAAAGCATGGGCAAAGGAAACATAGATAAGAAATCAGAGCTGATATGGCAGCTAGAATTTGCAAGGCAATATACCACAAAGAAATGAAGTGTGCAGAGAAGAACCTCCAGAAATTTTCATTGAGTCTTATGTTTCCTATAAAATACTGCAATAGAAAAATTTTTAAAATAGATACAAATAAAAAATCAGTAGATAAATTCAAATTGAGTCCTAAAACAAAAGCATTTGATTTTTACCTTGCTTTCTCCTATTAATTGACTTTAAACTCAACTTTCTCAAACTTCCCTAGCCAGAGTTGGATATTTTCCTTCTTCAGTAGCCCAAAGCATGTTTTTTATAGCCTTTCCTAATATCCCCTATTATATTACACTGTGGTTATTCATTCGCATGTCTGTTTTCCACACTCTGCTGTGGGTTCCTCCATCTCCATGTCCCCAGCACACAGTGACAGGAGTCAATGAATGATGGATAAATGGATGGATGGATGAAAAAAATTTCTGCCCATTCTTTCTACAGTGGTCAGGAAAAAAGAAAATAAAAGGGAGACAGATTCTACATTCCTCTCCAAAAGAGGGAGCAATAGAGTTACTATCACCTGAGTAGTACTCAGTATTAGCAAATTCAGGAAATTCAAGTTATTGCCAGATAAATCCTTGGCTTGCTGAATGTATTTTCATTTAAATCAGCTATGAAATTATTTATGCTGTATAACATTCTTTTTATTATATATATGTTTTATTTTTAGCATTCCATATTTCTATAAAAATTTACAAAAACTTTCCTCCTCTGCTATGGATACTGTGCTGAGATTCTTCTGCTAACTTTGTTACTTTTTCATTATATCAGTTTGGTTGTTATTATCTTACTAAGTGACTAATTTTCCGTTTTTTTCTCAAACATTTATTATTAAGTTTTCAAGCATACGGAAAAGTTGAAGGAATACTACGAATGCTAATATAACCACCATTTAGACTTAACAGTTATTAATATCTTGCCATATTTATATCTCCTTTTATATACAAAGAATATATTTATATTTTTTGCTGAAAGTAAATTATAGACATTATAAAATACTAAATATTTCAACTGGTATCTCCCAAAAATAAAAGCACTAGTCTACATTACCTCAATGCCATTATTCCACACAGAAAATAATCATCATCTAATGACTGGTTCATATTCAGAATTTTCCCAATTGATCCTAAGATTTATTTTATAGATTTTTTTCTTAAGCTGGGATCCATGAGGGCTCATACATTTTGTTTGTTATATCTCTTTTGTCTCTTTCTACACCAGTCCTCTTCACACAGTTTTTCATGACTCTTTTTGGAGAAACCAGGTCAGTTGCCTTCCAAATGCCCACATTCTGGATTTGCCTCATGATTTCCTTGTGATGTCATGAACTGTTTCCTCAATTACTTGTGTTTCCTCTAATCTAGAAGTTAAGACTAAAAGCTTGATTAGATTCAAGTTAAATATGGATTTTTTGTAAGAATACTGTAATGGTGATGCTGAGTATTCCCTATTCCTTCAGAAAGCACGTAATGTCTCAGGCTGCTTTGTGATTAGTAAAGCTAAATTTGATCACTCCATTGTAAAGCTAAAGTTTTTCGCTCTACGATGAGTCATCAATCTCAACATGAGCCTTTAACTGAGCTACCATCTGTGGAATGTCTATGTGCCAGGCACTGTGCTAATTTTCTAATTAATTCTCATAACAATCCTATAAAGGGAAAGATAGTTCTCTCCATTTAAAGATGAATGGGTGGCTCAGTCAGTTAAGCATCCAACTCATGATTTCGGCTCAGGTTGTGATCTCATAGGTTGTGGGATTGAGCCCCTTGTCTGACTCCATGCTCAGCATGGAGTCCACTTGAGTCCCTCTGCTCTTCCTCCCACTTGCACTCGTTTTCTATCTCTCTCAAATAAATGATCTTTTAAAAATGTAAAATAAAGATAAAGAAACCAAGACTCAGATACGTTTACCCTTTGTCCTAGGAGAGAATCTGCTTTCGAAGCTCCATTCCCTACCACACTAATGGATGTACAGGGATGGTCAGGGGAGGGCAATTGTTTCTGGTTCCTAATCTATTTCTTTGGCTTAGTCAAGAATAATCATGATCAAAATGAAAAAAATAATAATCTTTTCCCAAATTCAGTAGTTGAAACTTCATGACTAAGTAATCTTTAAAAGTACTTTAAAATTTTTGACTAATTTCAAAACTTTCTAAGTTTTTTACTTCTAAACAAACTTAAATGAGATTGTTGAGAGAAGCAGACCTTAACTTTTTATTTTATATAGTTATTAAAGCTAAAGTATAATTTTGGAAACATATCTTCCCACTTGAATTTTGTGGACAGAGAAACAAGAACATAGGTGATAATAGCTTTCCCTCACACCTATGAGAATTGTAGGAACGGCAGGTAAATCCACTTCAGGTTTTAATAACTAAAATATGCACTGCTACTATTATGTAAGCTGCCCCGTATCTTCCACCTTGGGAAGAAAAGGATATGTTCAGTCTTTCGGAGACAACATTTCTTACAGTTTGCCTCATGAGAGCAGCTCCAGGCGCTGCAGCCTCTGAACTGGAAATATCCAGAGTTTTGGCTGAGTACACAGGATAGAAGACAAAGAAGTGGCAAGGGGCAACTGTTGGCTGAAAAGGGGTTAGTTATTATCCTGTGGGGATTTGCATACTTATTTTAAATTTAATAAAAGTCCTTATACACCGAGGTTGGAAAATTCCAGAACAGTGTACCTCCCTCTCTGCACCTTATATTGAAGTCGCTATAGTCTGGCTTCTATCCCCAACAACTTCACATAAAATTGTTTAGTCCTTACATGACTTGCCTTCTCTGCAACATTTAATCATATTGCATACTCCTTCCTTGGCTCTCTCTCTTCCCTTGGCATTCCATGACACTGCACTCTCCTGGCCTTTCTCCTGTTTCTCTCATCACTCTTTTATATCTCTTTGCCAGAATTCTCTTTCTCTGCCCATGCTGCACACACTGGTGTTCCTCGGAGTCATGTCATGGCCATCTTCTCAATTTGCATGCTCTTTCTGCATGATCTCACCATTCCTGTGGCTTCATCCCTCGCTACGCTTGGAAAAGTCCCAACTCTTATCTTGGGGATCCAAATTCCAAACCTCTCTCATGGGCAACACTCGTGTGTGTGACTCCCTAGGTACATCCTATGGGGACTGGATGTCCCCAAGGAAGTTTAGCAACCCCAGTCTAAACTTATTGTGGTTCCTTCCTTCGTGGCCATCCTGCTCCTCCTCCTTTGTTCCTCATTTTGCATGAATGTACCTCCTCTCATACTTCCCTAAGCCAGAAATGCAGGATTCGTCCTTGACTCCTCCTGTCCCTTCCCACCCCACACCCTGTAAATCATTAAGTTCGGTGGAACTATTACTTAAGTAATCTTTTGTCCTTCTCTTTCTCTTTTTACCTATAACCCCTTACCTTGCTCCATTTTGGTGCCGGATTTCTGCAAGTTCCTTAACTGGTCTTTCTGTCCCAATCTGTCCTTGTCCCCTTCCCCAGTCTCAGCAATCTATCTTCTATGACCAAGGTGTCTACCTAAATTTCAAATCTTATTATGTTATTCCTCTACTTAAAACATTGTGTTGACCTCTTCCAGCCCTTGGATAAGGTTTGAATTCTTTAGCATAAAAGGTCCTTCATAATCTCCCTCCTGCATCCTTTTCTAGCATCATTATCTCAGCACAACCTCCTTTAGTTACACTGAAATATATGTCATACCCCTCAGTTTTGCTGAAGTATCTTTGCCATTCTTTCATGGCTAACTCACACATGTTTTTTTGTTTTTGTTTTTTGGGTTTTTTTCCAAATTAAGCTCAGACATCACCATATCCAAATAGCTTAGCAGGTCATTTATTTGGCCATTGTCTCACCTACAGATTTGCAATTCCAAATAGTTAAACATACATACTACCTATCTTTAGCAAGGATTGATCTATTTTAAAATGTTGGGTCCTTATATTGTGTATGTTTATTTAGTGTGTATGAAGAAATATTGGTTCTCTTTCCTAATGAGCAATGTACTTTTTGTTGGTAATGGAATCCAGCTCTCAACCCAGCAGGTTTGACTGGGCCCTGAACCATGCTAACTCTTGCCTACAGTCATCCATGGAAAGCTAAGTGCGGTCCACATTTCTCAAGCATTTATCCAGGCAGAACTGCCGCTTATAGTTGTGTGGATTGTGCACTGCATAAATTTGCATTAGAACCTATGAGGAGCTCCTATTCCAAGATCTTCCTCTGTGCCAATGATCACCTGAATCCTGAATGCCATCATAAACTATGTATGTTCCAACCATATCTGATGGATTGGGCCACATTGCATGATGAGGTTGCACAGTTCTAACTCTTGTTGTTGGTATTTCTCTAAGGAATTGCATTTTGGTTTGATAGCTAAGCTTCTCAAGAATGAGCTCTATTATCAGCTAGAGGCAGCAGTGCATGTAAAAAGAAAGAAGAAGGAAGGAAAGAAGGGAGAGAGAAAGAGGAAGGAGGGAGGGAGGGGAGAGATAGAGGAAGAAAGGAAGAAAGAGAAAGGTCTTGCATTTGGGAGTCATCAAGTCTGAATTTGAATTATTTTTTATTAAAGTATAGTTGATACACAATGTTACCTTAGTTTCAGGTGTACAACATAGTAAGTTGACAACTCTATACATTATATTCTCACTACAAGTGTCGCTACCATCTGTCACCCATACACCTCTATTATAATACCATCGACTATATTCTCTGTGCTGTACCTTTTATCCCTGTGACATATTCATTTCACAAGTGTAAGCCTGTATCTCTGATTCCCCTGTAGTCCTTGCCCACCCCCTCCTCTTTGCCAACTGTTAGTTCTCAGTATTTATGAGTCCGTTTCTGCTTTTTGTTTGTTTGTTCATTTGTTTTTTTGTTGTTTCATTTGTTGTTTCATTTGTTTTTTTGATTGATTTTTAGATTCCACATATAAGTATTTGTATTTCTCCGTCTGGCTTATTTCATTTAACATATCACCCTCTTGGTCTACCCATGTTGTCACAAATGGCAAGATCTCATTCTTTTTTATAGCTGAGTAATATCTCATTGTATATAAAACCACATCTTCTTTATCCATTCATCTCTCAGTGAATACTTGGGCTGCTTCCATAATTTGCTATTGTAAATAATGCTGCAGTAAACATAGGAGACCATACATCTTTTCAAATTAGTGTTTTTACTTTCTTTGAATAAATACCCAGTAGCAGAATTACTGGATCATATGGTAGTTCTATTTTTTTTTTATTTTGGGGGAGGTACCTTCATCCTGTTCTCCACAGTGGCTGCTGAGTTTGAACTTCTGCTCTGCTTAACTGTGTTAATCTGCTATAAGCAGATTCCTAAGTCTCTTTGATCCTCATTTCCCTTCTTCATTGGATAGTAACGCTCGACCTCCAGGGATATCATAGTAGTAAGTAAGTTAATATTTGTTTACCACCAAGCACAGATCCAGATCCTGTTCAGTTTATATGTGCTCTTTCTTCCCATCAACCAAACAAAACACGTTATCTACTGACTTGACACTTTTGTCTAGGTGCCCATCTCACTTAGACATATAGAACACCTAGGGCACAAAGACTAAAAAGGATATTGATCTAAATCTCTTTAGTTATATACTCTGGATTCAGAGAAGAGAAGCTTCAGTCAAAATCATTGCCATTTACATTTTTTGGTTCTGCTAAGATTTACTCTTAGTGGTGCTTACTTATTCATTTACTATATTCATTACTAAATTTGTTTGAATCCTCAACAAGTTTATCATTTCTCTCATTTATCTGCTGGTGTTTCCCTCACTGTTGCTGTGACTGCTGCTAAGAACACTGGGATTAATTTATTGGAGAAAGGAGGGACTGTAGGATTCTCTTGTCTTCAGTAGTTCAGGTTATTTGAAACAATTCTGTACAAAGCAGCCCAGGTAGAGACTCTTGAAGACACAATGTCCACAGGATCAAATATAGCATTTGGAAACAATAAAGAACAATGTTTCTGGGATTACCTCCTCCATCATCTCTCTTCCCCTCCCCTGTAATTTTATATACTTATAAATTTATGTATTGATGCATTTTTATGAGTGTGTGTATGTATTGAGAAGGCTGGTGGTAGAGCTAGTGGCAAGTTTCAATGGTAGATGAAATGTTTTTTCTCTGTGGAGAGAATAACTACCGTTCCTTTGGACTTGTGTTCCAGGTAAACCTTTGACAATTCACTTTGGAAAACATAACAAGGTTCACCATAGTTAAACTTCTCCCAGCTAGACCATACTGTCACATGGAAAGGGGAAACTGACTTATGTTAACATCCAAAAGACTGTGGTCTTGGAAAAGAAAAGATATAAGAAACAAAGTTGAAAAGCAAGGAAGTAATACAGATTTTTTTCCAGGTAGTTGAATTGCTTTATATTAACCTCAGCTTTGATTCCACACTTAGCGTGAAGAGGCAGTGAGCTCAGTGGAAAGGACATGGATTTGCTAGGACAGAGGGAAAGTGTTAGAAGCTCACTGCTAGCACTTTGGCAGTCACTAGGACTCTTTACAAATAGTCCGCTCTGCTCTGGGCACCTGGTAGATGGTAGGACTAAATTTTCCACCCACTTAAAGTTAGCTATGATCTGCCCTTGGCCATTGAAATTTGAGCAAGTCAGGTGAGTCACTTCTAAAGGGCAGGCTTAAGAGTTGAATTCTCTTTTCCCTTTGCCATGGCAATGGCCAGGTATAGCTGCCCTGACAGCAGGGGTCCCAGAGTGAGGACCATGATGATACAGAGCAGGTCTTCTGGTGGGCCCTCAGTTTCACACCTAGCATGAAAGGGAATTAAACTTTTATTATTTGGTGTCCTCAGGATTTGGGGGTTGTTTGTTACTACCATGTAATCCAGCCTATCCTGACTGATGCAAGTCCTTTCTGTTATTGAAGAAGTGTTATTGAACAAAGCATCACTTCTTTGAACATCAGGTTTCTCATCTCTAAAATAGAGATAACTGTAATAATAGCTACTTTCATCAACTCTTCCAAAGATCTAAAATTAGCATTTAAACAGTAAATCCTTTTAACAGTTCAAGTGTTGCCAGATATCCATTACTAAGGATGGAGGAATTTGCCTTCCCAAAGTGACTTCAGAACACATTTCTTTCAGGGTTTGGCCTTGGATTAAGAGCAGTTTTAGAGATAACAAAAATCTCCAGGGAACTTTATCACCAGACTTTCATTAAGGAGCAGAATCTACTGCTTAAACATTACCTAATAGAAGCAGAAGCTTAAAACTAAAAAATTTTATAGTTGAAACGTTCCAGATCCAAGAGATTTACATCCCATTGACCACCTGGCTAGAAGCTGATAGAGTGGCAGAATGTTACTTTACACTATTTTTCTATTCCCAAACCTAAAAGGATATCCTTTTACCTGCCAGAGCTCTGAGATGACATGTTGAATAGTACGTGTTGTCAGTGACTCAGGGTAAGACCGGGAAGCCTGCACCTTCCAGGTTGCACAACTAATGATCTCTCTTTGCCCCTCCCCACTCTTGAGTTTACGTTGCACTGTGTGTATGTGTGTGTCCCTTAGTAGCATGCAAATTCCCAGCTCATCTTCTGTCCCTGTGAGCAGTTCCTACTATAGTATCTATGTGGGATGGTCATTAGTTCAGACTTAACCATTCCCAGTCAATGGGGACCTTGCTGTATCCCAAACCTCTTCTACCTTTAAAACAATCTTCTTTTTTCACTCGGCATCAGAGAAATACAAATCAAAACCACAGCGAGATACCACCTTACACCAGTCAGAATGGCTAAAATCAACAAGTCAGGAAACGACAGATGTTGGCGAGGTTGCGGAGAAAGGGGAACCCTCTACACTGTTGGTGGGAATGCAAGCTGGTGCAGCCACTCTGGAAAACAGTATGGAGATTCCTCAAAAAGTTGAAAATGGAGCTACCCTACGACCCAGCCATCGCACTACTGGGTATTTATCCTAAAGACACAAAGGTAGTGATCCTCAGGGGCACGTGCACCCGAATGTTTATAGCAGCAATGTCCACAATAGCCAAACTATGGAAAGAACCTAGATGTCCATCAACAGATGAATGGATAAAGAAGATGTGGTATATATATACAATGGAATACTATGCAGCTATCAAAAGAAACGAAATCTTGCCGTTTGCAACGACATGGATGGAACTGGAGGGTATTATGCTGAGCGAAATAAGTCAATCAGAGAAAGACAATTATCATATGATCTCTCTGATATGAGGAACTTAAGGGGCAGGGTGGGAGGTCGTGGGGGGTAGGGAGGGAAAAATAAGGAAACGAGATGGGATGAGGAAGGACACAAACCATAAGAGACTCCTGATCTCACAAAACAAACTGAGGGTTACTGGGGGGTGGGAGGGTAGGGATAGGGTGGATGGGTTATGGACATTGGGGAGGGTTTGTGCTTTGGTGAGTGCTGTGAAAGATGTAAGCCTGATGATTCACAGACCTGTACCCCTTGGGCAAAGAATAAAAATAAAATTAAAAAAAAACAGTCTTCTTTTTTATTTTATTTTATTTTTTTACCAGAACAGACCTCTTCAAAACTCTCGTCCCCTGCTTCTACTCCCACCTCCTGAAATAAAGCAGAATATCCCGGCACTCTTTCTGATGGAGAATAAAAAGACAATCACCATGTTGACCTTTCATCTTCAACTCTCTTCATGGGCTCTCATATCTAGATTCCTTATCATTTTTGTCAGGCCTAGACTCTACTGTTTGTTGTCCCTCTTAAAATATGGTGCTTAGACCTATTCTGTCCAGTAGAATGTTATTCCCTTGGTGGCAGAAATAGTATCTATCATGGTAATGGTTGATTTTCACTGCCTAACAAGGCTTCTGGCTCTTTATAGGACTCAATAAATAGGACTGAATAAATTCATGAATATAAACAGTACCCCCAGTTGGGGTCTATACCAGTTCATCTGAGACCACATCTATTTATCATGACCACAGACCTCCTCTGTCCCACCCGTTCTCATGGCCACTTCCTTTCCTGTGTGTGACCACACAGGAAGGCATCTGACTGTTCTTTGTGTCTTATCAGAGTAGTAGAGTCTTCTTGTGAGGCTTTACTCAGGCTCATTTTCCCCAGTGCTCTGTGCAGCAGCTCCCCTGGAATCTGCCACACTTAGTACCCCAGGACCTATCTGAGGACATACCATCTCCCTGAACAACTAAATGGGAAATGGGGCCTCATCCTAGTCTGGAATCTTCTGCGTGGTCTGTTCCCTGCTTCCTCCAAACCCATCTCTTGTCATCCACAGTCCACCACTATCCATCTCCATGAGTGCACCTGCACTCCAGTGCCCTGGTTTCTTGAAGATACCATGTTTCTTCCTGCCTCGAGGCCTTTGCATATGCTATTCCCTCTGCCTTAAACATTCTCCCTCTACCCTTCCACTCTCCTTCATCTAGTTAGCTCTTCACTCATCTGCACCCAAATATCATTTACTTGGAGGAGTTGATCCTGAACCCCAGACTAGAGTTGGGTGTTACTTGGCTTTCTTAGCATCACACACCTTCCCCTCAGAGAACAAGTGTGTAATTACACATTAATTTATGTACATTTCTAAGTTTCATAAGGGCAGGGACTTTATTTATTTTGATCACTGCTGTGTCCCAGGAACTAAAATAGTGCCAAACATACAGGAGGTACTTAAGAACCATTTGTTGAAAGAATGAGTCATCATCTTTCTCCCTCACTAAACTTGAAACTTCCATGAGGACATACAGTGTTATTTTTGCAGACCATTGTGTACCTAAGGACCTACACAGTAACTGGTGCAGAGTAGGTACCCAACAGTAATATAAATAAATAAGGAAGAAAAGCAAGATGAAGAAGAGGAAGAACAGGAAGAAAAGACTCTCAAAAGTGTTGTAGTTTAGAAAATGAATTCTATGGTCACCATAGTTGTGTCTCATTATTGATTCAAAGATATTTTTTGGGTCAAGGAACAAGGGATATGAGAGAGATTAGGGCTTGGAAATTTGCCATGTCTCTAGAGAAGTCAGAAGGCAGCCAGAAAGCCAGATAGGACAATTCAATTTCTGATAGTTCCAGAGGAGTCTCAAGAAGTATCAAGAGTGCCCTGAGTCTTCAAAGGGCTGAATCTTTCCATCTGCTTGGGAAAGCCTCAGATCTGGACTTGGTTTCTTTTTTGCAGTAGTGGAAAAATAAAAATATCTCTCAAACACTTTCCTAACACACACATACACACACACACACACACACACACACACACACACAGAGTGATGGGGAAAGCAGAGAAGAAAGGCATGAGGCTTTTTATATTTTCTTAAATTTCCAAAAGTCAAGGCTTCTGACTTGAAACTTTCCATCTAGTTCATATTCCCCAGGCTGAAACTGATAAAAATCTTGAAAGAGACAGACATGTTTGAGCCCAGATCTAAAGGACTAAAAGCTATTCTGCCTCATCCCTCTACCTCACCTTACAGCAAAGTTTTCAAAGTTGAAATTCTGTGTTAGTTTGTTATCAAGTTTAATAGAAGGTAGACTTAACTCCTGACCTTTAGGTTCTGGGAACCAACATAGTTCTTGGAGTCCAAAATCTGTCTGCCAGTGTTCAGTCAGTTTCTTTTCTTTTCCAAAACTTCTGGTCACTCTGAACTTCTCTCGCTATGGGCTCTCATGATAGGTTCTGATAGCTGGGGTACACAGCTATCAGAGTATCCGATCTAACTCCTTCTATATCCTAATGGGAGTTGCTGAGCACACTCAATAGGAACAAATACTTTTAGCACACACACACTTTTACTACTGTGTCCCAATCTCTTTATGCATAAATATACATATTCACGTTACACCAGGATGCATGTTTATAAGGATGGATGTTGTTGCTCTTGATATACGGATATGGCTCAACAAACGTGTGTGTGTGTGTGTGCGTGTGTGTGTGGAGAGAAAGAGAGAGAGAGAGGGAGAGAGAGGTTTCAGGATATGTGGATATTCATATATGAATCCATTCATTCATTCATTCAACAAATGTTTACCAGATGTCTTCTATGAGTCAGGCTGTGTTCTAGATGCTTGGAGTGAATCCATGAACAAATAGTCCTACCCTGTCTAGAGATTATATTCCAGTGGAAGGTGAAGAGGCAATGATAAAAAGTAAATATAATAAATAAGTAAGTTATATGGTATCTTGAAGGTGTTAAGGACTATAATGGACTAAGATCAGAAATATGACTAGAGTGGATAGGTTACAATTTTATCTTTATTTTTAATTTTTTAAAAAGGATTTTCAAGACAGAGAGAGAGCACAAGCAGGGGGAGCAGCAGAGGGAGAGGGAGAAGCAGGGTCTCCACTGAGCAGGGAGCCCGATGTGGGGCTCGATGCCAGGACCCTGGGATCATGACCTGAGCCGAAGGCAGATGCCTAACGACTGAGCCACCCAGGTGCCCCAGAGTTGCAATTTTAAACAGAGAGAGTGGTTGTGTAGATTTCATTGAATAGCTGACCTTTGAACAAAGACTTACAGGAAGTGAGGGAATAGTCTATGTGATATTTGATGGGAAGGGTTTTTCAATTATAAGGGACAACCAGGGCAAAGACCCTGAGTTGAGAATGCAACCAACGTTTAGGGACAGCGAGGAGGAGCTTGAATATACTGATGGAGGGACAGAATATTATAAGGAATATATCCAAGAGATAATGGGAACCAGATCATATAATGCATATGGATATTATTCTTAGGTGCTGTACATGTATATGGAGTATACACATGGACATGTTTATATTTTTAGTCTTAAATGTGTTTTAGTCTTACATGGATTTTTTATTGTCTAAATATCTATTACATTTAGAGAAATATAAATAGTATGTATACATTTCTGTGGCACAGTGTATTTGATTATGTCTGTATGTGCTGTATGCATGATAACAGATGTTCATGTATGTATCTATTGTGCAATTGGACACACATGTTACTTTGTGGAACATGTGTGGTATCCCATATGTATGTATGCTTATTATATATTACACTAATGCATGTGTCTACAAATAGCCATGTCACTTCAAATGACAGGAAAATCTCACAAGTGTGTAATTATGGGAACTTTCCACAAATTCATGGGCTTTCTCTGCAGGCAGCTGGCCGAAGACAGGTACCCACACCATTCCTCTTATTCCTCCTTATGAGAGAACCGTGCCCCAAGGCAGAAAGCATTGGTGCTGAAGAGACAAGCGAATGTAGACAGGTTTCAGAGATTGTGGGTCTTAAGTCATGAGACTGAAGAAGACACCAGAGTCACGAATACCCTAGAAAAATGCAAGTGTTCTCTAATATCATTAAATTATTGACTTGATTCTGGTATATGGTCATTTACCAAAGGAATTAGAAGTGCCAGCCTGTTTTGTCAGATCCTACAAGGGAATTTCTTTTCTCTGCTTTCTTATTCTTTTTCTTCAGCTTGTTGCAGGAAAATAAATTGCTAATAACATACGGATTTTAATTTGAGATTTTATTCTTAAAAAGTTTGGTGTACCGGGTGAATGTAAGAGGGTTTTTTTTTTTTTCATTTTCCGTACTTGCCCGAGTTGTAAACCTAAGGCCAAGTTAATTAAAGTCAATGGAGAATGTATTTTTTTTATTAAACTTTCTCTTTCTATTGATTTTTCCCTCTCATACAAATAGTACAGACTTAGTCCTCAAAATCAAAAACACTGTAGAGCAAAGAGAAGGAATAATCAGGCTCCCAAGATGATTTACAAACTCTGACACAGGATTTCAGAGGTGGCTAGGATTTCAGAGAAGGCTAAACTGGCAAGGTGTTGAGAATCTAGGTCAGCTAAGGACGGACAGACCCAGCTGTGCGCCAGCTAATCTGTGAGGCCAAACTCCCAGGTACATTTGGCTCATAAAAGCAATAGTGGTTTCTTCATGGTACAAACATCTGGATGTTGCAACAGCTGCCTAATTTCTATTCCCACTTTTAGTCATTCCCTTTAATCCATTCTCCATCCAAGAGCTAGAGGTATCTTCCCAAGGTGTAATTCTGATGATATCATTTATAGGCTTGAAGACTTCCTATAGGAAGGAAGGGCTCCCTCTAACCTCTCCAGCCCACAGGCCAGATCCAAACCATTGCCTATTTTTGTAAAGTTTCATCACAACACAGCCATACTCTTTTGTTGATGTGTTATTTAAGGCTGCTTTCACACTACAACAGCAGAGAAGTTGTGATAGAGCTTATATGAGCATAAAACATTTACTAGATGGTCTTGTATAAAAAGAGTTTCCTGATGCCTGTTCTAACCCATCAAATAAGAACCATGATCACAGGCTAGCATTTAAGACTTTCTAAAAAATTTCCCCAAGTTGGCTGCCCACTTTAACTCCTGGTCTCTTCCTTAACATTGCCCATATTAGAATCATTGTGGACTCTACTTGGTTTTCCCCCCAAACACTCACTGGAAGAATTAGATTGCCCTGTGTCCGTTTCTTCTTTTCCTGTTTATGGTACTGAAGTTGTCCTTTGAAAACTGCCTCTCTTTCACCCTCAGTTTTTGTGGTTCTCGGAGGGTCAATGGCAAAACCTGGAAACTGGAGCAGTTCATTCTCTCTATCATGATTGATTCTGAAATAGGCATGTGACCAAAGCCACAGCAATGAGCTGTAATTTCTGGACTTCTGATTGAACTTTGGGGAAAGAGAAACTCTTTTTTCCACCAGGATTCTTGAGTCTGTCAACTGTAACTAGCATTAGGGAGAAGTGAATTGGGAATGAAGACAATACAGAGGGAAACAGAGCCAAGAGATGGAGACTCCAGTCCTAATGGCATATTTTAAGCACCTGGTTCTAACTGTACCTGAAGCTAGACTACTTATATACCTTCCATGTACAGGGACAAATAAGGTCTCCCTTTGTTCCTGAGAGAGTTTAAATGGTTTTCTGCCACTTATAACCTAAATAGTCATTGCTCTGTCCCCTCCCTTTACCTTAGATGCCTTCTTCTCACTTCTCCCAGACCACATGTTATCCTGTTTTCAAGACCCAACCCAAGCCTCAGCTTCTCTATAAAATCTCTCCTGAATTGTCAGTGAAATGGTCTCTCAATTTTGAGCTCCACAGCTTACTTAGTCCTTCCGTTATCGTCTGGTTACTGTGCTTTGGACCTTGTTCTGAGTACATGAAAGTATTTATGGAATGATTTTTTTAAAAAATTCCTGGTGTGGAAAGAATGATCCTGTTAATCATTGTATTTAGGGTTAGGATGTGAGGGGATGGGAAATGCTTCAGATTGGAGCATACTTTCATCTGACTTCATAAAATTAGCTCTGATTTTTAAATACTGTTAAACTCTCAGAAGTTGTGAGGGTGGTACAAAGAGCTCCTGTATCTTCTTTGCCCAGATTTATCAGCTTCAGCCTTTGGCTGTTTTTCTTTCTCCCGCCCCACACACATGAACACACACACACACACACACACACACAGAGGTACATTATTCTTGTTCTTTTTTTTAGTCTCTTGAGAGCAATGTGTATAACCCCAAACAGACACAAACCCTTTCCAACATAAACCCAGTGTTTCAGTTAGTTCAACCCAGTTAGTTCAACTAAGGTAATCAGCATCAATACAGTACTATTGGATTCAGGTCCCATTCAATTCTGGCTCTCTCAGCAATGTCTCTCATTTACTTTGTGGCCCAGGATCCAATTTAGTATCATCCATTGCACTTGGTCGTTATGTCTTTCTTGAACTTGACAGTTGTGGATGATAAGCCTTTCATTCCATCGGATGGCCCTCAACCTGGATCCGTCCAATGGATCCTCCTCGTGACCTCCTGTTGACCTCCTTATGATCTCCTCATGACCAGACCCACGGCATGTATTGCTGGCAGAATATCATAAATTTTATACTCTGTTCCTCTTAGTGTATTCCAGGTAGAGGCCTCTGATGTCACTCTGCTAACTCCTAGTGATACCAAACCTTGATCACCTGGTCAGCGCATTGCTTTCTGCCAGGTTTCTCCCCTCTGGAGTCAGAGCTTTTATCTTTGTGATGGATAAATATTTTATAGCAAGATACTGCAAACTAACCAATGTCCTGTGTTTTGATAAACCTCTATCCACCTGCTTTAGCATGCATTAGTAATTCCTGCTTGAAATAGCCACCACCTTGATGGTTGTCAAATAACGATTTTCTATCTTCATCATCCTCACTGTATTTATTTAGTTGGCACTTTACTGCAAGGAAGAGCTCCCCTCCTTTCTCTCTCTTCACTATACACCCTCAAATTCCTATCTTATGGTAGTCTGTTACAATCATTTATTGTAATGCTTCAAGTATCCTAGATTTGGTCATCAGGAGCCCCTGACTCCAATTTCCTTTTGACTTGTCCCCATATGCTTAGAGCACTTTCCTACTTTCTGTTGCCAAAATTTTGGGGGCTGAGCTTTCACTTTTCCTGCCCCAGCCCTAGAGCCAAGCCTTTTCCCAAGGGACCTCAGTTCCTTTTAGTGGAAAATTCTAGTTGGAAAGCAAGATATGGAAGGCTGGTATGCTCATTGCTACCGGAGTGGTGCTGCTTCTAGGCCCTTTCAGCAGAGAGAGGTAAGAAATCTCTGTGTGTACCTACATACATTAACACATATTCATCTACATTAATATACACATCTCTTTCTACATCTATATGGATAGATAGATATTTTAAAACCAAGTTATGAGTTTACTTATATCTCCAATTCTAATCTAATACCTCAGGTTTCTTTCTATACTTCCATTTTCCTTATTTATGGAAACTTTCCCTGGTTATGCTCACTCTTGACTCTGATATTTTTTAAAACTTGAGAGCAAGGGCTTTCCTTGCCTTTGCTTTTTCACCTGAGAGCAGCCAGCGTGTTTGAGATACAGGGACTCACTAAATCCGCGCTGTCCCTTGGTGGCTGGGTCATGTAAAACCTTGGCTTTCACAGTGGAACCTCTGGCTGGAGAACTCAGGACACCAGGAGGGTACTCGTGTGCCTTGCAGTATAGCTCTTCACTTGGCACCAGACCTTTTGTAAGTGGCTTCACGGTCTTCTTAAAAAGAGAAATGAAAAGACACGCTGCAAGTCTCTTAGAGCTCTCCAGAAACAGGTGCTATGTAAATACAAAGTGTACTCACTATTGCTGTGTGGGGAATGTTCTTCCATCCATCTTGTTCTACAGTAGCCTGGGAATGTTTTCCAGCATCACTGCCCTCCTCTGGCTTCACGATAGATGACGCAGATAGTGCTTGTGGTAAGTGAAAGGATACCAGTCAGAATGAATTACAAACAGCCTCCACTCCCAGATGATTTTCTTTTATTTATTTTACCTTGAAAAAATGACAGCACAACACAGGGAATGCACATGAACCTATCTTGTTCCTTAAAGGGGGTGAAGCTCTCCACTCCGAGACCACGCAGGGTATACGGTCCATAGTGGGACGAGAAACAAGCCAGGAGTGTCACAGTGGCCTCACCCCTGATATCTTCTCTGTCTTTTCTTCAGCTTTTTTAAAAAAAGATTTTATTTAGTTTTATTGTTTTGAGAGAGAGAGAGAGAGAGCACGAGTGGGGTGAGGGGCAGAGGGAGAAGCAGGCTCCCCGCTGAGCAGGGAGCCTGATGCAGGACTCAATCCTGGAACTCCGGGATCATGACCTGAGCCGAGGGCAGACGCCTAACCGACTGAGCCACCTAGGTGCCCTTTTCTTCAGCTTTGACATCACAGAATATGCTCTCTCTTGTTAAGTCCCTTCTTTTCGGAAGGAGGAAGTTGATTAGGTCCTGGAGATGTCTGTAAATGGATCACATGACTTTCTCAGCATCACACGAGGGCAATAAGTGAAGCACCAGGATTCAACCAAAGAGTACTTCTCTCTCCAAAGGGTGCCTGGGTGGCTCAGCGGTTTAAAGCCTCTGCCTTCGGCTCAGGTCATGATCTCAGGGTCCTGGGATCAAGGCCCACATCGGGCTCTCTGCTCGGCAGGGAGCCTGCTTCCTCCTCTCTCTCTGCCTACTTGTGATCTCTCTCTCTCTCTGTCAAATAAATAAATAAAATCTTTAAAAAAAAAAAAAAGAGTACTTCTCTCTCCATTTACCCAACAGCTGCCTTTGGCCCCCCCAGGTACAGGCTACTTCGGCCATGATTATTCATTGCTGACTGTATCTCAGTCCATCAGACCCAGAGGTCTGCAGATGCCTACCTCTGATTCTAGCCTGTCCTAGGATCATACAGAATGCGGAAGGACCTTTAGAGATCTTCTAGTCTAACTTCCTCATTTTGTAAATGAGAACACAAACATGAAAAGATTTATTCAAAATGAGTACTACTCCACTACGCTTTACTTCCTCATCCTTGTATTTTTTTCTCCTGCATTTAAAAGCTAGAGCTTGGTTAAGCATCAGCTCTGGGTTTAGTTACTTTTCCAGATTTTGCATGTCCTCTATATCTTTATAACTATACAGAAATGCCATCCTAACACTGTATTCTCAGTGTCGCACTGCATGCCTAGTGCATGTGCGCACATGGTGTTGTGGAGAACACACCAAAGTGATGCCGATTCTGACACTGCCACCAACCAGCCTGGTGACCTTGGGGAGGTCTCTTGACCTCTTTGGCCCTCAGTTTTCTCATCTGTGAGTGAAGGTGTTGAATTAACATATCTTTTCATTCTACAAACAAGTGTTGAACAAAATAGAAATAACTAGTTTATTTGGTACATGCCCTTAGGCAAGTTACCAAACCTGTCTCTAACTCAGTTTTTTCATCTGTATAATAGGAATAATAAAAGTACCTACTTCATTGCTTTGTTGTAAGGATTGAATGAGATGATCACGTGAAGCACTTACAACAGTAATTGACACATTTGGCAAGTACTCAAAAATTGCTATAATTATTAGTAGTAGTATCATTATTATTTCTGTTGCTTCTGTGCTCCCAATCTTAGTTCATGCTTATTCCTCTGCCTGACTTGAGCTTCCTCTCATCTGCAAATCCAAATCCTACCAGGCTTTTGGGACCCAGTTCAGATACTCTTCCACAAAGCCATCCCTAATTCTCTCTGTTTTCTTCCCTGGTATTCTGACATCCCAACCTCATTTGAACATCATGCGTTCACATGTATTGTCTCCATCAAGGCTGGTCGAGTGCAGGGTTTCCCTCTGACTCATCTTTAAATCCAAGTGCCAAGCGTAGAAACCAGTAACTAGGAGGGAATTAGTAAATACTGGTTGAATGAATGAGGTATATAACATTGCTTAAATAGCAAGTCTAGATGGTTCTATAAATAGTTCTGTTGATTTTACATAAATACAGCTGAAAGAGATTTTTTTCCTAAATGTTGTTAATAAAACAACTGATGATGTAGACCAAAAAAATCTGCCTTAGTGATGCCAAGTACTGGTCCTCAGATCAGTTCATTCCAAATTATCTTTGGGATTCTTTAAATATATAAGACCCTGTTGCCTACCTCCCGAACATTCTGACTCAGTAGATCCTGGTAGAACCCATCTCCCTCTCCCTACCCTTTTAAAGGCTTTAAAATTGACTGTGATGTGCAGCCAAAGTGGGGATGCTCAAATACACATTATGTCTTAACAACTTTCTCAAGATTTCTCCCCAAAATGACTATTTAAATACACAACCATATAGCCTGTAAGTTTTTTGTTCTTTTTATGTTCATCACAATCAATAATTTCTCTCCACATTGAGAATCTTCAACGAATGATACCAGCCATTAAGAGGGAGCATATTGGAAAGAGCAGTGTTTTAAATGGCAAAGAGACATCGGTTCTAGAATAAACTCAGCCAAATATGTATAAACTTGAATAACCTACTTTGCCTCTCTGGGTTTTAATTTCCCCATTTTTGAAATGGAAGCAGTTACAACAGTATGGAGTTAGTGTGGAGACCTTGAGGTCAGCTTGGCCAATCAGCAGTGCTGCTTGATTTTGCTTGTTACAGCTCTGTCAAGTGCAAACATCTTGAGGGTATCTTGGAAGCAGGTTGCGAAACACTGGGTTTGGCAGCGAGGGGCAGGAGATTTTCTGCATTGTTTGGAAGAATCAACAGCTTTGTGTAAACTGTGCTCTGAGCCACAGAATTCCACAGAATTCCACCGGTATCCCTTTATGGTCTAGGGGTGGGAAAAATGCTAATTGTCATTCAGCTCAAACCATCTCTATTAGCTTCAACCCTTTTGTGTGTGTGTGTTTGCAGGTGATAGAAACACAACTCAAATCATTTTAGGCTAAAAGGATTAAGCAGACTTGCAGCTGAGCTTTGAGAATAGCTGAAATTAGAAACTCAGATGTTGCAAGAGTGTTCTCATCTCTTGTCTCTGCTGCTCTTCACATATTACCTTTATGTGCTCAGCCCAGCTTCCGCCACACAGCAGGCAATATAGATGATACTTATGTTTTCATCTTTGCCACCAGAGAGGGACTGCCTTTTTCCTTGTTTCAATGTGGAAATTCTTGGGGAAGGATTCTGCCTGGCTTAGGGCATGTGTCCACAACCTGAACCAATCACCTATAACCATGGAGAACAAATATTCTGATTGGTGGTCCTTACTAACACTACAAAATTTAAGGAAGAGGGAGAACAGTTTTCTCCAGAAAGGGCATGCTATTCCCAGAAAAAAGATGGGTGCTGAGAAGGCCAAACATTCAGTTCCCACTGGGCCACCCTATAGGCATTTAGGTAGGTGTACGTCACAAAAAGCTTGCCAACTACATGCGATACACATTGTGGTTCTGCCACCAACTAGCCATGTGACTTTGGGACACATTCCTCATTCATCTCTCTGTGCTATGATTACTTAAATAAATGACTATCTCTTCTACTTGATTAGGGTTTTTTGAGATTGGACAAGAGGTATTATTCATATGAATATCTGTAGGACCTAGTACAAAATCTGGTCCTTTATAATTACCTAATGTTGTATTGTGGGTTTTTTTAAATCATACCCAAGCAAAATTTTTGATGTGATTTACTGAAATACTTATAACAATTAGATTTGTTTTTAGAAAGAAGAAAATGGAGCTTCGGGGTCGATGAACACACGGAGGTGCTGAGGGAATCACATGGCTGGAGAGGGCATGGAAGCTCTGTGCCCTTCCCCCATTCCTTGCCCTATGCACCTGGCTGTTCCTGAGTCACATCCTTTTGTAATAAACCAGGGATCTAGTAAAAAGAAAAGAAGGGAATATAAACGGATGGAAAGGAAAGCTAAAGCTAAGTGCATTCCATAAAATCCTATTAGAAAGCAATGTTGATGCATTTGCTTTTAAGCTTCCTTGCGGTCAAAGTAAGGATGGAAGATGGAAAGACACTCTATAGTTAGGGTTGCTAGATAGAGCAGATATAATAACAGGAAGCCGAGTTAAATTTGAATATCTATCTTTAAAAATAAATAAGTTTAGTGTAAGTTGTCCCATGCAATATTTGGGACATACTTTTACCCAAAAAATTATTTCTTGTTCATCAAAACTTCAGCTTCGTTTGGGTTTCCTGTATCTTATCCAGCAGCACTATCTATAATTAGGCTCTTCATGCCCAAAAAGATAAGGACCAAATCAGTTGCTCAGGTGAAATACGGTTTCTTCCAACCCCAGATTTCCACTAATAAAGGTCCTAACAAAGGGAACTAATGAGGTGTTGAATGATGCTTGATTAACTGTGCTCCCCTAGGCCCTCCAAGTCTCAGTTTTCCCCTCTGTACCATGAAGGCACTCAACTCAATGACCTGCAAGGCCCTTCCTTACACCAACACCCATGACTGTTCCAGTCTGGGATTTTTTCTATGCCTGAGCTGTGCTTTTTTTTACTAGAACAACCCTATTGCAAGCACATTGATTTAACTAAAGTCTTCACTTCACCAAGGAGGCTGACCCGTAGCCACGCTCTGGATGTGACTCTGGCTGCGGGGGCTGGCGCCCACCCGCAAAGGGACTGGACAGAGTCCACTTCTCCATCTCGCTCACTGCGCACGTGCATTTTACTGAGGAATGACAGGCCAGCTGGAGTGCCCGTGGCTGCAGCTTTCTGGAGGGAAGTTAAACTGAGAGCTGGAGTATGAGTACTTCTCAGGAAGCAGAAGAAGGCTCAGGGAAGCAAAGCGACTTATCCTGGGTGGCATGACCAGTGAGTCACTGAGCTATAACTCATATCCATTTCTGTAGCCTTTCCACCACTGTAATGCTGTCTTATAGAAAAGCTAACACCCAGAGCCTTGAGGAAGTTTGCTCAGTTTTCCACAGTGAGACCCAAGAATTTATAGAACATGTTGCCCTAGTGAAGTTCTCTGAGTTTAGATTCATTCCTTTATCCACAATCTTACTGGGATTTTTTTTTTTTTTAAGGCTGAATGATTGAGAAGAGAGTCTGAAAAATCCTCTCTCCTCTCTGGAATCAAACATTTTCTGGTGTCTTTGGACCAAACTGGTGATCTCAGTGGCAAGATGTCAGGCTTGTGAGTCAGACCTCTGGGTTATCCCCCAATCTCTTGGCTTCTGTCTGCCCTGGGATGGCCTAACTCAGCAGTCACACAACTGTTTGCATTTCCCTGAAGAGAGCGCACTCTGCCACTCTCTGGGACTTAGACCCCTTCTCTGTCCCCTTCGAGATCTAGCTCCAGTCACCACTTCTGGGAAGCAGTTCCTAATTCCTTCCATCAGATCAGGCGTTGCCAAACAGCTCAGAGTGCTCACAGCTCTTAGAACACTGGATGGGGATTCTCAGTTTACACATCTTTCCTCCAGTAAGTCATGAGATCCTCATACAAAGCTTTGTTTGTTTGCTTGCTTATTTTCTACGTGGCCAGCATTTAGTGGAGCACCTAGTGTGAAGTTGGAGCTTAGTGATTATTTATTGAAGGGAGGAAAGAGAGAAAGACAAAAGGGATAAAGGAAGGCAGGGTGGGGAGAAGAAAGAATGTTCTTTGCTGGCTCAAGAAAGAAGTCCACTGATGTTTTCCTTTTTTAAAAAAATTATTATTCCCTTGGTAACTTCTGTTAACATTTCCTTTGTTTGTAGGCTTTAAACATAGTCAATTTTAGTAAGTTCTAATTGCTCTTTAATACTGAAGCATTAGGAGTATGACTTCTAATTGTCTGGACTGTACCACGGTATCTGAATCAGGGCTGGTGACACTTTGGGAGGAAATGCACTATTGTCTGTATCAACTTCTTTGGTTTGTCTCTGCTCTCATTGTGCTTTCAGGCATAGGCTTAGTAAGTCTCACGTAATTTAGAAATAAATGCAGTCAAAGCAATATGGCAGTGCCCGTCACTCACACATCCGGTGCCTTGGACCAAGCTCTTGACCCCTCCCATCTGAACTAGTGCCACAGCTGATTTGTCGACCATCATTCCCATGCTTCTCCACCCCTGACCCATCCTCTAGCCACACCAGAATGGGCTTTCTAGACTCACTTCTAAACTGCTTGTGTTCGTTTGCCCCCCCCATTACCTATAAAATACGTTTCTAACTTTAATTGGAAAAGGAGACTTCAGTGTCTCATGTAACTCTTCCCATAGCTTGTTCGTAACTCTGCCCATTCTTGTCATCTTCAAGCCCCAGAAAATTACCAAGTACCAAAATGTATTAGTTTACTAGGGCCTCTAGTAAAGTACCACAGACTGGGTGCTTAAACAACAGAAATGTATTGTGTCACAAATTCCACGGACTAGATGTTTGAGATCAAGGGGCCAGCAGAGTCATTTCCTTCTGAGGGCCATGAAGGAAGAATCTGCTTCAGGCTTCTCTTCTTGGATTGTAGAAAATGGTCTTCTCCCTATTTATTTACGGTTTTCCCTCTCTACGTGTCAGTGTCCAAACTTCTTCTTCTTAGAAAATACCAGTTATACTGGATTAGGGCCCACCCTAAGGACTTCAGCTTAACTTGATTATCTCTGTAAAGACCCCATTTCCAAATATGATCACATTCTGAGATACAGGGGATTAGGGCCTCAGCATATGAACTCAGGGAGGGGGATACAGTCCAGCCCATTTGCTAGGAATTCTTATCACTAACCCTCTAATTTCTACAGATAGAGTTTATAAACTAACATTTTTCTTTTCCTTCCTGGTCACCATTTTCTCGGATTCCTCATAGTCGTTCTTTCAATAAATGAATGATATTTATTTGTTTCCATACCTGTCTTCCCACCTGTCCTTGATCTAACTTACCGTTTTATTCCTTGTGCCTAACACAGTTTTTGGCACATGGTAAGCTAATTAAGGGTTTGAGGAAAAATGAATGAGACATGTTGAGCCAAAGGAAATGACACATAAGCTGAGTCCCAAAGGAAGTCTGAAAATTATCCAAATGAAGAAAATGAGGAAGAGCTTTCCACCAGGCCTGTCCAGAGAAGTGAAGCAATACGGTATATTTGTAGAACTATTAGTATATAAGGTAGTGGGTTAGAAATTATAGGAAGGGGGTGCCTGGGTGGCTCAGTCAGTTAAGCATCCGACTCTTGATTTCAGCTCAGGTCATAATCTCAGGGTCATGCGATCCAGCCCTATGGTCAACTAACCTTTGGTGACCCTATTTTATTCTTTTCATTTATTCTGCTAGTTTCATTCTGTATATTACTTGCCATTCCAATATATTAAAAGTATAGGCATTATTCATAAACCAAATATCCCCTAGGAGCTCGTTCAAAATTATAATTGCAATAATTATGTTAAATAAAATCCAGCAGGTGAAGGCTAAAATCTGCCTCCATGAAAGAAACAATAGAAGTCAAATCTTTGCCTGGCAGAGCTCCCGTCCAACCGTCCCATGAAATGGGAGCACCGGGATCCTCCCCTTTTAGAGATAAAAACCTGGGGGTCGTTAGTGGACACATCACAGTTGATCTTCATAAAAAGTCAGCCAGTTACAAATTCTCTTCCATCAAACTACCAACCAATGTTCCCTCCTCTCTCATATCTCAGTCCCTGTTCCATTGTTACAGTGTAACTATCCACCTCAGAACATGCAAGAATGTTGCTGATAAGCCTACTTTTCCTCAATAGCACCCATGGTATGTGAAGGTCATTAGTCTATTTAACTGTTATATATGTCTATTCTTAAATATCCTGTCTAAATTTTCAGGTTTTTTCATCTACAAAATAGAAACTGTACTGATTTTTCTACTTCACGCTCTTGCATTAAAAACTAACTTTGGCTTTGACTATTCTTCCTCTAGTAAGATCATTGGTATGGTTTCCCTGCTGGGTTAAGCCTTTCTACTTCCAGGGCCTGTGATATCATAATACTTTTGACCCCAAAACCCCACTTCACATTATACCGAGAAAATAATCCAAAAGGAAAAATAATTTGTGTGCCAGAGACATGCATTGAAATATTATCTATCATAGATGACATCTCACAATAGAAGATGAATTAAGTAAATATCCATTCAACAGAACTTTACACAACTTTTACAGTGGTATATTTGTGAATAAATGGGGGGGAGAAGAGGTCTCAAATGATATTTCTGTAATAATTATAGCTATGTAAAAATGAAACAGTCATATGGATAAGAACTTTAAGAGAACTCCCATAAATAAATTTTTAAGTCAAATTCTGTAGTTATCTATTGAGTTCCACATATATATCATATATAATATATACATATTGTTCCTATATATTTATATATATATTTTTTAAAGATTTTATTTATTTATTTGACAGAGAGAGAGAGATCACAAGTAGAGAGGCAGGCAGAGAGAGAAAGGGGAAGCAGGCTCCCTGCTCAGCAGTGATCCCAATGTGGGGCTCGATACCAGGACCCTGAGATCATGATGCGAGCCGAAGGCAGAGGCTTTAACCCACTGAGCCACCCAGGTGCCCCTATATTTTTTTAATTTTCCATAAAACCCTGTGTTGTGGTAAATGCTGTCATCATTGCTATCTTCATTTAACAGAAGGGGAAACCTCCCTCAGGAATTGCCCAAAACCAGTTTTAATATTGTTGGAGTAGCAAGATTATGAACAGATTATCGTCTTTTTCTTGTGTTTCTCAGGAACGACTTTATGCAATTTTTGTTTTAACATTTGCTAGAAAGAAGGATAAAATAATGAGCTTCATCTTGCAATAAATAACAGATCCAACTCATTTTAAATTCCGTGGTTAGACATGTAGACTTTAGAGTTGGGCAGGCTCCTTATTCCATTGCCATGTGGAAAACGCCTTCCAGTTCAATTTGGCAGAGAGCATCTCTGCTCTGTCTCCTGGGTCCTCAGATGGAATAGTCTATTCACCTCACCCTTGTGACTTTTTCCAAATTCACTGACGACAGTGGCCAACAGTCTCTGTTGATCATTAATTGAATATAAGAAATCAGGTTGAAGTATGGAGTTGACTGAAACTGTTAGGTTGTAAAATACAAGAAGGAAAGAGCCCTGTGGCTCTCTCTGTCTTGGTTGGCTCCAGCCCCTTTAAGACTGCTAATGTAAGCTAGCTCAGTGCATCACTGAGAGAAGACTTGAAGACTCACTTAAATGATTGACCTATTTCTGAGCTCTCTGTTGTTGTAAATTACAAGAATATACTGTGTGCATTTTCAGGTAATTTGATACCATTACCTTAAAATTCACTGGTTCCGCCTCCCCCTTCCCTCCCCTGTTCAAATGGAATATCTGACCTTTTCCCTTGGCAGCCTGCTTCTCTTTTCCAGGTAACCGATGATGATTTTATACCCTGGATGATAATCAATATGTAGAAGCTGTCTTTATTGATTTGGATAAAACCGCCAATTATGGCTATTTTGAGCAGAGCTCAATGGGATTAGATGTGATTACATGGCAATGGGGTGTGAGCCCGTCGCAACCAGGGGCTGCTGTAAGGCTACTTAATTGTTACAGGTGAAATGCAAATGGGTGCCCATAACCAGTCCCCACTCGGTGGGCGTTATCTCCCCCTTCCATAGGGCAAAACCCCTAGGCTGGACCACCTAATCATGCACATTTCAGACAAGTACTTAGAACCCCGTGAGCCTGTCTCAGAGACAGCAAAGATAGAACATCTCAAGGAGAAGCAATGGTGTGCCTGAAAACTATTTACTCCAGTCTCTGCTGTGTCATTTACCCAGAAATCAGAAGCAGCAACATTTCCAAGAATAAATGGATTTCAGGCAGATCGGTAAGAATGTTGGGAGGCAGGAAGAGAGAGCACACAGTAGATTTCAGCTCAGGCCGATATCCTTGGCTTGGAAGACCCTCCCCCACAGTAGCCACACACCTTGCTGGTCCTAGATTCACTATTGCCTCTTTGGAAGAGACTTCTCCTTGTCTGGAACGTGCCATCATATTCCAGTGATTAGAAGCATGGACGTTGGAGCTAGCCTGCTGCTTTTTGCTAAGTGACTTTATGCAAACTACCAGATCTTTCTGTGCTCAGTTTGTAAAGGCAGGACAATAACAGAAATACTTAGCACTGTACTTGGCCTTCCCTCCCTAGCCTTCCATTTGCATGACAAAGCACTGGAGTCAGAGACCTGAGTGCAAGCCTCCGCTCTGGGCACTTTCTTTTCTTTTTATTTTTTTTAAAGATTTTATTTATTTACTTGACACAGAGAGAGAGAGATTACAAGTAGGCAGAGAGGCAGGCAGAGAGCCCGACGTGGGCCTCGATCCCAGGACCCTGAGATCATGACCTGAGCCGAAAGCAGAGGCTTTAACCCACTCAGCCACCCAGGCGCCCCTCTTTGCACTTTCTATCTATGTAGCCAATGCCTACTTTTTTTTCCGCCTGCAGTAGTTACCTGATTTAGCATGTGCAATGACATCGCCTCATAGAAGGCTCTCTACCTGATTATTCTTTTCTTCTTCTCAGTCAGCTTCTGAGTGGATTGTCTGGGCCTCAGCCACCTGGAAGCACATATTTCCTCCAGCCTTTGAGGGCTTGGTAGCACAGAAAGGTCATACTATTCATAGCAACACAGCCATATTCCATTCATTGATTCATTCATCCATTCATTCATTTAAAAGTGTTGATGGAGCATTTACTAAATGAGGCACCACTCTGTACGCTAGGGCACAGCACTGAGCAAAACAAACAGGGTCTCTGAAATAGCAGGGCCTACATTCCAACAAAGAGGGAGAGATACTAAACATACGTAAATAAATAAATGGAACAAGATAATCGAAGTACTGTGGGACTAGAAAGCGGGATTGTGTGGCTGAGAGTGATTAGTGCATGGGCACTGGGGAAAGGCTGCTAATTTGATTAGACAGCGCCTCCCTAATGAGAGAATCAAAAGTAAGATTCGAAGGCTAAGAACGATCTCTCCAGGTGAGGTTATGGGCAGAGTGGCAACGAGGCCATGAGGTGTTTGAAGAGCACCAGAGCCGATCTGAGCGAGGAGTTTCCTGGAGCAAAGTGCCCCAGCCCTCACGGAAGTCATTGACTCTAATTTTGGGGTTCCTGCAATGATTCAGAAGCTGTCATGACTCAGCTGTTGGCTCCCTTACGGTGACTTTTTCAGAGTCACACTGAATGTGGAGCCCAGCCTCATTCTTGCAACTCCTGCTACATCGCGCAGTATCACCTGTATTGGCACAGAGTTCTAGCTACGGCGCTGTTCTCCTTCATAATCACCACACTAAAAAGCAAGCACAGGGATGCACGTCTGGGTGGCTGAAATGTTCCCCTTTCTGTGTGTTGCTTACAACTCTCAGCCTACCCTGTAGTCTCGGTGTGGAGTTCCTCCACAGCTCTCATGGACTAGAGCCTATTTCTGCCATCCTAGCTTTAGTCCACTCAGACTTCTTGAGGCGTGGCACCTAGAACTCTCTTGCCAAGTCTGGCGTCCAGGCCGTTTTTAAAGGATGGAAGCATGCTCCAATCTGCTTCACCCCTTTCTTTTCTAGTACAATACGAAGGGAGGAACCCAGGCCTTGGAATCAGATGGACCTAGCTTTAGGTCCCTCCTTTTCCACTGATCAGGTGGATGAACTTGAGCAAGGGACGTACTTCCCCTCCTCATCTGTAAAATAGGGAGAATAATACTAAATGTACCATAGGTTGGAAAGTACTGGCCCATGGCCTATTATATAAAGAGACATTTAATAATTTTTTGAGATATTTAATAATTTTTTATCATTGTTGTTCCTTCTGGACCAAGATATGCACCATGACTTTCTTCTTTTAAGGACAGTTCCTTCTCCACTTCCTTTGATGCTAAGATTTGATTTTTATTCCCTCTGGTTTAGACAAGACTCAGCCTGGGAATCAGCCATCCGCTCAAGTTCGGAGTTACTGATTCCTCCAGTGAGGATCCCCAGATCTCATACAGGCAGAGCTCTGAGCACTTGCCTAGAAGCCTCTGAATTTCCAGCAGATACACAGCCTTGTTCCTTTCTCTGAGCCCCTTACTGCCATGGAAAAATGAGAGCTCAGACTATATTTGCCACTCTGATTTGTAACACACCTGGATATGCATCCATTTCATAGTATCAGAAAACAAGCAAGGAAAACCGACTGAAAGCCCCTTACTTTTTTTTCTCCTCTTGGTTTTCATGTGACTTTGAGTTGCCAAAGAACATTCTTATTAAGTCAAAATAATAATAATAATAATAATAATAATAATAATAATAATAATAAGCATATCTTTCTTTGGGAGAAAACTTCCTATGAACACTACAAGGCTTTTGGGGGCTGAAAGCCAGAGCAATTGGAAACTCCAAGTGTGACTTCTGGCCCCATCAGTTAAGGCTGAATTTTCCTCTCTGAGGTGCAGTGATGGTCTACCTTGCATAATTTAGATTCTGGGCATGCGCTTAAGTCCTATTCATGTGAAGAGTGGCTCAGCTTGCAGCAAAGGTAGCATATGCAATAGGCTCTGTGGTAGAGTTGGAACAGGGTTGGTGAGAGAGAATTTTCCGGCTAATCCTCTATCCATTCTGACACCAGTCTGCCATTTGGGAGGTGGAGGAGGATAAAGATTAGGACTCCATAGGTAAGCAGAGAAATGTAGAGGTATATATGCGAGTCTCGCTTCTCAGATAAAAGACTGAAAAGTGGATCCTATTTTACCCTAAAACTTTGTTCTTCTTAGCATCTTGCCAGGAACTATTCAAAAGACAGCGAATATATTAGGAGGGTCTCCACAACTGAGAACAGGCCCAGCCATGGAGTAGGTCAGTACTTCTGAGAAAGTTGCTTTCACTTTTTGGAGCTATGTTTGGTGTCCACATCATTGCCAAGGCAGGAAACCAACCTTTTCTCTTTGAAAGAGTTTTGATGGTTTGACCATCAGATTTTACGATCAGAGACTCAACTTGCTCAACTCAACTCAGCTGCGAAGATAGCAAAATATGGCATTTTAAAAAAATCTGCAGATCTTAATTGCATAATGTCTAGGGCTTCCCAAAGCACATTTCCAGTCTTCCGCTTGATACAGTGAGACCAGTTAGTTCTCACTAAGCGATATACGTGGTTACTGAGGAAGAAAACAAGGCCCATCCCATGCCTGGTTCTCTCCCCCACTCTTGCTCATTCAGTTATTCCAAACTTTATTTCAACAAATGAATTCATTCTGACATTCCCATGGTTCGAGCCACCACCCGTGCTAATGGCAGCACTGCTTGCTCTTCTGTTCTCCAAATGTGTCCTACTATCCACTTACTTGCCTTACAGACATCTCAAGTCTAGAGCTTAGCTCATCCTCTGCCCTCCTCCCTTTCCTTAATTTCTAACTGATGGAATGCTATCAGCACATTTTGCCCACACCAGAAAACTGAGCGGAATTATCCATCCAGCTCCCTCGCTAACCTCATACGATTGGTTCATAAAGCTTACCCATTCTGCCTCTTCACCTCTCTCTTTTCTGTGTTCTTTTCCTGTTGTCACTTTAGCTCAAGCCAGTATCATGTGTTAACCTGGATCACTTTATCAGCCTCCTATCAGTTCTCCCTGCTTCCATTCTTGTCCAAGTCTGGTTGATTCTCTGCAAGTTAAGAGCAACCTTTCTAAAATGCTGTCTGACTGTGTCACTGCTAAAATCCTTCAGTGGCTCTCCGTGGCACTGTCCAAGTGCCTTCATTTGGCTAAAAAGCCTCCACACCTGACCCTGCCCTTCCTATGTTGCCTCTTCTTTCCTTTCCTCTTAGGCACTTGGAGCCTCTGACTCTCTACCTCTCCCTCTCCTTCCTTCTCCTCCATGCATATGTACATGGCACTCTGGCTTTGAAATTGCCCTCCTTTCCTGCACACATTTTCCCTTCTTTATCCAGGACTAAGCTGGTGGAATATACTCAAGGGAGTCTCCTATAGTCTCCTTCCTGACTAGACTGTGGCCTCCTTAAAGGCAGGGCTCACGTCTTCCTCATTGTGGAATCTATAGTTCCTAGCACAGAGATTCCTACATGGTGCTCCATAAAACTCCCAATGTTGAAGGAGAATCTTGATTTCAGTGTACTAGAGTCAGAAGGGCAGCCCTAGAGGCAGCTCACCATCTTGCCCAGAAGGTCTGAGTCTTCTGAGAAAATAACTCGCTGTGTTATCCTGGGTTCTCCAGGGTCCTGACTTGGGTATGCAATTACATCTCCATTGATTATAGGCTTATAAGCCAAGCAAACCTTCCTCATCCTCCAGAAACTCTCAAAAGCTCTGTTTTCACTGTGCAGGTGGGATAATCAAGACAAGAGCATTCGTGATAAAAAAAAATACCCTCAGAGTCTTGAGCAAGTCCATCTTCATATGTTATGAACTGGAACTTAAAAGGAATACAGGAAGCAGGCAACCTGATTTATTTTGGATGAGAAAATGTCAGTATATTTTATCAGAATTTAGAGAAGAAAGACAAAATGTAGAGTGCTAATGCCAACCTCAAACAAGAATAAAACAAAAAGAAAGAATCATAACAAAATTAATATTACAACAATATGTCAGTTTATCTCATTTAATCATCACAACCACCCCATCAGGTAGGTACTACTGTCTCCATTCATCACAGGAAGAATTTAAAGCTTAGAGAAGTTCAATAACTTGTCCAGAGCAACACACACTCTAGTGAGCACCAGACTCAATATTTGAACACAAGTCTTCTTGATTTCAAAGTCAGTATTCTCCATCATCAAGCTATCTTGCCTCTCTAAAAGGAAAAACTGAAAATTTCAGGAAGATCGTTCCTTTAAGTGTAGTCAGTGTAATACATAGTAGCCATGGGTTAACTCTCTGCTGAGTGAAAATGAGCAAGTGAAAAACCCATCTAGAATTCTCTGCTGGTTCATCTTCACATTTCTTTTATTCACAGAACAGACTTCCCAGGGGTCCTCAGGCCACACTGGACACCATCTCTTGAGACTTTTTTTTTTTTAAGAAAAATCTAACCACTCCCATGTTGAACATGAACAAGAAGCAAGTACATTGTATTTCTCGGTTCTGTAAACATCTGAGGACGCATTGTCCATGGAGCTTTCTGTGATTATGGAAGTGTTCTGTAACGGCACTGTCCCCATGGAGGAATGGCCACATGTGGCTATCTAGTACATGGAATGTCCTTAGTATGGTTGACGAACTGAATTTCTAATTTTCTTTAATTTTAATTAAGTTTAAAAAAGTCACATGTGGCCATTAGATAGCAAAGAAATTTCGTTCAACAATTATTTGTGGAACACCTACTACATGTCACCTACTAGCTGTTGGGGAAAAAGCAAAGTGGAAAATAAAGCAATCCCTTGTTCTCATGGAGTCAACAAAGATATCAATCAAATAATTATACCAAAAAAGGTAAAATTACAATGGTAGTGTTGTATAGAAAACTTACAGGGTCTATTGAGACCTAGACTTCTCTGAGTGGTTCGTGGAAGTTTCCTGAAAGAGGAATGTTCACGTTGAGCTCTGAGGTGAGACCATTCCAGGGAGAGGGGATTTGATGGTAGAAGTTCTGAGGCAGGTGGCAGCATGAGCTGTCAAGGGAACAGAAAGGGAATAAGAGGCCTGGAGTGCTGAGGACATGGGGGAAGCAGTCCAGGGAGTTGTAGAGGGGTGGTCTGGGTCCCCCAACACCAGGTCTTATGAGGCTGCATTAGCTTTCCATCTTTATACCACCCACAGTGTGAATATGTTCAACTGTTTCTAACTGGAAAGGGGAGGAATGGAAGGAGGGGACTTAGTCAGAAAAAAATAATAGTGGCTAAGGTGTTGACTTGTTGGAAAGAGATAAGTGGGTTCAGGGAGACCAGTGAAGAATCTATATGTCAGTGATGCACTCAGTGAACATGGGAGATTAACACCCAATGCCAGGGCATTGTATGTCCTTGTATCCCCTCGTTCCTGCCTTCTGTATCTTGTAGCTAAGGGGGTTAAGGCTGAGAGCCAGCAGAGCAGGCTCTGGGATCCAGTCCTGCCCCTACTTACTAGCTATGTACTCTTTCTAAGCTACTAATTCCTTCTGAGAATGGAGTTCACTCATGTATAAAATATATCCTGGTAGAATTGCTGAGAATTTGGAGGCATAGGATTTGTAGAAAGTAAAATACTATGCAGATCTCATAATCACACCTTTCAGTGTGATTTTTATGTGATTCACCCAAGGATGGGTTCATGGGAGATTATGAATGATGAATTATCCTTTTCTAGAAAACCAAGAAGTATCTGAAATGCAGAATAAGCTCTCTCCTATACAAATTATCATGAGAACTTTAATTAGCTGAAGATACGATGGAATATAAGTCAAACATTGAGCCTGTGCTATGCAGCGTCACTGAGAACGTGTGGGTTATCTTGGTCTTTGGATGCCATTCACGTTGGCTACAACCACTGATTCTCTGTTCCTTCTATCCTCTTGCCTACTGCTATTGAATCTGAGTGCTTTCATGTGCATGTGTGTGTGTTCTCCTACACAGGCATGCACACTCCAGCACACAATTCAGACCACCAGCTTCCCACTTCTCCCTTAACATGTGCACTTTTTTAAATGTGACATATATATATACATATGTATGTATATATATACATATATATATATACACACACACACACACAGAGATGTCTTCATATTTTTTATTGAGTATAGTTGATACACAATGTTACGTTAGTTTCAGGTGTACAACATAGTAATTTGACAACTCTATATGTTACGCTATGCTCACCCCAAGTGTGGCTACCATCTGTCACCATTATTATAATACCATTGAATATATTCCTATGCTGTACCTTTCATCCCTATGACTTATTCATTCTGTGAATAGGTCCATCCATGTTGTCATACTGGTAGGATCTCATTCTTTTTTAGGGCTAAGTAATATCCCATTATATATATATCTACATATACATATACATATATATATGTGTGTGTGTGTATATATCTTCTGGATATTTGAGTTGCTTCCATGTCATGGCTATTGTAAATAATGCTGCAGTAAACGTAGTGATGCATATATCTTTTTTAATTCATGTTTCTGTTTTCTTTGGGTAAATGCCTGGTAGGGGACTTACTAGACCATGAAAGTATTTCTACTTTTAATTTTTTGAGGAATCGCTATACTGTTTTCCACAGTGGCTACATCAATTTACATTCCCACCACAATGCATGAGGGTTCCTCTTATTCCACATCCTCACCAATACTTATTAATTCTTGCCTTTTTGATTCTAGCCATTCTGACAGGTGTAAAGTAATATCTCATGGAGATTTCCACTTACATTTGCCTGATGATTAATGATGTTGAGCATCGTTTCATGTGCCTGCTGGCTGTGTATATGTCTTTTTTGGAGAAATGTCTATTTGGGTTCTCTGAGCATTTTTAAATTAGATTATTTTTGGTTTTAGTGTTCAGTTGTATAAGTTCTTTATATACTTTGGGTATTAACTCCTTATTGGATATATCATTTGTAAATATCTTCTATTCATTAGGTTGCCTTTTCATTTTGTCAATAGTTTCCTTCTCTATACAAAAAGCTTTTTATTTTGGTGTAGTTCTAATCGTTTTTTATGCTTTATATCTTCTTTATTAGTTAAAATCATGATTTTTTTAAAAATCAGTGCAGCATATAAATTTCCAATGTTTTAAACCTGTGTTCATAAGGAATATGACTTTACCTTAAAAACTGTGCACTAGTTAAGTGAGTTGGTTTACAATGGGGAGAAGGAAACCTCTGTGAAAGGGGCTGCCTCCAGTCTAGGATGAACATCTAACTAACTTATCATTCTTACCCTGACACTTTTGAGAGTAAAGGGGATGCTATTAATAATTACATTGGAACAATGGACATGAACTGGAATCTCCCAGGAAGGCCTTGGGATGGTTCTTCTTTCTCATTCTTTACCCAGAGCCAGCCTGCCTACAGCTATGAATGTGTTGAATCAAGGAGCTGGGTGGGAAGCCTCCTCCCACTTGATTGTGCAAAACCATTTTTACCCTCTGCCACAGCTAGTACATCTTGCCAGTTCCTGCTCTGAATTCCCCTCTGCAATGGACTGAAGGTTTTTGTCTCCTCCAAAATTCATATGTTGAAATCTTAACCCCTAATGTGTTGGTATTAGGAGGAGGGGACTTTGGGAGATAATTAAGTCATGAGGGTGGAGTTCTTATGAATGGGATTAGTGCCCTTTAAAAGAGACCTTTCTAGCTTCCTTTCTACCATGTGAGGACACAATGAGGAGTCTGCAGCTTGAAAGAGGGTCTTCATCAGAACCAGACCATACCAGCACTCACCTTAGACTTAGTCCAGAACCGTGAGAAATAGATTCCTGTTTTCTGTAAGCTATCCAGCCTATGGTACTTTTTTATAGCAACCCAAACTGACTAAGACACCTTCCTTTGCCATCTGCTAGGAATCCATCCACCATGCAGGGGGTGCTACTTAGCTAACCTGTTTCTGGCCCAGAGCTCATTAGGGTGAACCATTTTGAAGGTTATGAGAGAAGAAAATTTAATAGGCTTACTGAGGGTTGCTGGCATTAGGGTTTTGTGGGGAAATGGAGGTTGTTCTGGGTTTTTTCTGTTTTGTTGTGGGTTTTTTTTATGAAAACCAACATATTTTATTAAAACAACATAGCTATATCTTGTGATAGGAAAACCCACCACACTGAACCATCACTGTGACAAAATGCATTATAGTCACAAATTATTTTTATTTTGCCTGAGTTATAAACTGCTAAATTTTTCTGGTTTCTCTAGTGAGTGTCATGCCAATACTTTTGTATTACTCTGGTTCAATGAGCCTTATCGTAACTATCAGCTAGCATTTATAGCAGAAAATCTAAAACAAAAATCTGAGGTCAAGCAGTATTGTCCTGCAAGCAAACACCTGGCCCAAATGGCCGCAACCTCAGGGTTGATCAGTTATCCAGGGATTCTCTTAATGTCTATATTTTTGAGTTGGAGAAAACAGTTTTGTGGATTTTTATTTGAATTTTGAAGTAACAATAGCAGAGAGGCAAGTCTCAAAGGCCCAACGTTGTCTTGGATCCATAGTTTTTAATATATTTCCTTCAGCCCATCACTTGGACAAAATAATAACAGACATCCCTTTAAAATCTCACTAGGAGATGATCCCATTAAGTTGACCCCACAAATAGATATGGGCAGGGTAAATGCAAATTATGTAGCAATGCTATCTCATTAATAAAGAATACTAATAAATATCTCATTAATAAGCAACAACAAGCTCTCATGATGGTTCTCAAGTCCTCCTCTTCTGACTCTTAATAGAGGCATCACATTTGGACCATCCAATGCTCACCTCACTCCTTGTAACTCAAAGAACCTATGGAGACTGTTGTGTCATTCTTTCCGAAATGTGGGCTGATATTCCAGGATGCAGAGATTTGGGTTCTTTTCAGAACCTTCTGAGCTTGGTGAAGGTCCTAGAATCCAAGCCATGGACTCATTATTCAAGGGCTTACTCACAGGGTCTGTACAACTTAAAGAGAGGGCCAGTCCTTTTTACTCCCTTTTGACTTATGCAAGTTACAAATCACTATAATAAAAGAGACACACTGGTAGGTGCAACAAAAGGGGAGTAGGCTAGGGGTGAACCCTGGGCATTAAGGAAAGAACATTCACTGCTAAGAGGCCTAGGAGAGCTGCCTGGTGGAGGTGGTGTTTCAGTCATACCTTCAAGAGCCCTTAGTCTTTGACCACATGGAAATGAGCAGAGGAAACAGTGTGAAATGAGGTATGGTATGGTGGCAAGAAAACGTGGCATGGTAATGGGGAATGGTGACCACCATCTGAATTAGGAGAAAGGTTTGCAAAAGATATTCCTTTTTTCCCGAATATTTATTTAGGATCTCTGTGTCAGGTTTTGAGGATACAGAAATGAATAAAACAGGCACAAGAACCTGCCTTCCCAGAACTTATACCGTAGTGGGGGAGACAGACAAGAAGGGGAAACAAAGTTGGACCAGTGCCCACAGCAGTCTGGAGGGCCTTTGATATCAACCAAGAAAGTCGCAGAATCCCTTCATCTCTACTGAACAGACTTGGTCTTTGGAAGGAATTAAGTTCAGGAGTTGTAGACATGAGTCCAGTTTTGCCACTCCATCACCTGTGTACCCATCAACAGTTGACCCTGCTCGTCCATACTTCTCTTTCCTACGTATTATAAATAGAGAAAGGATCAACATTAGCCACTTCCCAGCATCTCTGGGATGATGACAGTAGAAAATAGAAGTAAAGGTGTTTTGAAGTGTAAAATATGTTATGCAAATGCATGTTGTTAGTGTTACTATTTCTCTGGTCTCCAGGGATCATATTACAGGCTGTACCAATAACCTCATAACATGGAGAGAGCAGAAATGATTGCTCACAACTGTCTGTGGATAATGGAAAAAGGGGGTATGTGAGCATAGGCTTCGTAGCCACACAGATCCAAATTCAAATCCTGTCTTCACCGTCTACTACCTACATAATTTGGGGCAAGACATATCCTCTTTCTTTAGGCCTGTCTTCTCACCTATAAATCATATGTAATAATATCTATTTTCTAAGGCTATCATCAGAACAACACTTAAGAGTTCACCGCAGTACCTAGTACACAGTAATCATTCAATAAATGGCAATAAAGATTATTTTGCTTATGGCTCATCTAACTTTTCTAAGATGATAGGAATAGTGTTAAAGAATCAGGGAATCAAAGAAGTTATCTCAAATTTTTTTCCTCTTCCTGAACGTATGGTCTTATGCATCTCGTTCCAGCATTTCTCACTCCAAAAGCTGTGATCCTATTTATGTATTACCAAATTTCTTCTTATACTTTATCCCATTTTATCTTATTTAATTTCTCTATAGAGCAACATGACTGAAGAAAAAATCAGCTGGACAAGACCAAGACTGAGACCAATTGTCCTAGTTTGAACTATGACTGAGGGATTTCCCAGAACACTGGACTTTACTAAAATAAGGACAGTCCTGGGCAATTAGGGGCAGTTGGTCACTCTACCTCTCTTAGTGCAGAATTTTGATCTCTGGTTAAGCCAGAAAAGCCAAGAACCATGCAACTCACTTCCATTTCCACTGTATACACCCAGGAGTAATAAGCAACCGGAGGCAAATGCCCCACAAAGACCAGTGTAGTGTATACACTACCACCTTACCCCTTAATCAAGCAAGGTCTTTGGTCAATCAGCTAGGAGCCTTGTGGCATGGGTGCACATTGTTTTGGTGGTTGTTGTGAACTTGGAAGAAAGGATATCTTTTTCCTTCTATCTCTGATGCTATTTCAGATAGTGAATCTGACAGCTCGGTGCCAAGTGGTTTTTGAATGAACAGTCCATCCTCAATGTCTGTAGGGAGCGGCTTGTTTTTTGTGTCCTATCTTTTTAAATCTGGATCAGAATAAAAACATGGTACCCCTCTTACCTCGGTGTACATATGACCTTTGTCTCCACTCATTCAGGCTAAAGTCAAGTTCTTCTGTCAATGTCTCTGCCTGATGTAAGTCTTCTCTTCTCTGGCTGGGATGCTTTAAGCACTTCACCATGTAACTTATAAACCAAATAATGATGCTTGAAGGTGTTGAGTTTTCCAATAAGTCTGGATCATTTTTCTAAAATTCTTGTTTCAGTTGATGACCTTTTTTATGAACTCAAAATAACTTGGGAAACCTTTCTTGCTTTGGGATTTTTTTTTTCTCACAGAGACAAAGTCTTAAAGTCAATCAGGACAATAACTGGTTATAGAGGGAATGAGAAACACTCCCTCCTGAATGCCCTCAATTCCTTGGAGAATTATGGGAAATGTGCCAGTAATGTCTAGTGGTCAGTTTTTCCAGTAACATGAATGACTCACAGTGGCATAAACCAGGTCCTATTCAAGAAGTATTACACCATCTCCTGTGATGACAAGCAGAAGATTCTTGGTAAAGTTGTACAAACCCAACTTTCAGAGGTATCAGCCACATAATCAGAGTTCTCTTGAAGAACAATCTTGATTTTTAAAGCATTGAAAAGCAGATCTTTAAAAAGATGTGTCTGGAAGATATTATGACAAATAACAAACTACAAAAAAAATTGCAACAAGTATGACATACAAGTAGTCGGTTTCATTAATATATAAAGAGCTCTTATAATTCAATAAGAAAGAAAATTAATGACCCAATAGAAAAATGGATAAATATCATGAGCAGGCTTCTTCACAGGATATACATATGTCTTGTCAGGATTTTATGTTCAATTTTATTAAAATCAAGTAAGTTCAAATAAAAACAGAACATTTTTGTCTGTCAGTGGACAAAAATCAAGGTTTTATAATACAGGATGATGGTAAAAATGTATAGATACTTTCTTAAAATGTTCCTTGAAGTATTAAGGGCATAGCCTCTTCAGAGGACAGTATCAATATTCAAAACCTGTAATGAAACAATAGTAGAAATTTATTTTATATTGAGCTTGTGTTCAGAGATATATATATATAAGGTTATAGTTTAGAAAATTTTGAAATAGCAAAAGAATAGATATATACTAAATGTTCCACAATTAGAAATTAGTAAATAAATGTTATGGACTGAATGTTTGTGTCCTCCCAAATTCATATGTTGAAATCCTAACCTCCAGTGTGATGGTATTAAAAAGTGGGGCCTTGGGGAGGTATTTGACCATGAAGCCAAGACCCTAATGAATGAGATCAGTGCCTTAATAAGAATAAACATGAGAGGGCGCCTGGGTGGCTCAGTGGTTTAAAGCCTCTGCCTTTGGCTCAGGTCATGATCTCAGGGTCCTGGGATCCAGGCCCGCATCGGGCTCTCTGCTTGGCGGGGAGCCTGCTTCCTCCTCTCTCTCTCTCTCTCTGCCTCTCTGCCTATTTGTGATCTCTCTCCCTCTGTGTCAAATAAATAAAATCTTAAAAAATAAATAAATAAAAAATAAACACGAGAGACCTTGCTTCTTCTCCCTCTCTGCTTTCTGGCATATGAGGATACCAGGAAGAGACAGCACTCTGTAAACCAGAAAGAGTGCCTTCACCAAGAACCTGACTATGCTGGCATCCTGATATGGAAATTTCCAGCTTCTAGAACTAAGTGAGAAATAAATGTTATTTAAGCCACCAAGTCTATAGCAATTTGTTATAGCAGCTGGAACTGACTAAGAAAGGTACATACAGAATACTATACAGCTCCTGCAAAGAATGAGATAGTTGATATAGAAATCTTCTATATCAGATGTACTGATACAAAAATTTTTAAAGAAAGCTTTTAACTAAGAAAATCAATTCAAGAAGGATGTGTGTAGTATGCTCCCATTTGTAAAAAATGGGGAACGTATAAATAGTGACAAAAATAGAGATATAAATATGTACCACATTCATGTATACTTCTGTATATCTAGAAAATGCTGAGAAGGCACACAGAATCTGTTATAAGTTACCTTTTGGAAAGTAGAATTTGGGGTCAGGGTGAGAGGGAGACGCCTTTCTATTTTATATCCTTTAATAGTTACAATTTTTAATTCTTTCTAAAAGACATTAAGATAATAACAGAAAGAGAGCCGGCTCCTATGAAACGTTTACTCATCACCACTAATAGGAACTGTTTGTAAGTACTAAGTACCCAGAATCTCTTGCCTTGTATTGCCTTTATACATCACTCTCCATGCATCCCTGACTAGTAGCACATACCCTGTGTAGTTATTGCATGTTGGGATCTGCTTCCCCCAGTTTCCTGGGATCTCTAAAGGATAAATTGGTGGTGTTTCATGGGATGGGATGGGGTACTGATCTGTCCTCTAGCTCTGCCACTCACATATCATGGTTTCTGTTCTGCAGAGGAGGAACCTAAAGTTAAGGGAGAGGACAAAGGAATTTTTGTCTGAAGTCACACAGCCAGTCAGCAGTTGAATCATGACCAGAATATAAGGCTCCTTTTTCCAGTCCTATTTCTACTTTGGAATAATGGAGGAATACCCAAAATTTAGAAGAAACATTGACGTGATATTCCACCTAGTACAAGAATAGAGATTCAGATGTTCTTTCTTAAGGAGTAGTCATCTCATAACCTTTCCTCGTTCCAAGGACAGACTTCCACAGATCAGTGGTTGGAATAGTGATGCTTCCTTTATTTGACTTCCAGAAATGCTAAGTATGGTGACTAAGGTCTTGTGTTAAGGGACAAGGCTCTATGTTTGGCAGAAGTGCTGGGAGTCCAATACAAAAGAATGAATCTAGGTTCTATCACTTCCTTACTCGAACTGCAGACAAGTCACATAACATGCCTGAATTTAAGATTCCTCCTATGTAAAACAGGAGTGACAGCAGTGTGCAGGATTTTCATGAGACTGATAAAATCATGCAAGTGACTTGCAAACTATAAAGTACTCCAAAAAGTGAATTTAGGTCTCCTAGCAACATGCCCCAGTTGGACAGCATCTGGGGCGAGAGACGCTGGCTGTTGAACTGTGGTCCTGAACGTTCCCAGGTTTGGCTGGCCAGGCCTTTCCCAGGGCGGACTGGAGAGGACAGGGTCAGGAGCCCTGTGTCTACCAGGTGTCTGGGCACCTGGGACCAGGCATGAAAATAAGTTAGTCCTGAACTTAAATGAGACTTGCAAGATGGCGATCATGGCAGTCTCACTGGAGAAGCCAGTGGGGGCACGTGGAGATTGCCCTGCAGAGCACAGACTCCTACAACCTTGCTTCTCTGTCTACAAAGCAACAACAACAAAAACGACAACAAAAACTTTAAGTGAATTTAAAGAATTATTTCATAGACGATAAACATATCTCCTTATATTCTTGAACTATTAATACCACAATCCCTTAGCGACTGTGACCTGTGGGCCCACCAGGGTCAAGTCTGGCCTGTCCTATGTCTTTAACATTTTGAAGGCGTTATCAACATTTAAATGTCAAATTTAAGATTTTTAAAAAGTCTGGGAGATCTGGCAACTTGAGATGCACATTCTAGAATGGCGATAATGGACTAAAAGTGTGTAGCAGTACCTCTTTCTAATGGACGTGTACCCTCTACTTGGCAACAGTCCTCACTTTCCCTTTTTTGTCTTATATTTCACCCATTTACATTCCTGTCTGTAGGCCTTTTGAGTTACAGTCCTGAAGCTAGTTTAACAAGCATATTTGGCAGAAAAAATAATTTCAGTTCAAGATAGTACAGTGTCTTGACCACTCTCACAACAAGAACTCAAACCCACCAATTTTCTGCTTTAGAGCCCCTTAGTCTGCAATTTACGTATGCTCGCCCCACTGCAGCAACCGTGGAGCTCTGTGCCCATAATCAAGCCCATTTATTTTCTGCAAAACAAGAGAGAAGAGGCTCACTTTGCTCCATAGCTGATTAGGGCTTCCCCTTACCAAGAAAAAAAAAAAAGCCAGATTTCAAAAGAAAATCCTCAAATGAAAGCCGGCCTACATTTCCCTCTTTAGCTCAGCCCCTCTTGCCCTCCACCATTTTCATGATGCAGTTTCTCTGCCGTGGTTTCTATTACTCCATGCTCACGGGCCCAGTCAGGTTCTCAGAAGCTTTACTTCAGTAGGGTGGTGATATCACATGGCGGTAAGTCCTGTAGGAGCCCTCCTGCTGTCAAGAGGAACCTGGTTAAGGTTCTTGGGGAGCCTGGGTGACTCAGTTGGTAAAGCACCTGACTTTGGCTCAGGTCATGATCTCAGGGTCCTGGGATAGAGCCCTGAGTTGGGCTGTCTGCTCAGTGGGGAGCCTGCTTGTCTCTGTCCCTCTGCCCCTCCCCCTACTTGTGCTCTCTTTCTCAAATAAATAAAATCTTAAAAAAAAAAAAAAAACTTAGTTAAGGTTTTAAGGAAATCTTCTAGAAGATGTCCCTGGACAGATTTCTCTATCCCACAGGAGCCAACAGACCCATAAGTGTGTGTGTGTGTGTGTGTGTGTGTGTGTGTGTGTGTGTGTGAGAGAGAGAGAGAGAGAGAGAGAGAGAGAGAGAGAGAGAGAGAGAGAGAGAGAGAGAGATATTTATGAGTAAGTGTATTAGAATTACATAATAAGTAAGCAAACTGGATAAAAATATGTCTCTACAGTTACTCTGCCTGAAGAACATAATGTTAAAATGTAACTGGGTTGGGCATTTAGGTGGTTCAGTTGGTTAAGCTTCTGCCTTCGACTCAGGTCATGATCTCAGGGTCCTGGGAGCAAGTCCCAGATCAGGCTCTCTGCTCAGCGGGGAGTCTGCTTCTCCCTCTCCCTCTCCCTCTGGGTTCTCCCTCTCTCTCTCGCTCGAATAAATAAAATCTTAAAAAAAAAAAAGAGGTAACTGGGTCATCGACACAATCAGCATTAAAAATGGAAGTTGGTGATTTATGGATGTGTTCATTAATTTATTCATTCATTCAACAAATATTTATTGGGTACCTATTATATTCCTGACATCTGCTAAGACTCCCAGAAAAACAACAACAACAACAAAAACGCAGTTCCTGGACCCAAGAAGCTCACTCAACTCTTCTATTAACTACCTGTAGAACTGAACAATTTGACCTAACCTCTCTTCCCATGCCAATTTCTTCTCCCTCACAACACTTGGTTCTGTGGATTTTGTTAGCCTCCATGAGTTTCATGTAGGTGAGAGTCTTAAATTATATCATTGAGCAGCAGGGATTTCATCAAAGTTGGCCCAAGCTGAGCCCATCACTTCCTAGATACCTAGAGGGGTCAGGTAATTTGCTCAGGTATGTAGCTCATTGTTGCCTGAGCCAGTTTCCAGCACTACCACAGTCTCCACCATTACCCAGAGCCCAGCAGGTCTTCTGGGCCCCTTGACCACACCAGGACACCTGCTTTAGTTTTGGCCCAATCATTTTATAGTCCTCCTTCTGCTACCTCTGAGTTCTGCATTTATGGAAGAGAGGCTCGGATTATGCCTGTAAAATTTGTGCTTTCTCCATTTAAAGATTGTCTCTGCACTCATGGTTTGCTCATAATTGCCTGACTGCCAGAGTTTTCCCTTCACATCAGGCCCTCCAATTGGAATTTGGGGTATTAATTAAATATCATAAAAATAACTTGAGCTTATATGACTTCTCTCCATCCATGCTTTAGAAAAGGGGGTTCTATATTCAATACCTACGAATCCATAGGCTCTGTGAACATGGACAAGAAAAAGTTACATCTTAATTTCCATCCATCTTGAAGTGAAATTTAACATTACTCTTAACTATAAATGTAGGGAATAAACCATAGTAGTCTTAGAATTTTGTCACAATTAAAATCACAGATGTCTTCATATCACATAACAGTTGTTACAGGTTTCCTGAAATATCAGATGAGCTCACCACTACTTCAAAAGTAAGGTAGTTATTTGAGTCCACTTTTAGATATTTTTATTTAGTATGTTAATAAAGAAATACATAAATTACATAGCAAAATTTGTGGATTTTTAAAAATATTTTGAAAAACTTAATATAAATGTTTTCCTTTCTTATTCTCTGTTTTACTTCATACATTTAAGAACCTTAATCTGAGAGTCTGTCATTTTCCCCAGATCACCAAACATCCCCATTACCACAAAAATTTAAAGAGTTCTTGCTTTTAGAGCAGAGATTCTTAATGGGGATATTTTGCCCCTGTCCCGTGGGGATATTTGACAATGTCCAGAAATAGTTGCTACTGGCATCTAGTGGGTAGAGGGCAGGGATACTGCTAAATTCCAGTACACAGGATAGCACCCACACACAAAGAATTATGACCCAATGTCAGCGCTGCATTTGAGAAATGCTATTTTAGAGCAATATTCAACAGAAAGCTAAAAAGTTGCTAGTCCTTCCATTCCCACCTAATTCCTATTTTATGTTCACCCTTTTAATCTTCCTGCTCTCCCTCTGAGTAATCACACAGATGTAGTAGGTTTTGTTTCTCTTTTTGTTTTTAATTCTTACATCCATCCCAGTTTCAAGTATTACAAGTCACCCTAGATCTGTGGGCCAGAAGCTCTGGACAAGGCAGTATTATGAGTGTGGACAAACTTAATGGGACCATCTTCTTAGACGTGTAAGTGAGGAGGAGTCAATGTCCCACAGGCAAAAGCAAGATAGTCCATATGCCCTCTGTCTGTCGAGCTCCCCAGATCTAATATTGACTGTATGATTAATTCAGCACTTTCCACAAAGGTGGCCTCACTTAAAATGCAGGACTTCTTTTCAAGGCTAGGAGGGCAGCAGGAGAGAAGGGGGAGGTGAGAGAATCAAACATCTTCTCCCTCCGAGAACCAGTAATAATAGTCTTCTTCCTTCTTCCTCCCCTTTTCCCTTTAGCAATGTATTCATCTCCAAAGTAAAATCCTTCTGTGTTGAGTAAAAATAAATTTCTTAAATGAAAGGACAAATATTGAAAGCCACAGGATTTAAATAAAAGAAAAACCGAACAGTACAAAGGGTGGAAGTCAGAAGAATGTTTTTCAGCATCTTGTAGGAGAACCCGTGACAAATAACTTGCCTTTACTTTGGCACCTTATATGTTACCCATCTTTGGGTAACATTCCTTTAAGGGACATTTGTTTCTGCTTGAAAGTTCTGAAAAACATATGGCTGTGTCTGTTACAGACCAGTCTTGCTTTGTGATACCAAAAAATAGGACAAGTCACTGATGCCCCGAGATAATATAAAGACAAAATATTGTTCAGGGACTTCTCATGAGTAAACAATCGAATTTCAAGTGGGCTGGTGTAATGGTTAATTTTATATGTTCAACTTGATTACATCATGAGGTACCCAGATATCTGGCTAAATATTATCTTTGGATATGTCTGTGAGGGTGTTTCTGGATGAAATTAGCATTTGAATCAGTGGACTCAGTAAAGCAGTGTGCATGGGCATCATCCAGTCCATTGAAGGCCTACATAGAACAAAAAGGTGAAGGAAGAGAAAATTTGGCCCTTCCTGCCTGATTGCCTGAGCTGGGAAATTGGGACATTGATCTGTTCCTGGGTGCTCCTGGTTATCAGGTCTTTGAACTTAGACTGAATAACACCACTGGCCCCCCTGGCACTTTAGCTTTGCAGATGATAGCTTATGGGACTTCTCAGCATCCATAATCAAATGAGCCAATTCCTTATAATAAATCGTATTTGTTTTTGTTTGTTTTTATGTTTATAAATCATATCTATGTATCTCTGTGAAGATATATCTCCTGTTAGTTCTGTTTCTCTAGAAAATCCCGATAAATGCAGCTAGCTAACTCCTGAATCCCTGGCCCATACCACAGTCTTTAGTACTGGGAAGATGTTCAATAAATATTTGCTAAATGAATGAATTCACTGAGTAAACAAATCACAACCATGTTCTGAGGGAAAGATTCATTTTCCCATTTTGCAGATGAAGGCAGTCAAGGAATTTAAGTATGCTAGCCCAATAGTTTAAAACTTCTTATAGACTAAGCCAATACTTGAGTCCCAGTCCATCTGACTGGAAATACCTTACTTCAGACACTATTTTCTCTCTCAGGGTTTTTTTTTTTTTTAAGGAAAATTAAGTCTCAACATACCTTGAATGGGCTAAAGAATTGTCTGGCTGTGCCATTAATCACACAACTGATCTTCAGCATTGATGGCAATAGATAGTTCTGGAAATACTATGTTCAGCAAAATATTTTTGTTTGTTCTAATTTAGAGTTAATTCATACACAAGGAAAGGTGACTTCTTATTTTCTTCAAAATCTTAGGACCAAGTAGGAAGACAGGCATGTAAACATTATACCAGTTTCACTTTCATCTCTTAAAAGATAATCTATGTACATAACAAAGATGAAAGAATTAAGCCACAAACAATCTACACAAATATCCTGATGAGGTGCTGTAGGTGACCATCTTGGCAGCATCTTGAATGTTCTTCTTTCCTGTAGGGTTTATCAGAACTTTTAGTATGCCAATCCTTAGCACGAATAGAACACAACATTTTCCAAACCTAACTGAGGAGCATGTTTTGATGGAACATAAACCAATGTTGTGGTGCTCCTTTTGAAGGGGTTACCATTTTGTCTCTTTTGTCCTTGCTACTGGATTGGCTGGTGACCAGAATGGAGAAATCATCTCACTTTGTCTTCAGAACCCACCTGGTGAGGCAACTATTCCCTATCATCTGGGTTCAGACACCAATTTAGAACATATCAGAATGAGGACCTAGACCCCTGGTTACCCAACTAAACAGTAGCAAGAAAGAATTGCCTGTGGTTGTTTCAACCGTACTTAGGAACAGAGCCTCTTTCTGGAAGGTGGACCAGTGACAGAATGCATGCTCATCCTCACTCACTCTCTCACCGGCAACTAGAAAGCTTGATTGAATACATATGAACAAATAAGGTTGAAATAGTTTCTCTCCTATCTTGCCCTTAGTGAAGAAATGTGACATGAAGTACAGTTAAGATGCTGCCAAGATGATCACCTACGGGACCTCATCGGGGTGTACCTGCAGATTATTTGTGGCCTAATTCTTTCAGCTTCGTTATGTGCGTAGCTCATCTTTTAAGAGGTATGAAAATGAAACAGATATAATGTTTATATGCCTGTCTTCCTACTCGGTTCTAGGGCTTTCAAGAAAAAAAGAAGTCACATTCGTGGTATACGTATTAACTCTTTAGAACAGAAAACTATTTTCCAATGAATAGATACATATAGACCAAATTACTTGATCAGTGCTTTCTTTTCTTTTTATAATTTTGATTGAAAGTTATGTCACTACCAGGTATAGTCTCTTTTCAGATACCACATCATGATGCTGTATGGTGTTTGGAGGAAAAGATTTGAGGGCTGGGCATCTAGCTATATAAAACAATGCTGCAACTGCCCCAATGCACAAATCCATTGGAGGGAAAGCATAATCATCAGAAGTAGCATCAAGGAGGCATTTCAGGATAGTCAAAAGGTTGTGAAATTCAGAGTCCCGATTCAGTCATACCTGATATAGCATGGTGGTTAAGAGCACAAATAGGCAGCTGGATATGAAGCCCAGTTTTGTTACTTATGGTGATAAGTATGTAGCTACATAACCTTTAACAAATTGTTCAAACGTTCTGTGCCTCAGTTTTCCCTCTGAAAAAAGGGGTAAGAGTAATATCTACCTTATGTGATCATGAAGACTCAGCATATGTAAAGTGCATGGGACAGTACTTGGTACAAAGTAAACTTTCATTCAGCATGAGCAATAACTAGTATTATAGCTATGTGACCATGGAAAGTCGGTTCACTCCTGAAGATCTCATTCCCTCCCTGTGTAAGTGGAGATTATCATAATTATATGGCCAAATTATGGTGAAGATCAAATAAGACAAGGGACAGGAAGTAAGGTGTAAACATGACCTTGCAAATGTAAGAAAATTATTTTCCTGCTACAATATAGCAGTTCTTTCTCCCCTCCATGGAAGGTATTTCCTCTTTGTCCCAGGGCCTCAGATGTCCTCTCTGTGCACTGGCCTTTCTTGTGTCCAAACGGGTACCCTCTTGCTCTAGGGAATCAGTCCTTTCCATCCACTGCCAGCCCGTGGTCAGAACCAGGGTGCCATGGCTACTTTGCCTGCCCATCTTGTCACCTCAGTTGATGGGCACTTCTCACATCCATCTCCAACATGGATACCCTTCCTCTGCTCCATGTTCATTCTTGCCATCCTCATTCATGTCACCATTATTTCTGGCCAGCCATAGCCTCCTATAATCCTGCTTCCATGCTTGTCTGATCTAATCCGTTTCGTCTTCCCAATACAGATAGAGAAATCCTTCAGAAATGTAATTTTAATATGTTGCTTCCCAGCTCAAAATCCAACAATGGCTTCCCATTCTCATATCCCTTACGAGGACATAGTCCTCACAAGTCCCCTGCCTACTTCTGCAATTTCATCCCACATCATTCCAAGAACAACTTGAATACACTAAGCTCTTCCCTGCCTCAGGACCTTTGTACTTGCTCTTCCTTCCCCTGACTCTTTAAATAACTGACTTCTTTGCATCCTTCATCTCAACTCAAATTTCACCTCCTTAGAGGGACCTTTCCTAACCATCCCCAAATGTCCATTTTCATAGCACTTACCTCCTGGAATTACTCTGAAGATTAAATGAGAAATGCCTTGAGAACAGTGCTTGGCGCAGAAATGCACATTAAAAGTTGTAAATCACCATCATTATCATCATCCTCCACCATAGTAGCCTATTAAGCTGCATGAAAAACACTAACAAAGGTGTGAGATTGTGATGTGTTTGCTTCCATTTCATCTGATTGTTACTTCCACGAGGTATAGACCTTGTCTGTTTTGCTTCCTGGGACCCTCACCTCCCAGTAAACCACCGGTCAGAGAGCAAGCGCTCACATATTTGTTGAAGGAACGAATGGAAGCGAGTGTCTCTTGCGGTCAAAGGGGTCAAACTGCAGAAACCTCATAAAGACCTAGGGCAGTCTCACCTCTGGGGCAGCCCCACATCTGGCTCCGGGGAAACAGCGCTGCGTGGGCTCCACGGGAGCGTTCCCTCCCTCTCCCACCCACTCCCTCCCCTCCCCCACACATCCCTCCCTGTTTGTATTCGACACACCCTTGCTTGTGCGAGAAAAGCAAAAGACCCGCAAAACTCTTTTCTTTATCCTCTTTCCAAAAAAATGGGCCAATTCACAGCTGCAACCTTTGGGAGAATTTCCTGCCTGGGAGTCTGGAAACTGCCAAGAGTGAAAAGCCGCAGCCAGCCAGCCAGCGAGGCCTCTGTTGTCGTTGGCCCAAACAACAACAAAAACAGCCACCACCACCACCACCGCCACCACAACAAAACAGGCCACGTGTGCACGAGCACACACAAACACGCCCACAGAACCAACCAAACGGACAAGGCTTCAAGGAGAAGTTTCTGGGCTGCCCGTCCCGGCGGCAAGGCCTGTCCCTTGGCACGGGGCCACAGCAGCCCAGTTCCCAGCCCCCCACCATCTGTCATCAGCACTCTGCCTACTGTAAGTGTGCCCACACAGTACACGGAGGCTAACAAGTAGCAAATGGAGGGGAAGAACAAACAAAGCCACCACAGTCAGCGGGAGAAGGTGGCTACGGTTTTGACACAAACTGACAAAAAGCCGGGAAATTTAAACTGAAAGTTTGCCCTAAAGACCTTCAGCTGTGAGGGCTGGGCTGGGGGGAGGGGGGTGCGCGGAGAGGGGCCGGCAGACTGCAGATGATGGTGAGCAGGAGCTAACCAGGCCGGCTCTTCCCAGACCTTGTGAACATGAGACGTCGTGTAGAATCCATTCCCACTGTGCATGGATTGCCCAATAAGGCTTTCTCTTACAAGAAAAAGGGAATCTTTTAAAAAAAAAAAAAAAGCAAAACTTTTTTCTAGTAAAATTTCCAAAGGGAAACATTTAATCGGGACATCAAGTGTCATGTAATGCAGATTACTAAATTCTTTATCAAATCATCATTCGAATGAATATTTATCTAATGATTAAAATTAAGAAGAAATTGTAACCTATTGCAATTATCAATAATCTGTCAAGTTAGGATAAATTGTCCTTGCTTTGCGGTTCAGAAGTTGTAGTGTTAGTTTTATGTTCTCATTTGAGAGACCTCTGTGGAAAAAAATCAAGGTATTTGTCATTTTTCACCATTGATAACAAAAACATTTTTTTATAAACTGATTTGTCTATTGGAAACTGCAACAGCAAGAGAACTCCAGCCAGCTAAGATGCCTACGAAAATGTATCTACATTTTTGCTTGAGTGGTGTGGATTCTGTTTGCACTTAGATGGATGATTGTCTTGGAGTTTTCATTATTGGCATTAAATGCAAAGACTCTTTCTCTTAAAGATCTTAAAAAGAGTGATCCAGGTTACCAGGCATGTTATAACCATTCCAGAAACTTGACATGATTCTCTCTACATCAGAGATAAAGGCACTGAGGCCCAGAGGATTTCACATGATCCCAAGGTGAAATGATGAACCTCAGAGGTCTTTAGACTTGATACCCTACCGTCCTTCTGTCTCAGACAGTAAGATTCTGCTAAGTGGCTGATTTCCCTTTGCCCTTGTAGTTCTTGCCATAAAGCCACAAATACTATAAATTGTAATTCCCACTTTTCAAAAAATATTAATTAAGCAAGCAAAATTGCAGTGAGTTTTAACCAAGGTGGCCAGAAACAAACCAGCTTTCATTCTGTTCCCTCATCAGTTAAGCGTTAGTATTTGATCACTCTTTAATACTTGATTACTGAAAAATAAACTCTGGAAAAGAAGTTTTAACCCCTAAACAATTCTGACTGACGGCATAATCGCTTGGCTCATTATCCCTAATCGACAGAGTATACATATATTTACAAATAAAAACACACACCAGATGTATTTTCATCCACAAGGTGATGCTGTCAACTAAAATAGGGAATGTGCACCAGTGTTGAGCATCCATCATTTTTAAGACACATTCACCAAGAAATCTCCCACTTTATTCCACATGGATGAAAGCCTGAATACGTACAGGTGGCTGTGATAGCGCCACATTTACAAGAAGGGTCAAATGCTTGGAACAGCACCAGCTCTAAAGTCAGGAGAATTAGTTCTGAGTGCAGGCTCTGCCATTTCCTAGCTTATACTTTCATGCCTCAGTATCTTCATCTGTAAAATGGGAATGATAATAGCATCTTCAGAATTGTTTCAAGTAGTAAATGAGATCGTGGATATGAAAATATTGGATAAACAGTAACTTACTAACATAGTTCTCCTTTTTTCCATATTTTTCCATTTCTTCAAATGTCCTTCTGTTTCTCCCACACTTATCAGTATTTTTTTAATCTTTTTAAAGATTTTGTTTATTTATTAGAGTGAGAGAGAGAGAGAGAGAGCATGAGCATGGCGGAGGGGTAGAGGGAGAGGGAGAAGCAGACCCTGCTGAGCAAGGAATGCAACACAGGGCTCAATCCCAGGACCCCAGGATCATGACCTGAGCCAAAGGCAGACACTTAACCAACTGAACCACCCAGGCGCCCCCTTATCAGTGTTTTAAAAGGAGACATGACAATTCCTACTTGCTACCTTCTCTTCAGAAGGTAAAAGTCAGTTCGGAGGTGGTCCTATATCTGAGGCCAAGCTGACACTCTATATCAAGAGCCCAATTTGAGTTTCACCTATGAAGAGAGAAGTACATAGAAATAGCTTTCATTTCCCTTTCCTGTAGAATTTAACAGACTTTTCAAAAATCCTATGCAAAGCTCTTCTAAGAGCATAGTGAGTGAAATAAATTTCCAAACCATGCTTTACACATGTCTGCAAGTGACCAAAGTAAGTTAATACCTTCTATCAATGTCCATAACATTCATCCATTCATTCATTCACATGTTCATTAAACAACTATATTGAGTGCCTACTCTGTAGAGGGCAGTTGGCCAAGTGCTAGGATGATAGCAGAAACCACACAGACTCAATGGGGACAAGTGATAGAGTCCTGTCAGGAGAGTTTCTTACTGTGTAAAGAGAAAACTTATGTTTTTAGAAGTGTTTTCGACTTTTTAGAATGCTTTTGAATTTTTAGAAGATTCCATTCCTGTCAAAGAGTCATAAAATGAGAGCCTAGGAATCTGGGTCCCTTCTTGACTTCACCAATAGTCATGGCCTTGAACAAGTCACCTTCCGGCTTTGGGCAACTTCTATACTTTCCTGACATGTAAGGGTTTTTGACCTCCTCTCGCTTTGTTTGCTGAGTTAGTAGCACTACTTCACCAAGAAATATTTCACGAAAGATTAAATAATTTAAGAAAAGCATGTGTTCTCCTCTTCTGAAGTGTGTTTTTATCAACTAGAGTGTCAGGGAAGAGAGCTAGACAAGGATTTAATCCAACAGGGGACTTTGGATAGGTACAGCAAAATGGACTTAAATGAAAAACAGCTTCCCAAACCCTTTACTAGGCTGAAGCCTCCATAGGGACAAGGATCAGGGAAGCGGTGCCCACCACCGCCCCCCCTCCCACTGGTCCCTAAAACGGTGCTGGCCCATGATAGATATCCACAAGTATTTGCGGATTGAACAGGTGAATGAACCAGCTTATCGTGATAAATAATATCACAACAGGAAATAGTTGCTATAAAATAAAATAGCAGCTTAGATAGCACTTCCCTACTTCTTTGTCAAACCTTTCAAAACTGCCCTTAAGAGAAGACCATGATTCTCCATGGCTGCAGTTGCCCATTGCGGCAAAGCTGAGGTCTGTGCCTGAGCAAGCTGATTGCTCCCTGATGCTGGAGAGGATCACCAAACCCCTCAACAGTATCCATTCACGAATTAAAAGATTGGAGTAGAATTAAAACAGCACTTTCCGGAAGTCTGAGATCTTGGATTCTGATCCTGGCTATTCCCTGGATAGCCATGTGGCTTTGAGCAAATCCTCTACTTCTCATGACCTGAGTTTTCTCATCAGTAAACAAGAGGTTTAGATGTCTAAGGCTCCTTCCAGGCACAGGAATTTAGGAAGAAAGTGGAAAATTATGCACATGTGGGCATTTCTAACGTAAAGCTTCATCATCCAAAATGCCTCTGTTCCTTTATTAACTCCATTCCTGTTTTGAGCTTGGAAAATTGGCAAAGTGAGTGCAACTGTTTCAGAAGTTAATGTTGTATTAGATCAACATAGCAAATAGACACTTGCCTAGAGAGTAATACTTTTTGCCAGAAATGGGTTGGCTCTGAAAAACATTGCCCTGAAAAGCCCTATCCGGCTCTGTTTCCTCATACCTCTTCCTTCCCACAACTCAACCTTCCCCCAAAGACCAACAGACAGGGGTTAGAGGTACAAAACAGGAGGAGTCTCTCGTAATGGGACTCAACATTGAGTCACTTCTGCTAATGGTTCAACCATGACCTGGTATGTCAGTTTGGGTAATTAATCTTCAGCCTTGATCCTTCATCCTGAGTCTGGGAAAAATTGGAATGATTTATTCATGCATTCATTCCCAAGTACTTATTGAGTCCCTAGGGAGTGCCATCCCCCCCCCAACTCATTTTTGACTCGTGTTCTGGACTCCTCCCCCTCTCACCCCATGCCACCATTCTGTCCTCACTCACCCACCTATTGCTCAACTCACTTCCTTCCATGACACTGCTCCTGCTAGCTGTTTCACAAGACAGAACTCTGGCTGCATGTAATTGACCTGGCCCAGAATGTCTGGAACCATCAAAATTTCCAAGACCTGGCTAATATCATTTCTTTGGACCAGGTGAGTTAGGCCTGCCACCTGCAGGGAAAGGCAAGGAAGACAGAGCAGAGCCCCAGTAGGTAGTTCGCCATAGATTAAGATCATGGTTACATTTCTTCAGAGATTATAGACTGCCTGCCTGCTCACAATGGCTAGGATTCATTACCTAGAATGTAACTATTATGATCCTGCCGGTAAAGATGAGGACATGTTAAGGTTTTCTAATTGGCATTACTGTTATGAGCCTATAGGATCCCTGGAGCTGTTAGAACCTTGATCGTCTTAGAACACTCACCATCACCACCATCACCACCATCAGGAAGTAGAGCCCAAACCCTGACCTCTAGTCCAGTAACTGAGACCCTACTCTCTATCCTTGCTTCCTAGCTCTGTGCTCATCCATCAGAAACCCTTTAAGATGGGTAACCCTTGATTCTGTTTGCTCCTGTTTCCCCTATTATCTATTACTGTGTTCAGGGGCTGCCAGTGGAAGTTAGCTAAAACTGGTGAGTGTCATACCCATGGTGGTAGAGCTCACATGGGTAGTGACCAACCTCAGGTTCAACCAAGGAGGTCTATGAGCCATCTGTCTGGGTGAAATGAAGTGTTATGGAAGGAAGTTCAGCTGGGACTATAATGCCACCATAAAGTCCAGAGGGCAAAGCAAGTTTAGGAACAGAAGAATAAATAAGCGCTGAGGGTAGCCACAGGGTGGCCCCATGGCAAAAGAGGGCAAGCATCAATAAATTATTCAGAGTAAGTGGCTGAGAGGTAAAACTGTGGACATGGGTGAAAGACGTCCTTCTCTTAAGAACTATCAGTTACATGGGGTAAGCAGAGAAGCTTGCAGGGGGCCGTGGGAGCTAGATGTGCATAGAGGTTTGGGCCTCACTTTTATGAACCTCTCTGTAGCATCCGCAGATACAGCCCAGCCTCAGAGAGGGACCCTTCCAGGCTACCCTATCTCGCTGCAATTTGTTACCCTGAGCCAGACTAAATCTTCCCTTCTTTCACGTGGATAATATGTTTGTTCTGAAATTTTTTCACTTTCTATGAAATGAAATTCAAAATAATGGTTAGAAACTTTAAGTTTGATGAGATTCTATGTATATTGATTGGTTTTGCAGGAGGTGGGCAAGTACTTTCGTCTAATAGTGCACGTTAGAGAAACTGACTTAATTTCATTGGCTTGTTCAAAAAAAAAAAAGTGTTTATTTCTGATGGGTCCGTGATGTGCAGCAAATGGCCAACAGTCTTGTTTCTCTGGTTTGCCTGGTCAAACTGGCCAGGGGTCTCTGTTTCCAAGGATGTTTGTGCAAAAAGTATATCCTCCAGGCCCAAACATAGTCTGATTCCGCAAGATCAAAGGTGGAGCTAAAGGGAGATATACCGCACAGAAAACCAAATCAGCCCAGAAGATTTTACCTCCGTAGAGATTCATCACAGCCCCAGCTGCGTCTTGGTCAACCAGAGACCCTGAACTTCTGCCAAGAGCCCACACCCCAAAGAGACAGCGACCCCGCTACCTGCGTACAACCATGACGTAAAACGGGTGAAATAATACAGCTTGGTTGAGTGGCTTTGCCAGTTTTTGCCTTAACTTTCTCTGTGCTTCGGTTTCTTCTTCCAGCCCCTCAGCTGCATAGAACCATAATGCAATTTTGTAGAAACGAAGCAAAAAGGAATACATTAGTCTAGTTGCTTGGAACTGCTGCCAAAGGAACAGTATCTTCGACTGATTGCCAGCCAAGTCCCTTATGAGATTGTGTAGACTCTTACAATATTGCTCAGGGAGCGAAACAAAGAGGAAGAGAAAAAGAAGGGTCGTGCTTATTATAATTTATAGTACATGGTTATGGGAAGCTTCTTATGTTACCAGAAAGCTGGTGTCTGGGGTTTTCCTCTTCCCCAAAGGAGCTGAAAATGGGAAGGGGGAAGGGAGGGTTATCTTACCAACTTTTTGCAGCCAAAATCATGAGGGCCAAAATTCCTTCCTAGAAATGTCAGTGGCAAGATTCAGACGATTACCACCAGTTCAACAACTTCCCACCCCCATCATTAACATCATCCGTGCCCTTCAAGAGTAATGTCACTCCACCCACCCCCGAGGAGCAGAAAGTCTCAGAACCTCTTGCCTTAAGAACCATTCTGACTGAGGAGGCATCGTGGAAGGAAACCCCTGTGTTAAATATTTGCCTAGAGGATTAGAGTACCTTGACTGCTGGGTTTCTGACGAGTTTTATTCTCCTTGTTCTTCATCTTAGAGACTGATGGGGTTTCAGGTGTTCCAGTTAAAACTACCTGTGGGGAAGGAAAACAAATGGGATGGTGTGTTAACCAGTCCTGTCCGAGAGTTATGACTTCTACTAACCTCCGTGGATTGCATTCTCTCATTAGATCAGTGTCTTAGCCAAACAGAATGTAATGCCAGGAGTCATGAAGCTCATCAATAATGGCTTCATTCCTGCTCTCCTCTCTCTGTGGGTTCCATGACCCAGAAGCCTGAGGTAAGCTAATGGCTATTCCTGAAGAGATTGCCTTGACAGCAGGAAACCTCTCGAATTCATCTTTGACTCCCTGTTCCACAGCCTAGTTCATGGTACACAGTGTTCCATGAATGTCACTGTGAAACAGAAGGGAAAGGAAGGCTGACCACTTCTCTTTGCTTGTTAGCTCAACAACTCATAAGCTAGAAAGCAACATGCTGTCTAACCCACACCCCAGCATATGCACACACAGGTTGTTTCTACCAGACTGATCAATAGTAATGAGCATTCTTGTGTGACATAGTTGCTCTGGAGAAAGAAAACCAAGGAAAAAACATGCTGACTCTGCACAAGCAAATGTTGTCACAAGGGAGATGCGCTGATGAGTATCTTAATACTGAGCTATGGACTACCAGGTGGCCTGACTGACTCACCTAATTGCCTACTCCCCAGTGATGACCTTGCTACCAAAGGATCCATCCATAGGACCTTCACTGAGTCTAGGCCATGCTTCTCATAAATGGGGCCCTCATTACCTACATGAAGCACCTTCAAGAGCAAATACAAGATTATCCCAATCCCTACCCCCTAGCTTTCACCCAAGAAAATAAAAAGGCCAAAGATTGATATAATGATCTTATTATTATCAAGATACCTTTGAACCCATTGTTAGGTTCGTTTATAAATTTCTAGAGGTTAACTTTTGTTAATAACAAGTATTTGATGCATGTCATGTTTTCACTCTTTTCTCAACTCCTTTGATACACCTGTGGTGAGATGGTGAGTCTCAAGCACCCCATAAGTAAAAGTCTGCCTTTAACGTTCTTTTCCCTTTCCATCTTCCTTCTACCCAGCTTGGGAGACTTGGCTCTGCTTTGCAGTTCTGGCATGCTTCCTACCCCTTGGAATATTTGATAGATTATTGTCATTTCCCTCACTCCAATTTCAGCACTTCCTAAAAATTTTGGCTCAGACTCACTTTCCGGTTCTTTTGCTCCTGTCGCTTTCAACGCGACCCTTTCCTCCCCACGACCCCCCTCCTCCCCGTCCCCTCACCCTCTGCACACCCCCAGAAGTATCCACTCAGGCCCCAAACCTAATCTCCAGTGGGGAAAGGTACCCACCGGGCCTCGGGTGACCTCAGTGCAGCAGGGTTTGGAGACTGAAGATGCCACAGGACAACTGCTCTTTCAGATTCCATATTCAAATCTCAGGAGTCAAGGGGACTTGAAAGCTCATCCATGCCTCCGCCTCTGATTACACCAAAATATTAGCCATTAAGGAAAGATTAGCATTCCATGGCATCCTCGGGGATCTCTGAAGTGGATTCCTTCGCCTCTCTTAGTAATGCATTCCAGAGGCTCATCGCACTCAGAGAGATTTCCCTCATGCCGAACCTAAATCCTGCTGGAAGCAATTTAAACCAGTCCCCTTTGGCCTGTCTTTGTGTGGAAAAAGAGGAAAGCTCTTTGCCACTGCCCTCGCAGGGTCCCTTCCCGGATTCCCGGGCTCCCACAGGCTCTGCGTTCACTGATTGAAATGAGAGCAGAGCCGGGGCTGGGCAGCGGGAGAGGGAGAGAGAGGTCACCGAGAGACGCCGGCCTTCCGCTCTCTGGTCAGCCTCTCAGAAGAAGCACCGAGGGCTCGAGGCCCCGGGTTTAACCCAGCGCTGGCTTCTCATTTTCCTCGGTGAAGTCTCGGACCCCTTCCACCGCCTCGTGACCTACTTTCATCTCCAGAGCAGTGCTCCCCTTGAAGCGTGTAGACAGCGTGCAGCCCGACGCAGGGTGAGGCAGCCGGGCCGCCCGACCGCTCTGACCTTTTCCTTCATCTCCTGAGTAACGTGAGGGACGGAATAAAGGCAATCAGGTTTTCTGCTGGCCAAACCTGCTTGTCTTTCCTGGCAAAAGGACACTAGGAGACAAAGTATATTCTTCCACCCAAGACAGTAAATAAAAGAAAGAATGCTGTGGGTGTATAGGACGTTTGGAACATTTCATGTCTGTAATTGTGCATTCTGAGCGAAGAGCCACCACAAAAGACCAGTCTTTGGAAATTGAGGGGGTTTGTGGTTGTATCTTGGGGCTTGCTGGCCAGCCAGGATTCTGTTTCCATTTTTCCCATTAGTCCACAAGTTCTAGCCGAGGCCCCCAAGATCCTGGGGCATCTGACCCGAGGCGGCTGCCAGCATTTTCCCATGAGCACTGACTGGAATGTGTCTTGGCGGGGCACATGTCTTCGCAAGGTGTTTGTAAAGTTGCTTGATCCTTTTTTCCACCTGGTTTGCTTCCTGGACCCAAAGGTTTAGGGACAACAACGTACTGCCGGGGAACAAAGAAGGGAAATACATTTGCTCCCTACTCACCTCCCTGAGCTCCTTCGGTAGAACTTTTGATTTTTAAAACTCTCTGGCTCTCTTCATTTTTGTTTCCTTTTTCTCTTTTTCCCCTCTTTGGTGTCTCTGTTTACACAGTGTAGAGATTGAGAAGATTTGGGTAGTTTTCCAGCTGCTTATGCACAAGCGTAATTGAGTCATTTATTTTTAGTGATGTCAAGACTTCGAGAACAGATATAAAAGGAACACTGCACACTGACTAACTAAAATGTAAGAGAGTCCTCATTTGGAGGATGAAGACACAGTGGATGTGATTATTTTCAAATTGGAGGCTCTTCACTCCTCATTTCAAAACCAGATTTGGAGCACAATTTATTTTCTTTTCAGCTGGGAGGGTCTCCAGTCTCCAGCAAAATTCTCTGGCCTTCCAGGGCAGATGGTTAAAAGGCAGCTCCCTTACGGAGGAGCCTCACACCGTGCCTGTCATTTCCTCCTCCTTTAAGCAAGAGGGCCCTACCTGGATTATTTCCTGGATGGAAAAGATGAGGCTTAAACTAAACACCTATGAGACATCCTGAGATCCTCCTAGGGAAAGGTCACTGTAATATCATCTGTCATTTAAAACAAAACAACCAAATAGATGCAATAACTATGTGTTTTTAATGACCAGCACATTCCAAGTATATGGAGTTCTCTTTTCCTGTGCACTTCCATTTATTTTGGGAACAAATCAAACTTGGAACTGGAGAAGTATCACTTGTTCTTTGCATAGCTGTCACGAAGTGTAAATGGTATTGACACAGACATTCTTTACTCTACCTTTATTCTCCTGTCCTCCTCCCACAGCTCCTCCCCTTAAAACGAAAGAAGACGACTCTTTAACCGGCACAATATAAAGCAGGGGATTTAAAAATTAAAAATTAATTTCTGGGTCGTGCTGTGAACCCAGAGAGTCCAGCTCTGGTGTTTCTTTACTTGTACTCCCGGCAGTATATGCCTCTTACAGCAGTGGGCATGCAAATGGGAGAAACATATGCAAGATAGATGGCAAAGAGGTATTATTTTTATTATATAAAGAACTCTGGCAAAACAATAAGGAAAAAAGCCACATACCTCAGTAGAAAAATGGGCAAAGGACAACTCACACATATAAAAACCTCCACATGGCTGATACATTTTTTAAATATTAAATCATATTAAAATCAATGAAATATAAATTCAAAGAATGCTATATCCTTTTTTTTCCTATTAAAGAAATTAAGATTATAAGAAGAAAAAAAAAAGGCTACTCAATGTTGACAACGGTATGCGGGAACAGCCACCCTCAAACACAGCTGGTATGGGGTACAATTGTTGCAACACCATGGAAAGCAAATTTTCAGTATTAATGAAAATCCTTAAAATAGGCTTAGTAATTCCATTCCTGGATATTTAGTCTATGTAAATACAAAGGAGCACAAGTCTTCATGTATAAAAATATCCATTTCAGCATAAAATAATAACACACCTTTATTAGGGAATTCCAAACCATTATCAAAAACCATGCTCTTAAGGAAAAGCAATAAAAGTTGAAAATCTCATAATATATTATTAATTGAAAGGGGAGTTTATATAACAGCACATACAATTGATTGTAACATTATGAAAGTATCTATGCATAAAAGAAACACTGGAAGATCAGAAAGCTAACAAGTGTTATTTCTAAGGATGAAACTACTCATGATCCTTTCTCTACGAAAATTCTTCAATGAAAATGTATTATTTATCATCAAAAAATTTATATATGGTGGCATTGGAGTAAATAAAGGAAAAGAGAGATGTGTGCAACTATCTATAATGAATAACCTCTTGCAAATTACCCTTGGGCATTGACTTTAGTTCTGAGAGTCCTGGAAGATAAAGCACAAAGAGAAATCTCATATGATATTTTTTAATAGAAAGAATACAAATTCAGCTTCCAAAATTTTGTCCTGATTTTAAATTCAAAGAGGGCCTTATTGGCTATATGTATTTTTTATGTTTTATTAAGTAATTGATTAATCAATTAATTTGGAGTGAGCACATGCACATGAGTGGGGAGAGGGGCAGGGGAGCGAGAGAGAAAGCATCTCCAGCAGGTTCTGCGCCAAGTGTGGAGCTAGTCTCTGGGCTCAACCCCACAACCCTGAGATCAAGAGTTGGATACTTAATGGACTGAGCCACCCAGGCGCCCCTGGTTATATTTATAAAAGAGACATTGAGTATCACTGGGCAATGCTTTTGATTGCTTCTGTGAAAAACGCAGAAACTCTGCAAATGAACAGCCTTATTGTGGCCATCTAAAAAAATAAACACTGAGGAGATAAGAGTAACTCAGAGAAGAAATTTTTTTAAGGAAGTAAAATGAGATAATGAACACATTTTTACCCTGGAATACCTAACCTCTAAATGCAAAGACACATCTTTGAGAACTCTGAGGCATGGTCGGGTTGAAGGGACAATGTTTTCTCCCCGAAGTCATTTAGAGCAGACAGTGTTAATAATGCAATAAATAGCATTGTCGACATAAAAACAACTCCCAAGTTTAGTGGAACAAAAATTTTATTAGTTTGGATCTCATAGAATTCTCTGGGAAGAAAAAAAAAATTCCTCCATAATATAGAATTAGCCTCAGATTCAAGTGAAGAAGGTGTGATTTAAAGGGATTTGTGAAAATCCTTCTCCCTGTAAAAATATTTACTCTATAAGTCTTACTGTAAAGATAGAACATCAAAGAATGATAAAATTTTCAAACATTAAAAAGCCTTTAGAGTTTCTGTCATCCAGAGGTGACTAACTCTGGGGAGGGCTTGAACTTCTTTGGAAATCTAATGAAGGTTATGGAGTCGAAGTCTCTTTCCGGCAATATACACACAGGTACCATGCTTTACATAAAGTTGAAGAGGTTCAGAACTGCCCTCCCATTCACCCATAGCTCCCTAGGAGACGAGCACCTGAGCTAGTTCAACCTTGTTTTTCTGAAAGGACTTTAGAACTAGATGCTGCATTCTGCTCTAAGTGAATACTATTTCTTATTTTTGCCGAATTAGTCCCTCCAAGTGAGTGAAGTAGCTTGCCCAAGATTGTAAGACAAACCCCCAGGAAAGCAGGTCTTCTTTCTGCCACACCACTTAGATTTTAAAACCTCCTTCATTTCCCAGAACCCTGGTTAAAAGAGAAATCTCTGTCACACACATCTATAGAAACCCTGTGGAATAAAGTAAAAAAGGAAGGAAGGAAGAGAGAGAGAGAGAAAGAGAAAGAAAGAAAGAAAGAGAAAGAGAAAGAAAAGAAACCCTGTGGGAGATGGAGGTATCACCTGGAAATGTAACACTAAGAACATAGTTGGAGTAAAGTTAGGCTCACAGGGATAAGCCAAGTCACCAGCACCATGGGTTTTCAACGGACCAACATTCATGAGAGCATCGTACCCATTTTCAACAGTTCTTACTTAGTAAATCCTGGACTATCTTTTGATTCTGGTCAAAACATCTGAAAGTCAAACATCACGTCTTGCTCTGGTTTTACAGCAGCAGAAACCAAAGTTCTCCAGCAACCCTGGTAGTAAGAGTGATGATGTGCCCGAAAATAGAGGGGCAGGTCATAAACATCAGCATGACCAAAGCCCGGCAACGTGTTTTCATGAGAGTAAATAATCATTATTTTCTTTATTCACCAGGAGGAGTCTGTGACTCATGAGCAAAGGCGAATTGTAGGATGCTTTGGTGTCTGAGAATACAGACAGGAAATTTGACCTCTCCCGTGACTGAAACCAAACAACTGAATTGAATACCCCTGTCAATCGACTTGCATGGTTAGGTTCTGCACACTGGTTTTGGCCAGAAAGTCCCTCTTAAGTACTCTGTTTATTGGAGTGCTACCCACCCTCCTAGGTCCATTTCACATTTCAGCCTGTCCAGAGAGATCTTCCGGATTAACCAAGCCCACACTCATATTAGCCTTCTTAGCAGTCCTTACAGCACTTTTATTAGGACATAATTCAACAACACTTGCTTCCCTCCTGCATCATAGATCTTACTAACTGCTTCATGAATCTTGTTTCCCTAACCAGATTATAAGTTATTCAAAGGCAAGAATCATGTTTCCCCTGCTGGTTCCTACTGAGCACACTGCAGGTATTCAAAAATTGTTTGTTGATTGACCGATTAAAATGAGGAAACAGCCACCCTCCCCACTGAATCCAGTCCAGCGGCATTCTGCTCAAAACAGAGCGAGCTTTCCTGCTTGGGGGACCCCTGCCGATGCTTCCCGATCCAGCTCCAAATGCGGAAGCTCCTTCCACAGCCCTGCTGACAGGAAAGTTCTGAGAACTCCTTGTCAAACCAATTAGCCTGGGACCTCTTAGAGATGTGCACCTTGCAGAGACCCGGAAGGACAGTCCCCCCTCCCAGTAGGAGGCTTGTTTTAACACAAAGGTAGATTTTAAGCGTTTCTCAATATTATCCTACTACCCTCTTTTCCTCAAAATCTAAGAAAGTCATTGGAAATTCTGAGAGTAATACATGAAGAAGAACTTAAACATCATTTGAGTCAAATTGTGGTCCCCCTTATATGATGGAATACCTTACGGCCAGTCAAAAGAATAAGATGCAAATATATGGATTCATATAGAATGACGTCTAAAATATAACTTTACGTGGAAAATAAAACAAACTATACATAAACATTGATTTCATTTGGGTAAAAATGTGTATATGCATGCACATATACATGCATACGTATATGTTGTATATGCATAGAAAATATATGGAAATATTCGTGGGAAAAAAGCACCTGTCAATTGTGATTCTCTCTGGAAGTAGAATTTGAAAACTGGAAGTGGGGGGAAAACTAGAACTTCACATTCTACTTCAGGCAATTTGGTAATTGTTTTTAGATTTTCAGTAAGCATTACTTTGATTATTCATGTCATTGTAGAGTCAGCATTTTTTAATTTTCCCACCAGTTCAACAATGTGACCTCACCTGCCTCTCCCCACGCCCCTTTATGCTCTGGGCTCCCACCGTCCACCACCATCAGCAACTCTGTGCTCCTTCATCCAGTGCTTTCTCCTCGTCAGGAATGACCACCCCTCTCTTCTTTCTCTGCGTAACCCCCACACATCCTTCCAGAGCCACCCAAAGTCTCACCTCTGCCCTCCTGCTCCCAGGAGGAATTCGATGCTATTACTTCTGCACCTTCAGGGCACTTACTCACACCTCTGCTAGAATATGTACAAAACTGTATTTTTAAAAATGATACTGGTCTTTCCAGCTACAGTGAGCTCTTTCAGACCAGGATTCTTCTGGATTTTCTGCATTTTGGGGACCCTAGCACCCTGAGTAGTCCCTGGCACCCAGTAAGCACTTACAGAAATGCTTAATGAATGCAAAACCTGCAAAGCTAAATTCTGAATACACACCGAAGTAGTTCAAATGTCTAAACAATTTGGGGTGACAATCCGGTTGCTGATATTCTCAACAAGACATCTTTGCCTCCTCAGCCAAAAGGCAAAACCCCCATTTGTATCCTGTATATTGCCTCCAGATAATGATTTGATGTCACAATCTACTATAGGTCAGCCTAAGGCAACCCCTTTGATGGAATTAAAGAAATATAATCAAAATACATTCTCTCATATGACACATCACACAGATGATTCCAGGCAGATTTCAGCAGAGGCTTCTTGGATCAGCGTAACATAAATTAGGGCATAGTTTCCATGAAGTCCATATGTAACAAATTTTCTTTCCATGTCCATATTCAGTGGCTGACCTGATTTGAATGCCCTCCCTGTTCGCAGTTACATGTCACCTCTGAGAGCTTCATGACCACCAACTTCCACTAGTGTTTACCACACAGAAAAATGGATTCCAGGAATCTCCCCACTGCACCTGTAACACAACATAAAATGGTCTCAAGTAAAAATAGCAACTACAATACCCTATAGAAACTGTCCTACCATACCTTATATTAAATTATCTGGTTGGCAGTTAGGCTTCAGCTAATGTGTTGTCCCCTGTCCTATAAAAATTCTATACATCGTTCCATAGTTCCACAGGAACTTTTGCTCTTGTCCTGAGGAATAAGCTAATGGTATTTTAACGAATAATTGAATTAAAACTTGTCACACCAAACAAGAAACAAAACAATGGGAACAACCAAATAATAGCTCCAAGAGGTGGGAATAATTAACCTTATCTTATTAAGGAGAGCCCTGACAACCAAACCAGTTAGATAATTTGCCTGAAGTCACAGTTGCTAAGTGGCAGAGCGCAGATGAGTGCCAAATCGCGTGACTCCATCCGTTGGCTTTTCCCATTAAGCCATATGGCTTCCTCCTGAAAGATATGTATACATCCAATTCCAAACAGGAGAACTTTTACAGTCATTAAGACACCAAAAATGGAGACTTTATTTTTGTTATAGCCGCCACAGAGTTTTCTCCTTTTTTTTTTTCGTCTGCAACTAATGCATATGTTTATCTCTTCATTAAACACTTAATGAGCACCTACTATTTACCCGACATTGTGGCAGCACTTGGAATGAACCCCAAAAGATAAATATGTGTTTCTATGTCCCCAAGGTAAATTCATCGATTATTTGGTGATTAGAACTCATTGACAAATATGGCCATGTTTATCTCAAAAGAGCAATTTTCCTATAAAAAGAATAATGGCTATGGATATCTGCAGCCAACATTTTTTGAGGATTTAGTATTGTCTAGGCTTTGTTCTGAGACGAACTCACTTAATAACTCCATAAGTTTACTAATCCCATTTTGCAAATGAGGAAACTGAGGTTCAGAGAAATGTGTTATCCAAATTCAGAGAGCTAAGAAATGACAAAGCCAAGATTAAAACCCAGACAGTGTGAATATAGAACTCAACCAGTATTTTATACAAACTCTCAGTTTAATATATTGAACGCTTAACTCTTGGGTCACCCACCAAGATGAACAGTAACTTCTGTCCTCCAGGAATTAGTAAAAAAAAAAAAAAGCAAACAAGAACACAGTAGTACAATACAGATTTATTGGGGGGGGGAGTGATAGGTCTGTGTACTGGGAGCTGTTGGAGCACAGAGAAGGGGGTCCTAATAATATTTGCAATAGCCCATCTGCTGTCCTCATGTGGAGATAGCCTAGGCATCCGCTAGGTGCAAAGCTTCATTCAGTGTCCAGAGACCTAGGTATTCCTATCTCTCAGAATTGCACAAAATCTTGCAAGACCACATGTGAATCTAGTCCTGATTGTTCCACTATTCCCCAGGGCAGAACAAGGAAAAGTTCCCCTTTCTTGGCACCCCCCAGGTACCCTGATCAGTGATCAGATGACAATTAGGGATCGTAGAAAAGAAAAAGGACAGGGTCCCATGACTCCAATAATGTGAGTATCCTCCAGTAAATCATCTGCCAGCCTTTTGTATTAGACATATGGATTGTTTTTAGTCTTCTGCAATTATAAATAATGTTGGAATGAACATTTTTATAGTTGCATTTCTGTACACTTCTGATTATTTCCTAGAAAAGATCCCATAACAGAATTATTCATTCAGAGTGTATTCTCTTTTTGAACTCTTAAACCACATGGCAAAAAAAAGGGGGGGGGGCGAATTTCCCAAAAAGAAGTAATGGATTACATCCCCCTGACAATATTTGCAAGTGCTTATTCAATCACTCTTTCCTTAACATTATTATACCTTTTTAAGCTTCATTATTTTGTTAGAAAAAATGTAAGTTCTTATTTTAACTTTCATTTTTAGAATACCGGTGAGGTTGATTATGTTTGATAAGTGTATTAATCATCAGTATTAACAGAGATCATACATGTAAACCTAGTAGGTCCTCAATAAAGAAAGATTTTATTGTTATTATTAGTTAATGAGTTTGGACAAAATTGGTTTCTGGCTCTGTATATTTCTTCTTATAATTTTAAACTCACTTATTTTTCTCATTTCTCTATTGAAGTTTAATGATTTCTTTTTAGTGAGTTGTATATGTTTTTTATATATTAAGTATATCAACCCTTTGTTTTAAAGAAACATTCTTGTTTTAAAGGATTGTTGTAACCCATGGAGTAATGCTATATAAAGGCATTATGCTTTACAAATATAACTCCATGTTTTAGTTTCACTGATAAGGAAATAGAAACTTAAAATTCAATATGTGTTTCTTCTTTTTTTTTAGGTAAAATTTATATACAGTAATGCACAAATCTTAACTGTATCATTTGATGAATTTGTTTTTATATTTTAGAGAGAGCATGAGCCGGGAGGGATACAGGGAGAGGGAGAGAGAGAATTTCAAGCAGGCTCTATGCTCAGTGCAGAGCCTGATGCAGGATTCCATCTTACAACCCCAACTCCGAGATCATGACCTGAGTCAAAATCAACATTTGGAGGCTTAACCAAATGAGCCACCCAGTTGACCCTTATTTGATGAATTTTGGCTAATGCATATATCTATGTAACATAAACCCTTATTAAGATGCAAAATATTGTCATCACTCTAGAAAGTTCTCTTATGCCCATTCCTAATCAATTCTGCCGTTATCCCAATTTACCCTCCAAAGGAAACCTCTATTCTGTTTTTTTTCCATCCTAGATTAATTCTGTTGATTCCAGAGCTTTATATAAATGGAATAATACAAAATATGCTTTTTAAAGTCTGGTTTCTTTCACTTAGTATAATGCTTTTGAGATTCATCCATGTTGTTACATGTATCAATAGTTGGTTCCTCTTCAAAAAATGGTGTTGGGAAAACTGGACAGCTACATGCAAAAGAATGAAATCGAACCACTTTCTTATGCCATACACAAAAATATACTCAAAGTAGATTAAAGACCTAAATGTGAGACCTGAAACCATAAAAATCCTAGGAGAGGGCTGAGGCAATAATTTTTTCTAGATATGTCTCCTGAGGCAAGGGAAACAAAAGCAAAAATAAACTATTGGGACTACATCAAAATAAAAATCTACTACATAGCGAATGAAACACTCAACAAAACTAAAAGACAACCTACTGAGTGAGAGAAAATATTTGCAAATGGCATAGCTAATAAATGGCTAGTATCTGAAATACATAAAGAACTTAAACAACTCAACACCAAAAAAACTAATAATCCAATTAAAAATGGGCAAAAGACACAAACAGACATTTCTTCAAAGAAGACATACAGATGGCCAACAGACACATGAAAAGGTGCTCAGTATCACTAAGCATCAGGGCAGTGCAAATCACAACCACAATGAGATATCACCTCACACCTGTCAGAATAGCTAAAATCAAAACCACAAGAAACAAGTGTTGGTGAGGATGTGAAAAAAAGGAACACATGTGGACCATTCATGGGAATGCAAACTGATACAGCCACCGTGGAAATAGTAGTGGAGGTTTGTCAAAAAATTAAAAATGGAATTACCATATGATCCAGTAATACTGCTACTGGTTATTTACCCAAAGAATATGAAAACACTAATTCAAAAAGATATATGCACCCTATGTTCATTGCAGCATTATTTAGAATAGCCAAAATGGCAGCAAACCAAGTGTCCATGGTAAATGAATGGGGAAAGATGTTTTTTATATATAGACATATATATATAAATTTATATTTATATATGTGTGTGTTGGGGTATTTTATAGATGTATATCTATGTGTCATAGATATATATCATAGAATGTTACATTCCATGGAATATGAATGGACAAAGATGTGACATATAGATTATAGATATTATGGAATATTAGCCATTTAAAAAATGAAATCTTGCCATTTGCAACAACACGGATGCAGTATTGGATGCAGTATGGATACTAGACAGTATTTTGCTAAGTGAAATAAGTCAGAGAAAGACAAATATCATATGCTTTTACTCATATGTGGAATTTAAGAAACAAAACAAAGAAAAAAAAGAGACAAGCCAAAAAACAGACTCTTAACTATAGAGAACAAACTGATGGCTACCAGAGGGGTAGGGGGAGATGGGTGAAACAGATGATGGGGATTAAGACTATACTTATCACAATGAGCACTGAGTGATGTACAGAATTGTTGAATCACTATATTGTATACCTGAAACTAATATAACACTGTTAATTATACTGAAATTAAAATTTTAAAAATTTGACTTAAAAAATAGATTGTACCTTTTTATTGCTGACTAATTTATCCATTCATCTGTTGATGGATATTTGAGCTGTTTCTGGTTTTTTACTATTATAAATGAAGACGTGATGCATATTCTTGGACCAGTAATTTTGTAAACAAATACTTTATTTATCTCCTCCTGGGTACCATACCTAGGATAGAACTGCTGAGTCATAGAGTTAGGTGTATTTGTGTTTTAATAAGTAACTTCCAGATTTTCTTCCATAGTGGGTATACCCACTCTCCCTTGTTTAACAACACAGGAAAAGGTTGACAACATATTATGACGTTATTTAAAAATGGCAATATAACTCTATCATCTATGACATATGTTTATAGGAAAAAATGGAGATCAATTTTTCAAATGTTAGTACAGATAACATTTGCGTGATGGTTTGCAAGTGATTTTCACTTTTTTCTTTGTATTTTTCTGCTTTTTTCTAATTTGCCACATATATGTATTACTTTAAGACAATATTACTGTGCTCGCTTCAGCAGCACATATAAGAAGACAGTATTACTTTGTTTTTTAAAAAAAGGAAAAAGAAATATCTGTAAACTGCCTAATCAAAATACTGTCCTCTATTTATAAAGGTCAAGAGAGACAGAGAATTAATCATGAACCCAGTTGTCCAGAGGAGAAAATAATCTATTCGTGGCAGTCCAAAAAAGCAAGAAGTTATACGGTAAGGTCCACCCACAATTCGCAAAACTATTCATTTGTGCAGGTCTTTTCTTGAATTCTTGAGTCTGTGGTTAGGTAGAAGGACTTCCCTTCTCCCACCCTTATTTATTTTCCGTGTTTGCAGTGCATTTTTTCATATAACCTTGTTACGTCAACATTGTGTTGACGCAGAACTTTTTGCCTAGATCAGAGGCACTAGGCACTGTGTCTTATAACTCTGAGGCAAGACTATAATAGGTGTTCGATGTGTTTGTGGAAAGACTGGCACCACATGGAAAGTGCATTTGACATGGTGGCCATGTCTAAAACACAGTTGTGTCATTAATACTGATAATGGGGAAATTTAAAATACACTAGGATGTTTTGCAAAGCATGAAAAAAATTCCCCATTACACACTGTATTGGAATACAACTCCCACCAAAGGCACACAGGAGCTACTTAAACTTGAGCAACTGCTTGAAAGCCATTTTCAAGGTGATTCTTATTTATCTCCCAACAGAAACTCAGATGACAAGGAGTAACTTTTCCCTCAACCAGCAGAGTCAAAAAACTTTAAGAGACTATATAACATCTATCAAATAAAAAGAACTCCCACTTCTAGAATGCTCATTTTATGCATTAGGTCTTTAGAGGGGAGTTTATGCATAATACCTCGTTTATTCTTTTTTCTTAACTCCCATGTAGTTAACCTGCAGTGTTGTATTAGTTTCCAGTGTACAATACAATGAGTCAACAATTCTATACTGTATTCAGTGCTCACCTAGTATCTCATTTATTCTTAACAAAAACTCTGCAGAATAGAGGATGAAGCTGTCACACAGTATAGTCATTTGCTCCAGTCCGTATACCCAGTAAGAGGCAGAGTTAGGATCTGAGTTCAGGTCAAATGGAGTCAAGCGTCACAAGACAGATACAGCTAAGATGAGTTCCAATCTGTGGGATATTAGAACCAAAGCACCAAAAAAGTTTAGGTTGCAGACTCCAGAAGCAACATCCTTAAAAATAATGAAACAAGATGGGATGGTGAAGGAGACAAACCATAATCTCACAAAACAAACTGAGGGTTACTGGGGGGGTGGGAGAGTAAGGATAGGGTGGCTGGGTTATGGACATTGGGGAGGGTTTGTGCTTTGGTGAATGCCGTGAAAGGTGTAAGCCTGATGATTCACAGACCTGTATCCCTGGGGCAAATAATAATAATAATAATAATAATAATAATAATAATAATAATAATAATAATAAAGAAGCAACATCCTTTGGAGATGATCTGGAATGAAACATCAACTATTATGAGATCACAAAGATGTTCAACCAGCCGACCTGTCTCAGTAGAAGTGTGAACTGGGGCAAGAAAGCCATTTGTCTCCCAGAGCGGGGTACATACTTTTTCTGAAGTGCCCCTAGGGTTAGAATGTCCATGCATGAGTCCCAAGGTTTACTTCTACTACTGTGGAATGCTGTAAAATCAGAAGGTTGTGAAACAGAAATAATGTGGTAATAAGAATGCTGACTCTAAAGAAAAAAAGAAAAAGAAAAGAAAAGAGGCTGACTCTGGAACCAGAATCCTAGCTCTGCTTCTTACTAACAGAGTGTCCCAGGACATATTGTGTAACCTCCCTGGGGCTTAGTTTCTTCGTTAATAAAAATGGGAATGATAATTGCAGCTACTTCATATAGTTGCCTGATGAAGATTAAGGGAGTAAATCCATGTAAATGAGTGAATCCATGCTTAAAACCATGCCTAACACATAAAAAGTACTGCCAACCAAGGTAAGCTGCCGCTGTGGTTATTACAGCGTTTTTGTAGTATGTATCATTCACCTGTTCAGAACAGAGTGATTCATTCAGGATAATTAAGGAAAAAATCTGCTTGAATTGGTGAAAAATGTAGATTAAAAATACTTATAATAATCCTTTATGTTACTTTCAAAAAGATATAGGTATTTAAATTAACTAAGGTCAGCCAAAGTAACTAAAATGTATTAATACAGAAAGATTCACAGGGACCTACTTCAAAAAATAGGTAACAGTTTGCTTATAAATACATATGTCCTTTGAGAAGTGTTTTCCATTAAAATGTATAAGTATTCCATTACATCATGGTGTTTTCTTGGCTAACAATCACTTTCCCTATGAACAGTAATTTTATAGATGTAAAAAAAAAAAAGCATTGAAAAGCATATCTAAGGTAATTGACACCAATCTTATTCTTACCAGGAAACTCAAACCACCCAGTACTTGGTGTCACATGGATTCCATGAGAAAACTTATACTCTCATTTCAGTCCAGTCCATCTTTGGAATGTGCTTCCTTAGACTGGGCTCAACTCTTTCTCCCCAGAACGTTCACTCTATGTCACTGCTCCTTGCACTTACACTGAGCAAATATCATTCCTCTTCTTGCTGATAGCAGTTTGAGAATTGGAAGACAGCTGCTGTATCTTTCTCTGAAATCTTCTCCCTGAAAGAATATCTTAAGTTCTTTGACAATTTTTCATTGATATGACGTTAGATGCATTTTCCACCTTTATTGATTTCTTCCGGACTTCCTCTTGTTTGACCTTTTCCCTCCTACGCTGGGATTACCAGAACTGAGCATGATGCTCTAGGTATAATCTGGTCAGAGCAGAGTAATGCGTAAGATATTGCCTTGCTTGTTTTGGACCCAACATTAATCTTGATGTTTTTGTAGACACTGACTCTCTTGACTTATACCAAGGTTAGCATTTGCTCCCCCCTTTTGGGGAAGTGGAGGAAGTAGTTGGGGAGAGGACTGTATTAGTCAGGGTTCTCCAGGGGGAATATATATATTTATATTTGTTTATGTATATATGTATATATATATAAAGGAGAGAGGGAGGAAGAGAGAGAGAAAGAGAGAGAGATTTATTATAAGGAATTAGCTCATGCTGTTATAGAGGTTGACAGAACCCGATTCAAGAGAGCTAATGGTAAATTCTAGTGCAAGTCCAAAGCCTAAGAACCAGGAGAGGCATTGGTGTAAGTTCCAATCTGAGTCTGAGTCTGAGTCTGAGTCCGAGTCTGAGTCCAAAGGCAGGAGACTGATACCCCAGCTGAAAGATAGTCAAGTGGAGAGAGAAAATTCTTTCTTGCTCTGCCTTTTATTCTCTTCAGGCCTTCAGTAGTTTAGATGAGGCCCACCCACTTTGAGGCAACAACCTGCTGTACCTAGTCTCTGATTCAAACGTTAATCTCAGCCAGAAGCAGCCTCATAGACACACCTAGAAATGATGTTTAACCAAATATCTGGCTGTCCTATAGCCTAGTCAAGTTGACACATGAAATTAGCCATCACAGAGTGCTAGGCACTATGTCAACCATATCTTTCTCGCCTTCTACCTTCAATATTTTCCCCAGCACTTTACATCTATCCCTATCACATTTCTTCTAATATTTTCCCCATAATTTCAGATTTGGGGAATCTCGGATCCTGATTCCCTTGTCATTATATTGGATACCACTTCCCAATTGCCATGTAAAATACCACTTAGCAAGTCGTCTTTTAATATAAAACACTAAACTGGAAACTACCAAGAAAAGCGTCATAAGGAGTCCTGGGTTTCCATCCAACCAGTAATCACACTTCCTGAGTGTGCTCATTGATTAGTTATTATCTAGTTTAATTATAGTGTCTGTTGTCATCATCTTCATAAATTATAAAGTTGAAGATGAAATTACACCTATCTGTCCTTCCACCTGTAGGACTCTACAGTCTTCAGGGAAGTACAGACACCTCCCCTGTTAACCAGTTTGGGAGGGGGGAAGTCCAGCATGTTCAGGTCTCAGTGGACCCCTTCTGGGCCCTAAGGTTCATAATCTACCTCTTTTGTGAACTCTGTGAGACTTCTCCCTGGGAACAAACTTTTAAGACTATAATTAGTTGCATTTGCCCCCTTTTCCTTAAATATTTACCCACTTCCTAATCAATTGTATGTGGATTAACTAATTCATTGTTTTTCCAACCACTCCACCCCTGGAGCTAAATCATACAGTATGGTAGGACCTTGATCACTGATCAAAGGATAACACTGCTTCGTGTCTTTAGACTCTTCTGTCTACAGTTTCAGACTTGAAACTCCCTGGGTAACGAATCAATCATCTAATATATGTGATATCACTTCCAAATTGCGGGGGGGGGG